>VXAL01019431.1:312399-324510 GCA_013399475.1 Chauna torquata | reverse complement strand
AAAAAAAAAAAAAGAAGGGTTTGTTTCCTTTTATCTAACAAACTGAGGCTCACAGGTGGCTCCAAGAAGTGCCAGAACTGGCAGAGGGAAGGGGATACATGACAAAGCCAGGAGGAGAGAAGGGAAGCAAGGCCTTCCCCTTTCAGCAACAGCATCCATTACCGGCTCAGCTGAATGTAACCTTTGACTGACACCTGGTAAGGAGCAATCACAAAATAAGCTGTCAGATCTGAAGAGGGGCACCAAGAAACTGAGAGCAGTAGCCTCCTGAGCCAGCAGAGCAACAGCTGGAAGAGGACGTTAGGGTGTGGTGTAGCTGTGATTGCAGCTGAACCACCCTAACAGCTTGCTGCCTCCGAAATGCGAAATCCCACCCTCTCTTCTGTTCTCTGCACCGCACTCCTGTCTCCTCCCTGCTGACAAAAGCACTTGTGTGACTTCTCAGACAGAGGATTAGATTGAAAACCAGTCTTTTGTTTTCCAGGGTTTGATTTCAACTAGATAGATTTCCAGACTCAGCTGACTGCACAAACATTGCCAGCACAAGGTGGAAAGGGACAGCAGAGAAGCAAAATACGCTGCACTAAAACGTCCAGTGAAGCTTTCTTCTGCAAAATTAGTTTTCTGATCTACTTTCAGCTAATACACCATAAGCTGGATGAATGAATGCTACTACCGAGGGTAAGAGAAAAGGCAGCAATATTTACGCAGAAGCACATCCTTGCTCTGCAAGAGATGAGCGATGTCTACAAACACGGTGTTTTGTTTTGTTTTGTTTTTAAAGAAGTTCTCACTAACTTGGCTTTATCACGTCAAAGCATTACAACTGTTTAATACAATGTACTGATGATTCAGGATTTTAACACTTACTCCAAAAACTCAGATTTGGAATAGCACTTGAGAACGGTTTCTACTGTTTGCTGTTCTTCCAAACCCGTCATTTAACAGGCAGGCAATCAGAACACTTGTAAGACTACGTTGTATCAGTGAAGTGCTTGAAAACTTGAATGGCACATACAGCACACAGTCCATGTTCTTTTAATTACAGCAGCAGCAGCATACATTAGTCAGGTCTAAGTGTGAAAAAAATCCTACGTCCTCTGCATACTACGAGGAAATGATGCATCTGTTAAAGCCACACAGTAATGCCACAAACTGATTACAAGTTTAGTCTTGCCAGCGTAGCTAGGTATAACCTCATTTGAAAGGCATTAGTTCTCAGCCTCTCAAAGTCTAGCATCCTGATTTTTTTTTCCACAGACCCACAATTTTATTCATTATTTAGATAAATAAAATACCACATACTGAGTATGGTGAGATTATTCACAATGGAAAAGGATTTAATTTGTTACACAGACTAAAGTAGAAGGTTGTTAAAATGTTATTTTTAAACCAAAACGTCCCTTTCAGAGGAGGTAATTGTAGTGTTTTTCTGCTAAGTGTGTCAAGTAGCAAGGAGGAGTGTATTTTTGATGTTGTAAATACTTTAAAAACTGGCAGATCGCCCTACCATGGTGCCTAAGCATGTGTCACAAGGGAGGAGTGGGAGTCAGCTGACTTCAAGGTACGGAGAAAATCAAACTGAGGACAAAACAAGGCAGAACTTTTAAGCACAACTGTAATTCATATAGTTTAAATAAAACAATTTGCCTATAAAGATTTAAAAGGTAATGCTGAATATTTCATGTTTTCTCTGCATAGTTTTCATCTCTGGCCTGTCGCTATTTTGATCTGTGTATCTTACTGCATGCAAAAATGTTAACATTGTCTGATTTTTTGAACTTAAATATTCAAAAGTTAGAAAACAAGAGTTTTATGGTAGTTCATGCAGTTTAGAATTCTTTCCCCTTCTTCATCAAACTTGTGAAAGGCAAAGACCTTAAGGGTAGGGAGGGAAGCATGATAATGTAATTACAGTCTTATATAACTATCGTATCATTGTAAAACTTTGCAATACAAATGGCATTCTTTCAAACATCACTTTTTGCATCTAATTCAGTTCATATGTTTGGTGCATTTAAAGTCACTGAATCATTCTGATCCTCCACTAGATTCATGCACTTAGAGCGTTAAACCCACACACCGCACCTAATCAAATGATATGTTCTCTTTCAAATCATCTTATTTCAATTTCCAATTATTAGTTTCTGATTATACCTCTCTCTGCTGTATTTGGTACCTGATTTTTTTCTCTCCTTTTCCAGCTTTTTTGTGGTTTACATGTTTCCTCTAAATGCTTTCAAGCAAATATGCTGAGCTCTGAAGGATGTCAGTACAAAGCATGTTCTCCGGGTTCTGAATCATTTTCTCGGATCTTTTCTGCAGTTCCCAACTTTTGAAGTGCCAAACACAACAATACACCATTATTATGCAATCAACACAGTCCACCTAATTACTACCCTTTCCTCTTAACAGTTGAATTTGATAGCTTTTTTTTTTGCCTTTTTTTTTCTTTTTTAAAAAGAAAGGAACAAAAAAACCCACAGTATCATACTAAGGCAGGAACTTGTGAGGATATATTTGCCTAGTATGACCCCACATGCTTTCCAGAGACAGTTTCCAAGATACAGTAGACCAAGAATAGATATTTAACTTTTCTTTCCAAACAGGATGCGCTAAGTAATAATTCTTTATTACTGTGCACCATTTGCCCCCTCCTAGTAACTGTAATTTACTGCTTGGATATTTGCCATATACAAACATTATCAGACAGGATTTTTGTATTCATTTTCTAATCACTGATAAAAATACAGAGTAGGCTACAGTAGTTCTGACTCCTGCAGAATGTCCTTAAGGAGATACAAGTCAGTAATAAACCTTTTTATTGAAAGCTAGTTGGATTTCTACCATTTCTTAATCTACTGAATATGTACTTCCATATTGCAGGGTGCTAGTTTGAATTCTAAATGCTGTGGCATTTTGCTGAACATTTTAGAAGCATCTTTAATGCAACTGCATATCCACTTATGCAAATATGCAACAGTTTGTGCGATTATGATTGATGAGGGCAACAGCCATCCTCTAAAGTTAAATCAAAGGACTAAACATTGTTTTACATAGAAATAATTTAACCAGTATTAACTACTATACTTCAAGGGATACAAACCTCTCCTTTCTTAAAAGCACTCAGAAAAGAGTGTTCTTCGATATCTATCATTCTTGGAAAACTTGTACAAAGCTAGAAAAGTGAAGGGGGGTCAGCAGTCCAGAGGGGCAGAGGCTGAAGATCAGGCTCTGGGGTAAACTCTCCCCCTGTATCAGTATCAGACTTTCAGCACCAGTACTAGTTATATGCACCATATACATTGCCTTGTCCTTTAACAGGTTAAATATTTGAAAAACAAAACTTAAAGAACTGAAACCTGCCATATTATCTGAATCTTGAATGAGTTTTTCCTTTGCAATTCCTTTTCCGAGTGCAATTCAGATTGCCCACTTACAGTTACTTGATCTTTGTTCCTTACATTTTGGCAAACAAAAAACATTTTTCCCCACCTTTTTAGAAATACCCGGTATTTCAATACTTGTTAGAAAGGAGCATCAGCATACAAAAAGGTCTTCCAAGGCAACTCCAAGAATTCCTGAATGTAAGCTATTTGGGCCTGATTTAAAGTATTTATCGCTAACAAAAAAAAAGTAATTATTTTTCATTCCTTATGAAAATAAGAAATGTGTTCACATCCATGTTGTACAGATACAAAGTTATGAAGACAAAGAAGGACTTCTTATATTAATTTGTGTCCCACTCCACTACGTGAAGCTGCTTCGCTACCTTTCAGACCACTGCTGGTATTGTTTGTAATAATGACACTGACGTAAGTCCTAGGGAACATTTATTCATTTAATTCTGGCATGCTGACAACAGCAAAAATAGCAAAAATGTGACCATCCACACATCTCCAACGAATCTCAAGAAATTTCAAAGGAGAAGGATAAAAAGCTTCCTTAGCACCAAAACCTCCTCCCTTACAGGTTTTTGCATTTTATTGCAAGCAATGGAAGAGAACGTTTTCAAAAAGCAGCTGCACAAATGACATCAGAGAAAAGGTAAGGAAAATGAATACAGTGGACTTCTCATTGTTACTGAGCAAATAAGTAACAGGGCAATAGTAAAGCTCTAATCAAAAAAATATTATCTATAAAAGCAACAAATATTTCACTAGAGACTATTCATACCTTAAGAGATCAGATAACGTCATTGGTTCTCTCAACCAGAGTAAGGCCATGTAACAAAATGAAAGGGTCATTGGCATTGACATCCTCAGTTTCTCCTTTCGGTTCCTCATTAAATACAAGCTACCATCTACCGATCCAGAGCACACAGAGGTACTTTCTTTGGTTTATGTTAAAAACAGAAAAGAAAAAAAGTAATTGATATGACATACACACAATCAATGGTATACAGAAAACAAGATACTGGAACATACGAGAACCCTTGTTTAGCAAGTAGTAAAATTTTCAAATCATTACTTTGCAAGTATTTTGGTAGTTTAGGTATTTTGCTACTAAACAGCTTAACTAATTTATTCATCTACTACAATATGAGATGACAACCTGTTTAATCAAGTGAAATAGCAGTTTATGAAGACATTGGATCATATAAAGAGACAAACCTCACTCTGGTACCCGTAAAAACAGACCCTTTCAGTGGCAACTGCACTTAAACCTGGTGTTCTAGAAAGCTGTTAACTCCTATACAACATACAACTAACAGTAGTCATGAGCTGGAAATACTATTTTCCATTTGATAGATAAGGGAGCAGTGGGGAAACGAGGGAAAATTCTATGTCCTTAAATCAATACCTTGGAGTTGGGGATCAAAACAGTTTTAAACTTCAGCACAGTCAGAACTTTAGCAAGAACACAATCTACACTGCAGACTTGACTGAAGTTACGGTGTGTATCCATCTGCCATATATTCTCTAACTGCGGAAAAGTAGGTATTATTATTGAAAAGAAATCTAAATTAAATGAAAAAGACAGCTTTAGAACAGAAATGTATCACATGGTAAAGAGGGTTAAAAAAAGCCACAGAACAATCAAACCTCCCTACATCCTTAATGAGACGAATCACTGAAAACTGAGAAGCAGCAATGAGAAATTTAATTTAGGAGAGTGACTTATGAGTTAGGAACCTTTTCAGAAGTGAAACCTTGGAGTTCAGGGAAGGAGGAAAAGAAAAAGGAAAGCTTCTCTTCCCTACATCGTGAACCAGCCAGGACAAATGAAACTGTTTTGTGTTTAAAGCACACCAGCATAAAACATCTGCATTGACTCTGTAGAGACTTTCCTTACTGTGTTTTCCCACACACTGTTCAACTGTTCAGGCAGGAGCAGTGAAGGCTGGATCCCCAGCTCCCCAGCTGGGAGCTGCAGGGCCACAGCAAGCAGCCTGCAAAAACAGTTTAAAACTTCAGAGACCTCGGCAGCTCCATGGTTATGCTGGCTGGTGACAACCAGCTCTGTGAGGTGCCTGTCAGTGGTCAGCAGGTAGAGGTCTGGAGCCCACTGACATGTATTAAGACAGACACTGCAAATACTGCATTCCTGAGCCAGAATTAGCCTTTGATGCCACCTACTGGCTCCTAAAATGCTGGCCAGTAGTACTAGGGAGACAGGAACAGGTTAAAAGAGCCGGCTCATGCATACAACTCATGGAGACTAAGAAATGGTCTAGATGAGAAGATCCTGAGAAGTCTATTGCGTATAGGTGCATGGCAGAACAAAGGCAGGAACATCATTTAATCCTTTTAGTCAACAGTTTCACCTTTTACATGGACACATGTGCTTAAAGGCAGCTTCATGACTGAAGCTTCATTATTAATTTCACATTCAACTCAATTTAAAATAATCCTCATTATATTTGTGGCCTTAATGAGGGCACACAATTTCCTTTTATTTCTTGCAGCTTATGCAAGGCATGACAACACACAATTACACACATCTAATAATTTAAGAGTTTAATACGCTTCCCTAGCAATATCTCAGCACTACACTCAGTGGAAATTGCTATTATCCCTACACAAAAATAACAAAAAAACAAAACAAAATGAAAAAACCACTTGCATGTTAGAGAAGCACCTTAGGAAACAGAGTGTTGAGGTTCCTAGTCTGGAGCAATGACAAAGTAAAAATGGCACAAGAGAGGAAACCTATAAATCTTCGCAGCAGTTTATGGTTGACTAGAACACATCTAGTATTCCTTGTGTCAAATTTCAATATAAAACAAGCATAGAAATTTTATATTTCTCTAAAATGTACTTGTAGTGTTGCTGAGCTCTCATCCACTTCAAGTGCTTTTAGTGAAATAGGTATGACTACTTAAAGGTGAATTCAATCTCTGAAACAACAGACCAAGACGAACATGTTAAATTATGGCCTATCTTAAGGCTATCTAGCTATTCCAAAACTCTTAGAAACATAATTATAAAAGGCACACATAACAAGGAAGAAAGGAGTTCCACTAGACATCAAAAAAGGGAAGAAAATTCAACGGAATATTGCCACTAGAATTTTTTCACTAAACTCTTTCTTATTCAGGTAATATGCATTTGTTTAACACCCAGGATCTGCAATGTGTATGAACATACAGAGACTCTTTACCTGAAAATCTTGTCATTTTTAGCATAATAGGACGAAAAGTGCTTGCATTATGTTCACAAAAGTTTGTGTCACTATTTTTGCACCATTTTTCCCCACCTCTACTTCTGTTCAAAAGTTTTAAAGTTTCTTAATATTTATAATTGCTGCAGATCAAGTTTCTCATTCTACTATCATTTCTGAACTTTATGAAAAAGAGAAAAACATGAAAGAACATGATTGCATTCTTCTGAGGGTAGAGAGGCAATACCACAGAAGAACAGAAATAGGACATGAAGAGGACCACATAACATGGGAAGAATAAACACCGAAACAGACAAAGAAGGAAAAGGCAAGCAAAGAATAAAGCAAACAAAAGACAAATAATCAGAAGTTTAGAGTGCAAGCAAAACCTTTCAAATATGCCTTGAAATGTATTTCCAGTATCAGACATTGCAGCACTGTCTGGCATTACACTTGCCCTGTACCACCAAAGAATCCAATTTTCTATAATATTTAATTATAATGTTTATCGTTCTGTAAATGTTTTCAAGCTGATCTGTGAACAAAAAGGAGAAACTGAAGGAATGTTACAAGAAGATTTTTGATAATAGAGGCTATAGAGAAAGTAGTAGATAGAATGCAGAGACAAAAGATACAGAAGTACCAAAAACACTGTAAGGAAAAACATTAGAAATACGTATGGGATAGAAAAAAAGACATAATACTCAGAAGAAAAAGAAACAAGAGAACCAACCCCTGTTTTTTAACATGAAACTCGTGACTGACAGCTCTGTTGTTAGTTGAACAAGTGCTTATTCTTTAGAACTGCAGTGTTTGTGAACATCTAACATTGCAGATATAACAGCAATTTTTTCCCTGCTCCAAACAGGAGGCATGGAGCTATCTCATTATAAAATACAACTTCCTCCTCTGCATTTCCAGGTTCTGTCAATTTCCATCTCCTTGGGGGTCGGAAGTCTTCTGCTTCTAGTAGAATATAAAGTACCCTAGCAGCAAATAGGACTGAAAACTCTACACTTGCCAACCACGTGCCAACAAGTTCTTCCAATTCATTCTACACAAGTACACTTAAGATGTATATACAACTCTACAAAAATGGTTTCCAGATACTTCAGTTCATTGCTCCTACCTGAGACCTTGCCAGTTGATGAGGCAAAGCTGCAATCTGTCTGTAGATCTCCATCACTTTCAGAGAGAGACAACAGGTGAAGGAGGCTAGGTCTCTCAGGTTCACTGTCCACATCTGTACTGCTATCACATACCTATTTTTTGCAAATAAGTCTTAGCATTATCTACTGTTACTTACTGTTTTAATCTGAATAAACAAAATAAAGCATAACAAAATAAAGCATAACAGATGCAAGATCTACGGTAAATGAAGTTTAAACCCAAGCTGTTCACATTTTTCTTGCTCTATGAATCACCAGTATGTAAAGAAACCCTGTAAAAAGTACTTTTAAAAGATTTCTCAAGACAAAAAAAAGGGATTTCTGGTGATCCCGTTACATTCCAACCTGCTACAATAACCAGAAAGTAGGCAATTTAGAGAAGCAAAGTTTGATGAAATAAGTAACTTCAGGAGACTGCAGGCAGGAAAGGATGATATTTGATAACATATTTTGTACTACAATTTCTGCTCTATCTACTGACAACCTATGCCAAGACAAAGCAGTACTTTTAAATAAGCAGCTTTCCATACTCAGAGAAGTATTCGTCTCTTGAAATGGAGGAAAAAAAATGCACATGTAGTACCCCATTTAGAAGACATTCTTCATACTGGACTGAGATTAATGCAAGCTAGATACGTAGCTTAAACAAAGGTTTATGTTGTTGCTCTTTAAAAAGATGCCCAATGTCTCATGGGATCTGAGCTTTTCACTTACTGATAATGCCTTGACAGCTTCACCAACTGGTCTGTTGCAATACGCCTGTTGGCTCTTCTGAAGGTAACGCCTCCAAAAATTGCACAGAATTTCATCCTGGTAAACACAAGTGGACAATGATTACTGCAAAGTTTAGAAGACCATTAATTTCTGAGAGAACAGAACATAATTGCTAACTCAGAAACCTGTGTAATATTCTAGGTCTGACTTCATGACCTCCGATTTATAAATCATGTTTTAAAATTACCAGGAAAATTAAGTTTGTTTACATGTGCTCAATATTTTTTCAAAAGGGATTTATTTGATTCACTTGAAAAATTAAAGAATTTTTAAGTAACACCCCTGGTTGCACACACACAGTGTGTAGAACTCACAGTTTGTAGAACTTACACTGATCTCTACATACCTTCATTTGTGGACACACTCCTAATGCTTCCAAAGCTTCAGCTTGTTTCTTGAGTACAAGCTGAAAGCCTTCACAAACATACCATTCCCAGCCTTCACCTAATTTAAAAACGAAAAAAAAAAAAAAGTGGTTTTTGGGTTTGTTTGTTCTGTTGGTTTTGTTGCCTTTAAAAAAAAAAAAACCCCTACGCATGCTCGTTTCCACTTAATATTCTGTTCTCTTGCACCAAGACAGAGATATGTCTCCATTAAATAACTTCAGACCCGAGAGCAAAGACCAGCTATGCGGAATATTCCATTAACTTCCATTTACTCTGTTTTAAAAAAGAACAAACGCTACTGAACAAGTGGTGTTCTCCACACATTTCCCAGCAATAATATATCTCACCATAATTTCTAACATGGCATTTGTAATCGAGTGGAGAGTTGTCAAGTGACCAGTTTTTAAATAGCTGAGAACCTGTCACTAAAAAACAAATGAAATATAATCTTTTCTTTCCCATCCCCAGCACAGAAAACTGGAACATGTTACTTTACAGTGGTGAGTCTGGCAAAAAAACAAAAAACAAAACAGTATCATCAAACGGTATCATCATGTTCTTCACCATTGTCTCTCACTGAATTGTACAAATTTAAATGAAGGAAAGTTTCTCAGATATTCACAGCTTCTGGCATATCACAGCACAAGATGAATTTCATAAGGAGTAGGCCTGCTCCAACTTATTTCCTCAGACAGTATTACCTTTAGTTTTCACCCTTACTTCTCTGTATTTGCAAGTACCTTCTACAGGCTTCTGGTCTTAGAAAATTTGTCTGCATTTCCCAACTTCCTCTGCATTCCCTCCACATCTGTTAGAAGTTATGTCCCCAAAGTTTCTGCCCTGCTCTAATGACGCTGGCTTTACCTGTTAACCACAGGTACTTACTCCTATAAATGTATGAAAATAAACTGTCAGGCTATAACGTAACTGCACTCACAGAAGGGCCTGTATGAAGCTAAGGGTTTCTTTCTTAAGAAGCATGGGGGATAACTAATGACAACCCCAACAGGAGAAGCAAAAAGCACGAAATGGTACACAGAACAGACGTTAGAAGCAACACAGGATAAAGACAGGTGGAGATGTTAAGGTTGTTCCCCTGTTCTCTCCTCCCTTCACTTTCCCACAATTGTTCTTTTCAACGGAATGTAGTCATGTACTGCCACCACAGTACAGCGAAGACAGCCTCTCAGAGGTAAAGATAACCCCATACTTCATTTAGCACACAATGCACTTTTGCTCTTTGAAAGTGACCACAACAGTAAAGTAACTATCCAGCCATAACAGTACACATTCATAGCTGCAGCAGCAGCCCTACCATAACATACACAGCATATCACCACATCTAATGACTACTGTTCTTTTCAATCATGAAATTAAAAGCACAGAAGTGACTCTAGACGAAAGATGTAACACTGAACTACCTTAGTCTAGCTATTGTAACTGTATGAAATCTCACCCACATAGGTTTCTGTGTCGGTTACAGGGCCAGGTGCCTGCAATGCAAGCTGAATTTATACTCTGTAAGAGCTGGACCAGTGTCACACCTCACTTAACAGAGACAAGACAACTTTTCACTTTTGTGATTGTCACACAAGGAAGGAACAAAGGGATCATCACATCTGAACGAATGCTGTGAGTACCTTCAGTGAGCATTGGCTTGCACAAATCAAAGTGGCAGTAACACACAACTCTGTTCAATGCAAAAAAAACACCACCACATTCACAGAGGCCGCCTGTGCCTCAGAAATTCACTGAAGCTGGCTGCTGAAGGTTTTGACAGCATTTGGGGGACGTATTGTGTTACTGTTCTTAGTCTTTTCTAGCTATCTGGCCACTGTCGAAGACAATGTGCTAGGTGAACTTTGAACTGACCCAGTGCATCCATTCTTATGCAAAACACAGAGAGAAGCACATACATACCAGTTTTTTCCTTATTTCTTAAGCCTTTGGAGATTGTCTGTATTCTTGCATTAGGAATAACATCAGTGTTTACAACTTCTCTAGTTCTCTGCAAAACAGTAATATATCTTAGCAAGAAAGAGGCCAGGCCTAATTTGCATCGACTACTCCATCATAAAACATAATAGACGAACTTGTTCAATTTTCCTAAACTAAAAAGAGACAAAAATATTTCATTCAGAAATAGCAAAAATAGAAAATGACTATCCTGGACGTATAGGTGACATGCATCAGCGTTTGTCTACACCAGTACTGTACTGAAGTGGAGCAACATCCAGGCAATACTTTTAAGGCATCCAAACATCATACCAGCCCTACAGCTACAGCAGCTCTGTCTTACACTGTCTCATTTTAAATTTTATTATTTGAAGGAACAGTTGTTTTAAATAGTGTTAAGTAAAGCATGAAAAAGGAAGAATCACAATACTGCCTTCAACTTCTAATGACAAGGAGAAGATCTCCTTAATATAAAACCAAGAAACAACCAAAATAAACCTACTTGAAGGTCAATAGCTTAGCTTTTTACCTCGGTAACATTGTGGCAAGTTCTGCAATAAAATCGGCCTCCATCAGTAAGACCCCAGTTTACTTCCGAACATTGTGCACAGCGTTCATTAAAATCTCTCTAAAAGGAAAAAACAGAGTTTCACATGCGTTCAAGTAAAGCAACTAACACTATTACTAGGCTACTGCACAGCTTTTGAGATTATTTATAGAAGAGTAAATATATGCCCTTTACGTTAGCTCAAGTAGATAACACGTAATCACAGCATTTGCTATTAGCTATAGATAACTGAACAAGTAACTGCTCTAACTGGCAGGCATCGGCACTTGTGCACGGGAACTTCTGTATACGGGGAATAATAATTCACACCTAGAGTGCAGGGCATGACATGGGAAGAAGGAGAAAAAGCAAACAAACAAAAAACACCTATCAGAAATGGGGAAAAAAAGACAAAAAGCAGAGATCGGGAGCTGAAAGTAAAACTAAATTTCCAGAACTGTGAAGAAAAGTACGGAAGAAAGCCTGCACGATTCGGTGCAGAGACACGCCCAGGAGAAAGGGATGCTTCCCGGAGAAACTGGAGGGGGGAAAAAAGAGGGAAAGCCACAGAAAAAGGGAAAAGGCGGGGGCGCTTCAGAAGCCCCCCCGCGCGTGTGCTGGGGCCGCGCTGCTCACAGCGGAGGCCGGGCCACGGCACCGCCGCCAGGCCGAGGGG
>VXAL01019431.1:189940-312323 GCA_013399475.1 Chauna torquata | reverse complement strand
CGCCCCGGGGCCCCCACCATGGCAACCGCGCCGAGGGCCGGTGCTGCGGGCCGGCCCAGAAACGGCAGCCCCGGCACTTGCGTTCCGGCCCCGCGGCGGGGCCAGGCACATCCCCGCCCGGCTGCCTCTGGCGGCCTCTCGGTGGCTGTGGCCCCCACGGGTTGCTAGCGCTGTGCCGGATGGCGGCCGGCGTCTCCAGCCGCACCGGCTGCCCCGGCGCCGGGCGTCCCATCCCTCCATCTTCCCTCACCGGGGAGCTGGAAGGCACCGGCAGGGCCTCGTCGCCCCGCGATCCTTGGGGGGGTGGCGGGGACCGGCGTGGCTTGACGAAAAGCTCACCGCGGTGGTGGAGGAGCCCACACGGTCCCCGGGGGGAGGGCAGGAGGCTGAGGGGACGTGGGGCGCTTTGCTGAGGGGACATGGAGGCTTCACCAAGGGGACACGGGGCACCCCGCTGAGAGGAAATGGATGCTCCAGCTCTGAGGGGACGTGGAGGCTTCACCTCTGAGGGCACATGGGCTGTTTCACCAAGAGGACATGGGACACTTCACTGAGGGGACGTGGAGACTTCACCTCTGAGGGGACATGGGGCCCTTCGCTGAGGGGACATGGACACTTTGCCTCTGAGGGGACATGGGGCCCTTCACTGAGGGGACATGGAGGCTTCGCCACTGAGGGGACGTGGGGCCCTTCACTGAGGGGACATGGACACTTTGCCTCTGAGGGGACGTGGGGCCCTTCACTGAGGGGACATGGAGGCTTCGCCACTGAGGGGACGTGGGGCCCTTCACTGAGGGGACATGGAGGCTTTGCCACTGAGGGGACACAGGGCACTTCCCCACTGCGGTGCCCTGGGGAACAGAGGGGACACATGCCCCTCCACCCCCAAGCCACCACCATGTCTCTTTGCTGGGCGTCCTCAAATCGCCCTGGCCATGTACACACACTGTCCCCCCTGAAGCCCTGCCGAAGCTGCTGAAGGGACTGTTACTGCCTCTACACAAGGAGACCAGAAAAACTCATTTAACTATGTAAAGTGGTTGGGAATCCTTGAATAAGGGAAAAGATGATCTGAAATTCACTTTCAATTAAAAAAAAAAAAGAAAGAAAGAAAACTCCAGATCTTGATGTAGGTCTCTAATTTCTAGTACACTAATAATAATGTTTAAAGATGTCTAAACACTGAGATCTGTTATTGCAATGAATTTGCCCACAAAATTGGAGAACAGGTTTATGCCCCTTAAAAAAAAAAAAAATCCTCTAAGCGAAAGCATGGGAAAAAATTAAAGCTAAAATATACATAGAAAGAGGTGAGGCTCCCTTGACAGCTGTGGTTACATTGATGTTGGAGGATATGTACAGAGCTAGAGGGGAACTGTTTATGTTCAAGAAAAAAAGTTATTAGTCATACCAACTGTGATCTTTTTTCAGTGTGGGATGAACATTTGTAACGCCCATTAAAGAGAATTATGCATATAATTTCTGACATGGTAAAAAGGTGATCATCAACCTCACAGAAATGTAGCTAATACTCTGATGAAACAGATCCTACTTGTGATTTTAATTTCCATATTTTTTGTTTGTGAAAATACAGTTCTGGGAAGGCAAGGCCATTTCGTGTGATGGAAAGAGTTTGATCTTTTTGTAATGAATTTCCAAGATGAAATGCTATCTTGAAAAAAATCAGAGCAGCTATATCTATGATGAAACAGGAAAAGCTGTGTCCTAGTTCAGAAGATAAGTCTTTGCTCCTGCTATGAGCTGTGCCTGTGTTTCACGATGCTGTGAGCAGGCCACGGGCCTACTCAGTGGATTTAACTCAGTTGAAGAACTTGTTTAAATTAAGAATGGAAGTCACTGCTTTGATGCTTTGATGAGGCAGGACCTCAGAGGTAGGACTTCTGTTTTGTAATTACAACTGGTCAAAAAAATGTTAAAGGAAGCATAGTCACAGGACTATTTGTCCTGCCAATTTGTCAAAACCAGAACATTCCATTTTCAATGGTAGCAGCTGAAGATAAAGAAGAAAAGAAGAAAAATGTGAGGGACTGCGTGGGAACCAATATTAGTGTAATTCTGGGCATACTGATGTAACGGGCCAATAAAGTTTTTGAATGGGCAAGCATTTACTGTGCAGGTGAAGTAAAGATATGAAAAGCTACCAAACTGTGCAAATAAAGTTGTACAAAAACTAATATTGATGGTACTGGTTATGTATTCGTATCCAGGCTCTGTATAATTGCAAAGCTTCTATTAGTATTTCTTAAGACCATCAACTAACTAGTGCAGACTAGTAATCTGGTAGCAAAAATTCAAAGCATGATAGGGGTAGTAAGTCTTATATCTATTTCTTAAATATTTTTTGAAATGACATGCTTAAACCGGTTTTTCAGCATATAAAATTATGTGTAACCTTTGTCCCTAATTACAAGTTACCCAAGCATACTGATAGGGGTATGATAATTTCAAAGCCAGGAGACAGACTGTCTTCCTGCTTCAGCTCACTTTTCTAATTAAGATCATTATGCATACTAGTCAGATTGATTCAAGGCTTAGATAAATAATATGTCCTGTTGTTTCAATTGATTTGAATTTTTAATGAACTGGGTTCCACTGCTGATATCACATTTCTGGCTCTTGACTGCAGACTTTCTACCTGTGAAAACGCAAAAACTACATCTTGAACTGGAAGACATGTCCCTTGGCCTATCTTTCAGGATATTGCTCATGAAATTGTATTGGCTCCAGGATAAGAACTTCTGCAACAGCGATTCTCCCAAGAGTCCAGTATAAACTTTACCCATTGTCAGACACCTACTACAAAGAGTTGGAGCAGAAACGCAACCTCAGCTGCTCTAAAGATTGTGAAGATTAACCCAGGCAGATCTACCAGATTCTAGTTTACAGCAAATATACATAGTTATTAGCACCCACAATTTGATTTTTGCACCTTCAAAAAAGGAAAGTCTCTCCATGGAACAACTTGTTTTAAAGACAGATGGAACACAAAGGGAAGTTAGGAAAACAAGACAGAGGCGCTTTTATCTGAACCAGATGGATTTACTCTAACCGATCTCTAAAAGAGACCACAATATACAAAGGGTCAAAGGGAAAAGCCATGCCAAGCAGAAGTTCAGTGGAGACAAAGCTGTGGAGAGACAGTTGTGCAAGAACCAAACACAGGAATGGACAAAGAGGGGAACGCTGATGGAGTGTAGGGGCTGCAGGCAGCCTGGCAGGGGAGGATAACCAGGGAGGGGGCTGAGCCAAGTGCAGCTTTGAAAGAAGCGACAAGAAGAATGAATTTAACGTTACAGCTTGGACACACCCAGCATTGCCTTTTGATATTTAGCATTTACTGTACAGCTTCAGCTCTCAAATTTTATTTTTTTAAATGCATTTCTAGCCCTGATGTGGAAAACCTGAGAATGTGACCTTGAGCATCTCAAACAACAGAAAGCATGTAACTTTTTTTTCAAAGTTTACTCAGGTTTTCCTGTGCTGTTCTTAGGATGTAAGCAGCATAAAGCTGAATTTTTGACTGGTGAAAGCTGCAGTACTGCATACAGGAGGGACGGCAGACGTATCCAGTCATGCACTGAGCATGGGGTTTGCACCATCACCTTCTGCTTTGCACATGTGCTGCAGCCCAGCCCGTCTCACACAGGTACATTGCAATGCCACAGGCTCGTTCCAGTTTCACGTGTGACTCCACACTATGCAGAGCTGGTGATCGTCTGTGACCATCGAACCATCTTTGTTGGAGACACAGACCTTGGAGAAGGACCTCATGTTCAGATGAGCTGCTCTAGGAGGCAAAACTCTTTAGGTTCAGCCTCCTCATGTGATCTGAAACCATGTTAACTTGTGGTCAGCAATCACATTATTTGGGAGGTCTTCCTGGGGATGCTGAAGTCCTGGCTGGAGGGAAGTAGGGCCTCATTGTGGGTCCTAGCCTTCAAGAGCAGGCTCTATTTCCTGAGGAGCACAAAGCTGCTTTCTCTCCCTACCAGCAGAGATTACACCTCTCAGTACTTGCTGACTGTGTTCATCTCGTTCTACAGAGCTACAGAGCAGGAGTTGGTCACTTCTAGGGAAGACATTGATCTTAGCAGCCACAAAGGAACAGAGCAGGCAATGGGTGTTTGAATGTCCCATTGCACATTCCAGGCATGTATAATTCCTTTATTTTCTCCTTTTTCAGATTTTATTAAACAGCTAACGTGAAACATTCCTTCAAGTTATAATACTTTTAATTGCATCAGATTTTGTAGTAGTTTCAAGCTTTACTGAGAGAAAAATACACAGCGTACTAACGGGGATCTTGGTTTCCACTATAACATTGTGCGTCCATAGAGCCCTGAAGATCATTCTCAGATGCACTTGATCTACAAACGCAGTGACATTTTCAAGGGAATCGAGAGCCACCTTGTGGAGCTTGAATTCATGAAGGGGCTCCAAATAATACTGCTGGGAACAGCTGCTCTGGCGAGGAATTCAAATCCAACAGGATGCTGGAGGTTGCTAATCAAGTAAGCATGCACGTCTGTGCATATTCAATAAATGCACAGTGCATCACACAGCTCCTCTGCTGATTAAAACTGTGCAGCAAAGAAATACACGTGGGCAGTGGAAAACAGGAATGTAAGAGACAGGGAAATGCAGAAAGCAGCAGAACCAGGGAAGCAAAGTAACATGTTCATTATATTCTACACAGCCTTGGGGGGTGGGGGGGTTGTTCACAGGGCATTTTTCATCATGTAATTAATTATGTCCTCAAAAGTACTGATAAGTTTTGAAATCATTCTGTATAGATTTCTGTTGGAGGCTTATTTTCTCCAGCATTAATCCATTAACATCAAGAATTACAGTTGCCTGGACACTAAACCTGCCACATGCACCATAACGTACAGCAAAGATGGGATCATTGATGGGCATAGTCCATAACCAGAAGCATTCAGTGGTCATTGTTCCTGTACAGAAGTAAAGAGCAGTCTTGGCTCTGTTAAAAAAACACGGAAGTTGCAACAGCAGCTATAAAGCATTTTTTTTACCTTTTCTCACCCATCGTTTCTCATGATGAACCCCCAGTTGCTTGTCAGTACCAATATGTGGATTCTAGCTTATGGTCTTACCAAAAAATGAGGTGTTTTTTCAGTACCTTAATGCAGCAGCAACTTCAGCACATAGTGTCATTAGATGATGTCTTAAAAATATATTTAATTTAAGCACAAATTTAAAAAGTCTCTCTAAGTGGTAGACCTTAAATATCTAGAGAAACTCACAGAAAAAAGAGGGAACTGTGATGCTAGAGTCATTCTCCCGGTGCCAGAGAAGCCACTGCTGAGATAAGTGGGTGTGCTGGTAATCAGCTGGTAATCAGCCTGGTTATTGAATCATGACACAACAGAGTTCAGAGCAGGACTTGAATACCGAGCAGCCTCATATGCTTTTACCCATCTTCTAGAGAGCTAAGTTTCAGCTCCGGGAGCTTTTTAATTAGTTACATGCTAGTGGAGCTCTGAGTTAAGTTACATTTCAAAAGAGATACCACATTCAAAGTCCTTGTTAACCAAACACTCATTAATATCACAAAACATGCTACAAAGCAAGTAGCATGTGAAAGCAATCTGAGACGTCATTCTTTTTAGGCCAAGTCTTAACTGACAAGCCCAACATATCCTGTATGATTAACAAAGTTTAGTTTTCTGTCCTTTTCAAACATTGTTTTGACAAACAGGAGGTGTCTATTGGTATCCTTAATGGTCACTTCAGTCGGGTTTATTTTTTCCCTGGTAATTTAAATGTAATCATATAAGATGGCATGTGGTAGTAGGAGAAAATTCGTAAAAAGACACAGAGCAAGGCTATGGCAGGGAACCAATAATGTCTGTTGTGGTTTCAAAACCTGGAAATCTTAAAACAAAACCTGCACCTTTTCCTATGATACTTCCTTCCATCGTGCTTCCATGAGGCCATCAGGCATGGGCTCATAGAGCAATGGGAGCAGCTTTCCAAAGTATGTTCCAAAAAAACGTGATAGATGATTCTACATGAGAATACATCGAGGTGAAGGACAGCCAAATCTAGAAGAAATAGAAGTAAGCAGATTACAAACCCCTATTTTCAGAGCACTCCCAAGTTTTGGACTTCCCAAGTTGCCTCTGCCAAAAGGAGAATGCAGTAGGGTTCAGGAGAATCTGGAAGAACCGGTAGGATCGCCTTCCCCAGGATGCAGTACTCGTCAACACTGACAAGCATGTTCAAGGTGACAAAGGAAGTTTGATAGATGTTCTAAACTAGACATGGCCCTGGAAAAGTAAACATACCCTTAAAATTAACAAAAAAACCACAAACCTTTGTCAATTTTCTATTCCCCACCCCAGTACACAGCCTTTATAATAGTTTTTATCATAAGTACTTATGCAGGGTTGCAAGTTTGAAATGAGAGTTTAAAAACATACTTTTTGTTCTAACCACAACAGTCAAAAGAAAAAAAAAAAGAAAGCAAACATTAAATTGAAAAATGCAATAAACCCATGCAGTTAATGGATGATTTTTTTTAAGAGGAGGGCTATAAAAAGTAGTTGTGATTGCTATTATACTAATAAAAATGAAAACATAGTAAAGTAGAGGCATAGGTTTGCTTTGACTTACAATCTCATTCCCCCGATGGCTTTTGCCCTCCTTTTCTCACCATCTGTTTTTCTGTCCTTTCTTTCTGAAGAAAGAAAAGATCACCATCGGTATTTGTAGCTTGATTGAGCCTGTAAATTACAGTGTGCCATGGAACCCAGATAGCTTCACATCAGCCTGGGGAGAACTTGTGAGTATATTACACCTCAGCAAGGTTCAGTGCTGTTTTGAGCTCACCTGCGCACTGGGGTATTTGTGGTGGGGATGGTTGTTAAATGCACTGTCATGGCAAAGAGACAGAGCCATGACGGTTCCTCTTTCCCTCACCCCTGCGCAATATCCTTAAAGCAATTTATTACTGTAGATACACAGGCAGGTAGCAGGGGAAAGCATTGCTACTGCAGTGCCAAAGACTGCACGTCTTTGGTTCAGGCGTCAGTTATACAGCAGGGACAGCAAAAGTGCGGAAAGGCTCTGACCAGAGCTGAGATGTAGCTGAGACCCTGTGAGGATTTGTTTTAGTACAGTGAGCTAAATTGCAGCTGTTTCATCAGTACGGCTTAAGAGGATGCATTTTGCAGTGACAAAGGGACCGAGTGTTACAATCAGAAGAAAAACACTGAAATGAATTTTTAAGAGATTTTGTACAATGAGGATGAGAAGAGGAAAACTAAGGATGAGTCATGCTTTTTTTCAGTTTATTGATAAACTTCATCTTAAGTCTTTATTTTTTAAACAGCACAGCCTCTGCTTAAGGACAGTGATTTAATTGTGATTGAAAGTTGTCCACCTGGTGGCCTTTTAATGCCATTAAAAGTATTCATTGTGATCCTGCACTATTTATTTTCCTGGTTTTAAATATAAAACTATTTGGTTGCTCATTAAAGTATAAACTTCAAGATCCTATCCAAAGCCCACTAAGGACAGTGGAAAAATTTTCACTCCTTGCAGTGGATTTTGGATCATGCCCTCTTGGCCACTGACTTGGGCTAGGCGTGTAGCAATTATCACAGATGAATGTGTTTAGCCTTAGCTCACCCTTGGGAAACCGAAGCATCCCTGACACCACTTACAGATGGATCCGTAGATCTGTACACCACGAGTTCCCTTAGTCAGATCAGTGCGTAATCCCACAGCACATCCTTCTGGAGCGGTAGCTTACTATTGCATCAAGGATTTCTTTCCCTGTTGTGTCTTTGTTATTTATTTATTTTTGCCTTCTTTTCTGCTCCTGGTGCATGAAAAACTTCTAAGTAGTGGATTTTCTTACAGTCCCCATTTCTTGTGTCGGTCTGCACACAGGCTAACTGAAAACATTTCATGTTGGCTATAGAGGTTTAAAAATTATTAGTTCTACTTCCCTCTCCATGCTACCTACCTAGAACACCTCTTCAAGTAAGCTCTCCTCAGAAGAGTCTTGGAAACTGGGAAGGTGGGAAGCAGAATCCCACCCACACCTTGAGAGAAGCCAGCAGCTACCTGCGTAATATAGTCACCTTCGTGTGGTGGTCTGATCACACTGTGAAGGTACTGAGTGAAATCATGTGGCCTCACAGACTAAGGATATGGGGCTTGATTTCACACAGGGATTTTTTTTTCGATGGTAGCCAAATTGATGCTTTCTTTCTCATATGAATGTAATGTGTGGTAAAAAAGGCCACGTGCCCAAATTACTGGTGCCCAAATTACTGGTGCCTTCATAATCTTTGTAACATTTTTTCATTTTAGCCATGCAAGTAAGATACTATATGTTAATGCAAGAATATATCCAAGGTAGTGAAGGGATAATTTAATTAATTAATCCTACTGATTGTAAAATCCTAATGTATTCTAAGCATCCTTCACAATCATTGGAAAGAAAGAAAAAGGACGTCTTAAATTCAGGCCAGGAGTCTTATTTTCATTGTATCCATGTCCATATGACAAGGGCAAGCAATCCCAAACAAAGGCATAAACAACATCCACCCATCCCCAGCATTGCTCACACCATTTAGGCAATTTAGAACAGTAAACAAAGATAAGCGATCTGCATAGAAGCAGCTTTAGGTGACCACAAATGGATACCGCTGTTTAATTCAACCCTCTCTCACCTAAACAAGTTTGTTTTCTCAGCACTGTTTATTTGTACTAGGGAGTGCTAGGAAGAAAATTCCACCCTCCTCCAGATTACCTGCTTCAATGTTGTGAAAATTCAGTATTTCCCTAACCTGAGAATATATTCCTCCTACAGGCACACTGTATTTTGTGGCCTTGCCAACATTTGTTGGTTGTTTGTTTTTTCCCCTGTAGTTTATAGTGTTTTGCTGAGACTAGAGCTAGTGAAGTGGGAGAAGCCTTACAAAGTTCAATCCAGATGGGTAAACCCATCTGATCAGCATTTCCTTCTCAAGAAGTAGGGAAGTGGGGAAAGGCAAGATGAGGCAGAGGTAGATATGTGAAGGTTTGAATAAATGAATTGGGGGGTGGTGGCAGGGGAATGTTTTTCTCCTTGTTATTAATTTTCTGATACTGAAAAATGGAAATGATGAGAAAAGCTTAAGAAAAACTTGTGTGAAATATTTCCTTTCAAAATCCACAATGAAATAATCTTCAGGCTAAAAAGTTGAAAAGGACGTACACTTCTACCTCTCAAAATGTCAAACCTGTCCAGCCCAGGAAGGCGGAGTGAGGGAGCCCACAGCATTTTCCCCACTCTGTGAAGTTACGCGGAGAGCCAAAGCAGGCAGAGGAGCGCACATGGGGCAGGACGAGTGTACAGAGGAGGACCGACGGAAGGGCTGGGAATGGGAAGGGCAAACAGACCTAGGGTGAGAACTTCAACATCAGAAACTACAGACCAGGAATTTGGGGGATACCACGGTTGTCCCATACGAACACAGAAGTGAAAGGACTTTGAAATACCAAGAGGCAGATAGAAACCCACAACCTCTTCTCCAGAGAAATGGGGCTAGTTACCTGATGTTTAGGGCCTGGCGCATGAGTTTACAACTTTCAGGATGATAGTTCTTGGCATTTCGAATAGAATAGTTCAGTTGGAAGGGACCTTCAAGGATCATCTAGTCCTACTGCGTAGCATATATTGCGCTTTGCCAAGGTAGCGAGAAAGCATCTGTATTTGCCTCTCTGCTGCAGCCCAGTGCATCCTTCTGCCTGGCAAACGAAAGGCCTGCACACACAAGGTGAGTACATGAAAATGCTGCAGAATTAACATCTGAAGTGAAAATCTGTCCACTTTCCACCTTATTCATTCACAAACCCATAAGAAAAAACAGCATGCCAGTTATTAGTTAACTTAGTGATTTTTAAACTTACAGGAAGGTTCTCTCAAGGTTATATAATAAAGCATGTTAAAATAATCCATTCACAAAGCCGGTCTGAAATAACTTTGAAACATAGATTGACAACAACAGAAAATACTCTTATGTGACCCTTTGCTTCAAAAGAGTTAAGAAGGTGCTGGCAAAGGCATAGAGATTACCTCCACCCACACAGGAAAACATACATGGCTGAGCAGCTCTGTAACAGCACATCGGGAAACAAAACAGTCTGGCCAGGAATTGTCCTTGAGAAGGAAAAGTGCACTCTGCTGGGTGACTGGGAGCCTCCAGCCTGGCAAACAGATCAGAGACCTGCAGTCAGACCAAGGAGTCTGAACCCTCCATCCCTGTGTTGTCACTTCTCTTGGGATAGGGTGCAACCACTGAGAGAAAGCACTGATCACACACAGACACGCTGTGGCTGTAAAAAGAGATGGAAACTATGCTCCAGGGTTTTAGCACCTGCTGACATCGGGGGAGATGGGTGCTGGAGGATCCAGGTTGCCGGAGCTGCTTTGCTGAGCACTTTCCAGACTCTTATGCACTCCCTGCTCCAAAGGCTTCATCATATAGGAAGCTAAAGTAATACGTGAGGAGACTGGGGAGAAGCAGAATTAACTATTTATGTATGTATGTATATTTAATAAGTAGTTGCAGTTCTCACGGCTCTCCACTTAACCATCACTTCCTGGGAATATCTCACATTAAGAAGCAGGGCTTGAGGAAGAGTTAATGCATAACTTAAGTATTCTCCTGGCCTAACTCATAAAAGCATCATGAAGACCCTTCATCCCACTAGAATCAGAAAATGTTTTTTCCTAAGTCTTCACCTGAGGCAAAAAGATACAGAAAAATGCATGCTTCCTACTTTTTTTTTTTCATTTCTTTTTTTTTTCAACTGTCAATTCAAGAATCATGAAATTAATGTCTGCTGAATTCCAGGGGTTATAGCTTATGTTCTGTCCTCGTTGACCATCCCTAGAAGAGGAGGTGAGATTCTGAGCCTGAAGTTCATTGGAGATATGTTCACTTTTGTCAGTACACAGTGATCTGGCAGGAGTCTGTCATTCGTGACACACATACACCCAACTGGGTCATCTTTTCCATCCACCTCTGCCCTTCTCTACTGCTCTTTCTCCTGGTCACTTTTATCAGTAGCTTTTTAACCTCAAAGACACAAAGTGAAGCACCTGAAAGAGACAGTTGCTTAACTCTCAGGATTTTCACTATGCAATCCTTTGGGAACAGCTGATGACACTTTGCAGTTTCCTGTTAACTCTTATCACTTGCCTTCTTTTCGCAGGTATTGCTGCATGGAGAAAGCATCCATGGCTAAGAAGAAGTGATGACAACCACCAGCGTCCCAGTGCTGGGGAAAACCTGGCGGCATGCTCTGATGTGGATGGCAGGAACTTGACGAGGCAGGGAACCATTCTGGCAAGCTGCATGCAGGTCTCGGGTGGATTTAGGATCTCACTGATGTGACTGTCCAAATTGACTTGTACTGGGCTGCTGCTTGGGTTTCTGCAGTGGAGGCACCAAATGTTGGTCTTGTGAATAGCACCCCCGCTCAGAAAGTGCACCTTACTCCTCTCGTTTCGACTTGTGAGCAACTTCTATAATACAGTCAGGCTCTTAATTTCAATCATTTCGATCATGTTTGGGTTAGATGCCTAAAGCAGGCGGTGTGATAAAAATGCCTTGCTCCTAAAGCACTGAGCTGCTAACATAATCCACCCATATATCCATAATTCTGTGCCTTCATGCTTATGGCATGAAGGGCATATGATAGTTTAAAGAATAGTATAGGCATTTCTCTGTTTGCTGTCTGAGAAAGTGGAAAAGGTTTTCATCTCTGTTCCCATTTCCTTTTCTAAGCACCCTTAAGGAGCTAGAGGAGGCTGGGGCTGTGTTTCTTCATTCAGCAAATAGCATCATTGCTGTAGTGCCCAGTCAGCCTTTCTGCAGTGGCTGCTCTCAGACCTTGCCCAAAGAAACCTCAGTTCCTCCCTTCACGTACCCTACACTGGTGGCTTCTGTTTGCTCGCCGACCCTCAGGCTTGGCTCCTTCCAGTGGTGCTCCCAGAGAAGGGACCATCCTGCCCACTGCGGGGAGCATCACCCCGCGCCAGCCCTGGGCTTTGACATTTCTAACCTCTCTCTTTCCTTTGTTCTTCTTTGCTTTTAATCTTGCAAACTCTCACTGCTTTCATATTTTCTGTTTTTTTATGCCCCACCACCCCTTATTTTTTTGCAAACCAAAGCCTCACACCAAAAAGTTCCTTTATGCAGCCATGTATTACTGTTTCTAAAGCATCAGTACAGATATGCACTGTATGTTTTTAAACCAAGACGAGGTTCAATGCATCTCATGGGAAAAACTAGGAAGCTTTCTATTCTGAGCCATAAGTTTGGTTTAACTGCTGTATTGCACAGAGGCTCATATCATTACGTTCTCCTCTGTTCAACACAGAGGATTGGATTTCATTCCAATACAATCTATACTTCTACCATTTATATGCTTTATCGCCAAATTAGAAAGAAGCAAATATGGTCAAACCAACACAAACAATGCAAAGTAATTTTCAAACTTTCAAGCGTAGCCACATTTTGCACAGGTCATGCAGCTGTGCACAGCAGCTTCAGCCCTGGAACGGCACTATAAGGCTGGCTGTCAGCCATCAGTTGCTGCAGAGCTGTAAATATAGCCTGTGTTTTCCAGGTCCTGTATAAATAACAGCTATGGGAAGTTTTGTGATGACATTCTTGAAGCAAAAGGTTAAGAGAGATCAGAGGACTTGCTTTAAAAAAAAAAAAAAAAGTAATTCAGGGAACTGGAACCAGAAAGGAAGTAGCTATATGTGGGCATCTACTCCTGCTTTCACCCAGTCCCTACAAGCAAAATAAGATGCATCAATAATTCTCTCCATGTGGGAAAAAAAGGCACAGCTCCCAGACTAATAGTGGTGGAGAAATGCATGACTGAAGCATGGCAGCATGGTATAGAAACACACGTCCTGCTAAAATATTGACAGGACTGATACACAACGGCTTCTAGAGTTACTGCTGCTCGTGGACCTGTACCATCTTGTGCGGATCCAGTCTGTGGACAGGCACCTTCATGTTATGGGGAAGCAGTTAATTAAGGCACAGGTAGAAATTGCTGTGTCTCGTGTAGGCCAGATCCCAGCATCTCAGCTAGGGGGGATTGGTTGGCGGGCAGAAGTAGCGTTTGGAGATGATGCATCAGCAGGAGAGCTTCAGTTCTTTTCTTCACAGCTTCCCTTTGTTGATTCAGATGTTAAGGCTGTCAGACAAAGCCAAGCAGCTCAGGACGGCGTACCATTCCTTTCCAGCTCCTGCCAAAGCCCTTTACAGCATCTTAGCCAACAGGAGTGGAAAAGGCTGCATCCTTCTGCAAAGAAAGTCAATTCCTCATAGAGAGCTCAGGACAGTCTTTTGGGGGCTATTCCCCCAAAGAGCCTCTCCTGGAGAGCAAAGCACCTGCAAGAGAGGTGCAGGTTGGGGTGGTTGGGGTGACATAGCTCACAGCTTGCCTTCTTGCCTGGAAATGGGAAATAGCTGAACGGCAAGGAAAAGCCACGGAAAAGCTGAGAGGTGCGAGCGACAGCTGAGGGAAATTCGCATTCCTTAATCGCTGTGTGGGTGCAGGCTGGCGCTGTAACAGTCGAGATACAACAAGTATGCGATGGAAAACATCTCATTTTAGATCTCTACGCCCGGCCACTTTTAATACAGGAGTAGCAGCGTTTTGTTTACTGCTGGAAGCTGTCAATTACTGGAATGGTTGAATTAGGGCTGACATTCACTTCCTAAACAAGTCAAGCCCTGATTTCCTATCACTTATAACATCCCCTTTAAAATACCAGAGTTTCAAAAATGCCTTGCTTCTTTGAATAATGGTACAAAAGAAGGGTCTTGCAGTTCCTTGCATTTACTAGCATTAGCCTTGCTGTTAGAAACATACGTTAAGATCCATTCGTGATACCCAATGTGTAGCTGCTAAGGTCTCCTAACACGCTCCTCAATATAAAATGACGGTGCTACTTCCACGCAATGCAAAGAAAGATGCCTATGCCATACTGTTTTTGAAAACATACTTTTGCCATCTCAAATGGTACAGCTAAGAGATCATAACTTATGAATGCGTTCTTCAACACTTTTGCATAATAATTCTGGTTTTTAATCTGAGGCAGTTAAACCATCTAATAAAAAAAATCTTGTCCTTCCAATAAATGTATGTACGTGGATGTCTCCCAGTAAACCAGTAAAAATTTGTGGAATCATGTTAATATCATACATTGCATTTTGCAGGTTCATTTACCCTTGAATAGACTATTTAATATATGTTAGTTTTAAATGACATCATTCATATACACTGAAGTTCTGCTGATAAACCATATATATCAGAAACAGCTGCATAAATATTTATTAATTGAGCCCTTAAGCAAATAGCTACAGTAATAAATCATTCAACATTTGTCCAGATAATAAAATTGGGCTGAAAGCCTAACTGTTGCAATGTCACAGTGTTCAAATTGCCATGTTTAGCTCATTGTCCATAGACAATTTCTTACATGCACTTGGCAAAAACATTTTAAAATCTTCTTGAAGGTATATTTAAAGCTTTACGTCCTGATTCTGGAAAATCTTACGGTTTGTCCTTAACAGAGACCTTTCTGTGGGAATAAGGGTTTCAAATTATGTGTTTCTAAGGGTTCACTTATTTCAGCTTTCTGGTGTATAAATAGCTCAGGAGCCTAGGTACGCACAGGTAGATCTCCTAATCATTGATTAACGCAGCATGAATGGAAATGTAATCCTCTACTGTCATCTTATTTTTGTTCTATAGTTGAATCCCAGTATTGCTTTCACACCGGTGTCCCATTAAACATACCATTGATTTATTGGCATTGTGCTATGGAGGCTGACTGTAGATAATTCACCACACATTTTAAGTAATGTAGTTTTGTATCTTCTGCTTCAACACAGAGCTATAAGCATCCACTTCTCCAATATATTCAGCTTCCCAGAGTTTTCATCAGTCTGGGATTTCCACTTCTTCACATTTTATTGTTTTGCTTTGAAAGTTTGGAAGTGTCAGGAGTTTTAATGCTTTCCAGCTTGCACACAGTTCTCTTGCTGCAGTCATCAAGGAGGGGCCACAGTAGTTCTCGTAGGGCAAAACCTTGGCCAAGCTAGCTGGCGGCTGGGATCTGGAGGACTTCTTTCCAACCAGCACTCAGAGAGAGGAGCAAAGGCTATTACTCCCACATCTGGCCAGTATTACAAAATATTACCGTTGGAGCGGATTTAATAGTCCTGTTATCAGCCCAGGAGCTCGGTGTGATGTAGCTGCCAGCGGGCACGGGGACAAAGCGTGCACATCATCCTGTGGCCAGCCCTGGGGAGTCACCTGGGGGCATTTGGCTGGCACAGCCCTGAAATCAGCCCTTCTCCTGGCCAGCCCTCATCTCCTGTATGGATCAGCCTCTCTGACAACTGTGTCCAGACACAATAAAATCCACAGAGTGGGGAACTGAGATGGTCCAGATAGAGAGCTCTGGGCTGCATAGCTGCACATTTATTTCCTATTTCTGAATATACTGCTTGTAAAATTGCAGCAGAGGAGCCCAGCCCGAAAGCTCTGTTCTGCTGGAGCCAATCTGGATTAACCCCAAATCAAGTGATAAAGCTAGGCTTGGAGAAGTGTTCTCTTCTCTTCTGCACGCCTTTGGGGATTTTTTCCTTTCTGGTCAACTTTCTCTGAACCCACGAGGAGCAGAATTGCCTTAAATGTGTTGCATGGTCAACCAAAGGAACTGCCTCAGTTTCAATAAACGCCATTCTCAAGGCTTCTTCTGGAATTTAGGTAGTGTATTTATTGATGCAATGAATTGCTGCCTTTACTAACTGTTTGTCATTTCTCTCTCCCGTTTGAAATATATGAACACATTTTAGAGAAGGGGCTCATTTTATTTTTATTTTTGGCAGCTGGGTGAAGTCTGTTATTCCAGTAGCAGGACAGAGCTGTTCTTGATGTGTTACAGCCACCTCTAAGCTCTAAGACTGCAGATGTAAAGATGTTGTTGGCTCAGCATACAGCGTCACCGCATATGGAAAACATAGATGGTCACAAAATCTTCTTGATTTAGGAGGTGGGATTTGTTTTCTTTTTACTTAAAGCTCTCCAATTTCCTGAGTGTCATACACTTGGTGTGATGAGCCCTGCTTTGCTTCTCACTGCAATGGAGAAATCCGTGGCAGGGGATTGAAATTCCTATGTCAATAAAAGGGTTTTCGTGGTGGGATTTGTCATAGCAAGTTGAATAGTGCAGCATAAAAAGCTGCATATTCATTTGTAGCTGTGGAAAATCTATCATTTTCTTTGCTCTGAAGATTTATGCTTAGAATGACTAGAATTTTCCCTGGCTTTACACACTGTGCAATCCTGATAACAGTACTCTCATTAATATTATTTTGGACAAGTTATATGTATAGAAATAATTGTTTCATTTCATTTTTGTCCTTAGCACGTTGGCTCAGTACAGTGGACAAGACTACATTTTCCTCCATGGATAATTCATGAACTCAGTGGCTCCTGTTGCTTTTTTGACCTTGAAGCTTCTGAATTTCTTGCCAAGAATTGGATTCAACAACTCATGCAGTCTGCAAGATCCTACCAGAAGTCATGAAGAAACGATGCTTTCAGTACTAGTTAACAGATCTAAGCCAGAACCTGCAGCTGCCTGGCTTTTCACAGAATCACAGCATGGCTGAGGTGGGACAGGACCTCTGGAGGTCACCTGGTCCAAGCCCCTGCTCAAGCAGGGCCACTCAGAGCAGGGTGCCCAGGACCACGTCCAGGCAGCTTTTGAAGATCTCCAAGGAGGAGACTCCACAACCTCTCTGGGCAGCCTGTGCCAGTGCTCAGCCACCCGTACAGTCAAGAAGTGCTTCCTGGTGTTCAGGGGGAACCTCCTGTGTTCCAGTTTGTGCCCATTGCCTCTTGTCCTGGCACTGGGCACCACTGGGCAGAGCCTGGCTCTGTCCTCTTTGCACGCTCCCTTCGAGTATTTATGGACATGGATGAGATCCCCCTGAGCCTCCTCTTCTCCAGGCTGAACGGTCCCAGCTCTCTCAGCCTCTCCTCACGGGAGAAGCGCGTTACCAATGCACTGTCACAGTTGAGGAGTGGAAGGGAAAAGGAAGGAGGTCCAGCTCTGCCCCTCCCACCTGGTTGTTTCCACCTGAAATGTCATTTTCTGAGACGTGGAGGGACTCCCATCTGGGGAACACCAGAAAGGCAAGGATTCTTGTTTTTTTTTTTCAGTGTCATCAGCTCTGAAGAGATTTTTTGGAAGACTATCAGAGGCCTCAAATTCACTGCTGCACTTCTGCTGGAGTTTTCCCATACAGAAAAGAGAGAGCTCTTTGAAAAGTTCCTTTAAAAATCTCCAAAATGTAAAATATTAGATAAACTAAGTATATGGTAAGGAGACCACTCTTCCTACAATATATAATGTATTAGGTCTAGCTGGTGTGAAAAGGAAAGGCGCACTGTCTAGCTAAAGATGTGAGGATTTGAGTTGTTCTGAGAATCGAACAATTCTAAAAAAATCCCTATAATATTTTACAGTGCGCCTTTTAATCTGTAATCTTTCTATAGTACAGCTAAATCATCTACTAATATTCAGATTTTTTACAAAATCCCTAATAAAAAGTAATATATATATGTGTAGCATATATATATATATGCACCATCAAATGCTGCACTTTAGCTAAGAGCAATACCCTAGAAATGTGTTTTTTGTCTCTGTGTCTGTACATGCATCAAGGTTAAGAGCTGCCATGCAAGGTGGCTGTTTAAGAAGCATGACTATAAAAAACTCCCCGAATCTATGGAGGACAATATGTTTAGTGCACGAAAATAAGTACTCATGTAAAATTGATTGGGAAAAAAATTAAAATAGGATAATTGTAGTTATAAATCCACTGGAACAGTGGGATGTGAGGAGCATGGTTTGATTAGATGATTTGCAAGTTGATTAGTGATCCTTATCTTTCCCTCCAGCATTTAATTGTCCCTGTTGGTCTTACTCGGCCTGATGAGCGGCGGCAAGGCAGAATTTATCACCTAATCACGCGGCGCGCGTGCAGGTGCTCGGAGAGGAAACCCTACCACCACCACGAGAGTTCACACTCTTCTCGGAGCTTTCTTTACAAGGGATTTTCACGGTGCCAGGTGGATGTGTACGTACACCCCATCTTTCCCTACAACCTGAGTTGATCCCGCAGCATCCAGTAAAAAGAGGCACTATTGCATGGGGGGGAGGCTGGTGGCACCCCCATTTTCCACCTCTTTCCCTTGTTTTATTGCTTTTTTGAGAAAGTTACATAGAGAATGGCTTTTTCCGTACTCTGGAGTTATCTTCACCCTCTTCTCTCAACAGAAACAAATCCAATGGCAAGGGGAATGGCTGTTTCTGTACTTCAGTGTGGACCATGAGGACCTGCACAGCATGCAGTGTGTGTGTTTGCACTCACCTTAACGGACAGGTGGGTGGCTCCTGATAGTCGCTGCAGGCACGAGAAAACAACGTATTTCACTTCAGCTTTCTAACTGAACACAGGAGATACCACCACCCCATCCAAGAGCTGGGTGATGCTACTGAAACACATTTTGTCTCCTAGCAACTGTTTGGGTGAGAAATGCAGCACTGCAATGCACACAGTAGAAAAAATAAAACCAACAGGAGAAAGAGAGTGTTTTGCTGGAATTTCACATCAGCATCATACACACAGCTGAGGGGAAAATTTGAAGGCCAATAAAATAGCAAATAGCAAGTTTAAGCTTAGCTCCAGCCATCAGTAATGTCCAGCAGTTATTAATAAGTGGTAGTCTCGTCTTGCATTTTTGCATATCAAGATGGAAGCAGGATGATACCTCCAGAGGTGACTGCCTGAGACACATTGGACAGTGTCTGTGTCTTGTGTCCGACTGAGCTCCTGGACTCCCAGCTGAGACCAGCACCTTTGCCATCCAGCAGTCTACTGGGCTCACTGATTACACAAAAATATAACCCCAAACCTTGCATCTTCCGCTGATGTAATTCTAAGCGTTTGCAGAGTATGAGGCGGGGATTCACGTTATGAATCAGTGCAGTAATACCTAGTAAGCGTTATTGTAGGAAGGTCTCCGCCTACAGCAACACTTTGCTAAAGCTGAGCTCACCACAAACAACAGTTTTAAAAGGCAGGCTGCAAAAGCATTCAAAGGCAGGGTTGAGACACCCTGTCCTTCCAAAAATAATTGAAACTTTAGGTGTCTGACTTTTATAGCCTTGCTTACCTCCCGTGAACTGCTTCAAGCAAAAGTCACCAGCACCGCACAGGGCAAAATGCAGTGTAAAGCAGGGCTTTCATGCAAGGTGTTTCTCAGCGAGGTCCATCTAACCTAACATTAGACATTTAAAGTTTACCTAAGTTTAAGGTAAGTAAGTCCCTTACACATGTCATTCGTCTCCTACTAAAACAGGAAGTCACGGTGCCCTGTTTCTCTCTACTGACCACAAAGGAAGCCTAAGGCTGCAAACACCAGAATTGCCTTTTTCTTCGCCATAGTTGCCTGCCTTAAAGGCACCAGTGATCACTGAATCTTCTCAGGCCTTTTGCCTCTCAACAGAATAATTCAAAGCTTATAGCAAAACCTTTTTTTTTTTTTTAATACATGACCCTCTCCTTAAAAGTTCGTCCTTTTCTTATTCTTGTGGTCCTCAAAGTCCTTCAGGTTTTTCTGAACTGTATTCTGATTCTTCTGTCTTTATCAGCGACAAATGTCATTAGCATGGGCATGCTTTTATGTCAGGCTCACTAATAAAAACAGTAAGTTGATCCCAAGATCATTGTTTTAGTAGCTGTCTAAATAGCCTTTTTCTACCCCATTAATTGTTTATCAGCTATTTCCATTTTAGCCAGTTTTTCACCTGCCTTGGATATGTCCCTCATTTAATTAATAGTTTCCAAAGTGGCATCATATGAAATGCTTTACTGAAAACAAGATGAGAAAAAATTAGGGGATTTTCCCTCTAAGAATCAATTAAGCTTATCAGAAAAAGATATCAGGTTAATGTTGTGTGACCTACTTTTGACTAAAATGTGCTAAGTAATGCTCTTTTGTTGCCTCTGCTGACTGTTGAAATCAAACTAGTGGTGTTTAGCTAGATCATAATTTTAATGCTTTCTAAAGTATACAAACTACTCTTGTTCTCTCATCATGCATTCCTGAGTTAACCTATCTACTAGCTTTGCAGGTTCTTCTGTTGGGTCTCTCAGAGTTTTGGGTAGAGATGAGGCAGTCCTCTCCACCTGAAAAGTGCTTTGATACTTGTTTCTGCTTCAGATGCTCGCTTGTTCCCATGAGTCATGCTGTCTTTGCCCACATGTCATTGTGCTTATTGAAACCTGAAGCAAACTTTTCATTTAGTTTTTGGCCCATGCCTAGGTTATCTTTAATCCCCACCCAACCTTTACTGCAGAGCAGCCTCAAATTCCTCTTTTTTTCTCTCTCTATTTATTTATATGGCTAAAGAACATTTTACAACGTGTTTTTAATTTCCTTTGCAAGGTCTAACACAACTCAGCTTTTGGCAGTTCTCACTTTCTCCCCATACTTTCTGACCAGCAAGATGTAATTTTCCATGTTAATCAGCCCCTTTTTTTTCCATTCCTTGCAGGCCCTGTGCTTACTCCTCATATCCTTCTCAAGTTGGATTGTCATCAGCTGTGTCTGGAGTTCTTCTGCATGAGCTTTTTTCCTTCCCAAAATGCAAATGTGAAATACATTTTTATATCTTTGACTTCAGGAATCTCCTTTGCAGTCAAGTCCACAACTTCCTCAGTTCAGTTGGCTTCGCTACTTTGACATTAAAAAAAGCCAAACATGAAAACCCAGAAAAATGCACAATGTGGATTTGTTTACCTTTCCATTCAGTTTCATCAAAATCCTCTGTGATCTGCTTGGTCAAGACTATTTTCTACAGCCACGTCTTCCATAACATCCTCACTATGTGTAAATTAGCACTACCTCCTGCAGCTCAGTACGTATCTTGCTGAAAAACAGTCTGTCAGCAGTTTGGACCCAGCAACATCTGAGCTCTGTCATCACCTGTATCCTCAGATTTATTATTGATACCATTTTTTTCTCTGCTCTATGTGTAGGAACATGAGGTCTCCCACAGGTCCCGCTGTCTGTATAGCAATATTCCACTGTGCCTTCCTTTCGATGCCTATATTCCAGTCGGAGTGGCCATCCCACCAGGTTTCTGTCCACCTTGTAAATACCTGGCTGCACACCTACACCAGCAGGCTCAGCTCCTACGTCCCACTGCACGCACTCCTGGCGCAGCGCCCAAGCTGTTGGACCCTGATCTCACTCAACTCCTGAACAAGTACTGTTGTTTCACCGCCTGGTGCTTACCAGGCCACCCATCTTGTGAAGATAGCTTTGTGTTTTTCCCTTGCTTTCCAGGTTCCTCTCTTTGGTATGCTGTTTTTTCATTCTTCCTCACTTACTCCATTTTGCTTCTCTGGTGTATTAACCTGGGGTGAGATAACTTGAGTCCCTTCCAGCCTTAACCCCAGCAGTTTGACACTCCATATACAAATGCAGTTCAGCCACCGAAGATAATTTTCCTCCTGTGAAAGCTTTCCAGTAGCTGAATGTGCTGAAACCATCCTTTCTAGCTCTGTCCTTGAGCTATTTGTTGGTTTTGTTAGCTTGACATGCTTTTTGCCTTTCCTTGCTAGGAGTTTGGAGACGTTAACAGCAGATCACTTCAGCCTGCACTTCTTGAGTGGACAGAAGACACCGCCTGCTTCACTTTTTGTGACACATCACAGAAAACATTGCTGACTGATTTTTTTCCTAGTTCTCTCTGCTAGAATAAAGAGATCTTAAAATGCATGTACACATAATTTTCACCAGAGCAGCAAACAAATAAAAGCAAGATTCGTAGAAAAGGTGCAAGTTAAAACCAATCTCTTACTGTCATCCTCATAAATATCTTTTTTTTTTTTTTTCCCTGTATTTCTGAAGCTTTGCAAATGCAAGCCTGTGCCACTGCTTTACGTTGGTGACAACTTCCCACCTGATGTGCTACATCAAAGGAGCTCTTCCCTTGTGTGGTTGTTAATGTGATGTACTCTTAAAAAGTTAAAGGGATGAAACTTACACTTTCAATGGCTGCTTAAAATGTTATGCACTTCATTAAATATATATTCAGAAACGAGGAAGTTACTCTAAATTAGTATAAATTGTCAAATATTTAAGATAGAATCAATACAGTCAGACTTCCTAAGTTTCATATTAACCAATAAAAAATATTAAGTGAACAGTTTGTAGTACAGGCTGCTACACAGGGCTTCCCAAGAGTCAGCATTCAGTGCCTTCTTTGATACATGTACATTAATTTAATATGTATGCTTCGCCTAAGAACATGAATAAGTCATTCCTTTCAATGTTTTCATTTGCATGTTTAATTTGAGTATGGGAATCAGTGGAAACGCACTTAAATGCTTATGCTAGTTTATTCACTTTGTTTTGAAAATTGGTGCATGCAGCACGGGCTGGAAAGAAGTCATCTGGGTAGAAGCACAGCTGACGGGAAAACAGGTCGTAATTTACTCACATTGTACATTTACTGGACAAGAAGTCAAATCTGCAGAGAAGTCAGTATTTTCTAATGCATTAGAATGGGATTTAAATTAATGTCAACATTATCAGAAGCAGCTTCTATACAAATGTAATTTAATTAGCTAAATTTCCTAAGTTGTGTAGTTCCTGGCCCAGCCCTGCTATAAGGACTGCCATGCCTGCTTCCATTCATGTTAAGCGAAATCACACTGTTCATGGAAGCAGAGCTGAGGCTTTTGTCAACTTTTTGACTTTCAGTTACAAGATCATGATTTTTTTTCCCCATAGTTCTCTGGAAGTGCCTCTTCGCAGGAAATTCAGGATTTCTTTAAAAACTAATTGAAGAAGCCTCAGAATTTTTGTAGCAATTTCTGTAGCAGGTATTTCTGAACAAGCCTGTTATAGCAGGCTGTATTAGAAGAAGGATATCACTACCCATTAAATTATAAAATATGATCAGAAACCATAAGGAACACCTATCATTTTTTATGATACCAAGTAAGGTCTGTGGATGTGCAGATTACAGGAATGGGAAGGGAGGGGTTGCTGTTATTTCTGTGGCAACACCCCAGGGACATTTTAATGCATTTTTCCCTAAGAGTTTCAGGGAGCTCTTACAAGTGATGTGATGCTGCTTTGCACAGGTCCTCACTGTTCACATTAAAAATGGGATTTGTGGGCTGGAGGCTCCTGACCATGCTGCAGTGAAAACATGGTCTCCTTGTGTTGGCCCTAGCTCTGCAATTATTTCTCCTTGCTCTGTAACCCAAGACATCTATTTTTTTGGTCATTCCCTTCTGTCCCTCCTTGTTCAGGGCACCTGGACTTCCTCTGTTCCGTGCCCCATCACACTCCTCCCCTCCCCTCTCGTCCTGCAAGGGCTTCAGACCAGCCTCCTATTGAGCAACCCAAGCCCAGATGTTCTGCCCCTCCTGCCCCCTGCCCCAGCACATGCCCCAAAACTCTTCTGTCAAAAATTAGACCATTAGCAGCAACCTATACTCTGCAGGAGGCCAACTCCTTGCCCCACAACAAAATAATTAACTTTCACATTCAGATTTTCAGTGGTCTTCTCTTCAGCAGGCCCTGAATGGAGGGTGCGGGCTTCAGCCCAGAAATCTTCCCTGAACACACGATCCTTCAGAACTTGAGCTACTTTGTTCATTGCTTTTAGCTGTTTTGCAAAGAAATGCCCCAGAGATTGGCATCCCCAGCCTGCATCTCAGGAAGCTTCTTCTGTAGCAGCCAGGGGAAGCCACCCCGTGGGCCACGAGGTGACATCTTGTCTGAGCAAAAGAGATGACCGACAACAGGGAAGGAAGTTAGGAAAGACCAGAAGGTCTCACAATTACTCAGTTTTAGGTTATGTACTTCCAGATGGTTTTGCTCATTTGTTTCATGCTTATTTGACAGTTGAAATGGACCCACACTTTGTAGGCATCACTGTAGAAGGGAGTGTTGAGCAGGGATTTAGATACTAGACAGGAAAGGGCTTCTTTTGGATCTTCTGTCTTTCTTGTTTGATCAATGATTTCAGTGACATAGCACTAGCTCTGTACCATCACATTTGTGGGCCTTCAGGATTTAAAGTATCTTGTCTTCATTATAACAGAACAACCCCAAAAGCTTGTATTTTCTCTATTACATTAAAGAGTGTAGTATAATTTCCACATTACTTTGGAAAAAGCTACAAAAGCTTGGTTTCTGTTTTTTTTGTTTGTTTGTTTGTTTGTTTGTTTTGTTCTGGTAAATCCCAATTATTGGAAAGTGAAGGATGACCTACAGTGTAACAACCAAATTTCTCCTCTTTTGGAAGTGAGTGCTCCCACCATTAAGTTAGTTAAAGCTAATTTGCTGAAAAAAGGACTGCAAAAGACCAGCTCACCCACCTTCTGCTGCTTATTAAATAACGGCTCAGGCTGCAGAAGAACTCAGGCTGGGTTTTGTCTTCGTTCCCTCACTCCCCCAATAAACATATAGAAATAAAGGGACAAAACCAACAACATTTTAATAAAGACCAAACTGTAAAATTACACATAACAAATAGCTTTTCCTATAAAGTACAAAATGCTAGGAATACATTTCCATCTAACGTGGGAAGCTGGGGGTCGTGTTTGGTGGCATTAGAAAGGCAAAATACTACTAGAAAATTAACAGTAGGTCGCCAGTGTGAGGGACACATAAAGACAGGTGTATCACAGTAGTGGCGCTTACAAGCTAAGGGAGGACTCATTTCACTTGTTTTTAACCACCTAAAGCTGAATTGAGAGACTTGCTTTATTTAGGTGGCGGCTCTAAGACAGGGCGAATGCTCCCTCTGGAGGTGCTCGTCCCTCCAGGACGCGCAGCTGGGCAAGTGCTGCTGCTTGCAGAAGTTACCAGGAGCTACCAAAAATTACCAGAAATGCGCTAAGCTGGGGGGGAATGACAAGGAAAGGAGGGGAAAGGCTGGGATTTGAGCAGAACAGAACAGAATATCCTGAGTTGGAAGGGACCCACAAGGATCGAAGGACTGGACCACATCACCTGTGAGAAGAGGCCAAGAGAGCTGGGACCGCTCAGCCTGGAGAAGAGGAGGCTCAGGGGGGTCTCATCCATGTCTGTAAATACCCAAAGGGAGGGTGCAAAGAGGACAGAGCCAGGCGCTGCTCAGTGGTGCCCAGTGCCAGGACAAGAGGCAATGGGCACAAACTCGAACACAGGAGGTTCCCCCTGAACACCAGGAAGCACTTCTTGAGTGTGCGGGTGGCTGAGCACTGGCACAGGCTGCTCAGAGAGGCTGTGGAGTCTCCTCCTTGGAGATCTTCAAAAGCCACCAGCAAGCAGCTACTGTGGGTGCCCCGGTGCCACATCCCCAGCCAGAGCATCCAGCGTGCCACCACCTGCAGAGCCACAGCCGGGAGCCCTGGCGAGCAGCCGGGGGCTGCGGGGATGTGGGGATGACGATGAAAGCGTGGCGGGAAGGAGGATTCGTGGTCGAGATCCAGACCTGAGGGAAGCAGCCTGCAGCGCGCTTACGCCCGCTGAACATTTTGCTGAGATGGTGCCGACCAGCGCGTTGCAGGGTCTGCCCTGCAGCCTTCGCGCTGCACACAGCGAATTGCAGCACGTTTCTGAGAACTTCAGGAGTTAATTAGCTCGCCCGGCTGCAGGTGCACACAAAAACACCGGGTGGAAATCAAACTCGTTCCACTTTGCACCAATGGAGGTGCAAAGCTTCACTGAAAACCAAGCTGGATCTGGGGCATGTCCAGCCAGGGTATGCTGGAGACGTACCGCGGTGTCGGCGCAGGTCAGCGGGACCAGCAGCGTGTGGGGAGTGTTTGTGCCTGTGCGTGTGGGGCGGGCACCGTATAACCAGCGGAGTCGTGTTGTGCAGAGCGGATTGCAGAGAGAAACTTGAGCTAACAAACCCGGCATTTAAAGGCAGAGAGGAATAAATAAGATGAAAGTGTGTTCCTACCCGCTGCGGCTCTGTTGTGGTTTACAAAATTAGCCTAGAGCACTTTCCAAATGGTTTTCAACACTCATGAGGACTTCCAAATTATTTGCTCTGTTTGGTTGGGGTTGTTTTTTTATGTTATTTTATATTTTATTTTATTTTATTTTATTATGTATTTATTTATTTACAGAAAAGAAGACATCCTTTCTTCTGTATTTTCTGAAAAATAAAAACGAGAGCAGGCATGCATCCTTCTAGCTAATGACAGAGTGAGCTGCAGTTCTCCCTCTTCCTAAATACTGCCAGTCCTATCCTTGTGGGTGATGGAGATCCCCAGCCCATGCAGGTTCTCTCTTTTTCATCACCCAGAGATGTGGCAGCATCTGAAGCAACAGGAAAGTCAAATCGTGGCTGTGTCTGATGTGAAAGTACCCTGTCTCTAGACAAGATAAAGCTTGTGTAAAATTACCTCTGGTTTGCTGTGGTGGTTGGGGTGACACAGAAAAGACTGCGTTATTTCTGGCAGATCTCTGCTTTCTGATTGCTGTGACTGACCCTTCCCGATCTGCTCTTTTTGGGGCGCGCGTGCAGTCGTCAGCCCGCAGCGGTTGGTCACCCACGGTGCCTCGGTGCTCTGGCAGAGGCAATGGGACAAAACTCATCCTTCAACACAGAAAACATTAACGCCAACCACTCGTTGTTGTTGTTGTTGCTGTTATTCCAAATGTAAGGATATTTGTTGGTAGATAAGTTGGGCTTTTTATAGCCAGGACTGGAGTTTCCATGGTGAGGCTGGCCACCACCGGTTTCCTCTGCAAGGCAGAGCATATCCTTTACTGGCAAAAACACGTTCCTGGGCTGGTTGGGAGGAAGTGTCATTGTCCAAGACCTATTATGTTTTTTAAGGGTTCTGCATCCTCAAAGAAATATTTTTAACCTGAAAGGAATATTTATACTGTCCAGTGAGAATGGTTCACCAGGTTATTTTTAGTTTTGCTTGTGTGTTGGCTTTATCTCCGCATTGCTTTGTCCTTATTTATCTTCTTTTGCAAACATTTCAGGGAAAATGAAACCAAAGGTAATAGACTAAACTAATTCCTGGGATTAATCTGCTGGCTGGGGCAAAGTAACACCAGGGATAGATTCGATCTGCTGTAGTCGGGAAAAACGCCGATCATCCATCTCTCTGTATGTGGGCTAGAAAATGAGAAGTCTTCTTATTTGAAACCAGGCACCTTAGAGCAGGAATTAATAAAAAGCTGATTATAAAACCATATGCAAAAGCTGTGTTTTTGGAGCAGAGCTCAGGCAGTGGGCTCAGGCCCATCTCGCACACTGAAGGAGGAATAACTCCATTAAATCCCCTGCGTTACGACATCGCCAGCCAGGCGCAAGACCACAGGCAGAACCAAAGGCATCAGGGGATTATGCATGTAATAAGTTAAAGAACTTTGGTTATTTTTTCCCTTAGGCCTGGTTATCTTAATAAACTGGCATTTTGCTGATGCTAAGTGTGTAATGCCTTGCTTTTTTTTCACTACATGAGCAGACTTGCTGAAATCAGCATGACCGAAACGCCTGTATTTCGGTGTTTTGCTCAATTGAGGGGCTTTACAGTGCTTATCTGTTCCAACTTCCTCATCCTCCTTTCCTTGCTGCTTCCCTGAGGGAAGGAGGTGACCGTGATGGATGGATTTTGTACCATTAGCAGTCGGTTGTAGCTACCTTCTACACCCTGACTGAGCAGCTCTGATTCTGCCACAGAAAAACGAGAATTAATGACTCATCTGTTAATTATCCCTTTGTTGTACACATTTGCAGTTATTGTCTGAAGGAACAGAGCATCCTTCACTCCCACTGATGAAGCACCCTTGAAAATCAGAGCGCTGGATGATGTGGGGCACCGGCACGAAAGCTGACCGGAGCCGTGGCACGTGGATCTGCTCGGCGGCGCTGAGCTCCCTGGCTCAGATCTGCAGTTCTGCTTCTGGCACTTCTGAAACGTCCTGCCCAGATACCTCCAGAGTGGTGACAGATGCCGGCACACAGCAGTTCTCTGACAGGATATATATACATATATATATTTAGAAACATAAATATGAAGGGAAAGCTTAGATAGCATCATCCAGTTTAGAAATTCCAGGAATTCTGTTCAAAACATAGTGGTATTAAATCTTATGTCCTTTCCTTCCAGGGCAAGCGATTCACCAAAACAGAGGTGCAGGTGGTTTAGAATGTGATCTTGAATTTGTCTGTCTGCACTAACCGGAAAGTTTTGGCTAAACAGCATCAAACACATGTTTTTCGTCAAACACAATTGACAAATGTCTGTAGACGCATGGAGATGCTTCCAGAAAGAGAGAAGGTGCAGAACTGCTCCTTGGCCAGCTTTGGAAATGGGCTCAGACCTTCTCTAACACCAGGTGCAGAACAGAACACCTAATCCAAAGCAGGACTCCAGACTTTGGGTGTGATTTGAATCACGTCCTGATTCACTCATGCAATATTAACAATGGTGTGAAGCAGGGGAATGGTTTTGTTGTAAAAGACTTTAGGGTCTTGTAATTGACAAGGTGACATTAGGGTCACCTTGCTCCCAGGGGACAAAATGATAAGTAACAGCAGGTTTTTCCAAGGAAGTGTCATACGAAGTTTTGCTTTGGCATTTAAGTTTTGCTTAACTTTTTGTTGGTTTTACATATGTGTGATAGTCCGTGGTGTGTAAGGGCATGAGAAGGAGAGACATGGGGTCAGAGCTCTCAGCCCTCTGCTGTCCCTGTCCCACAGTAACTCCTTTAACCTTTCAGCTTCTCCAGAATAATTATGCTTAGCCCACAGGAGTGTTGAGACATTAATTAGCTAAGGTTTGTAGACAGCTTTGAAGATGTCTAGCACCACAAGTGCTGCTTATTATTAATGTATATTATTGCATGCTGCATGTACTACGGGATTATGTAGTATTTGATATTGTGTAATTGGAGGGGAAAAAGAAACAAGGAACATCCCTAGGGATCCTGACTGGTGTGTATTTCTAAATACGGTTCTTTCTCCATCTCAGTGTTATATTCCATTTAAATACCTCTCTCAAGACCCTAATGATTTGCTGCAAAGTTATCAGATATCCCTATGCAAACTTCTAAGAAAAGGCATAATTTGGAATTTAGTGTTTCCATTAGTTTCTTGGCTTTGTAACTACAATGGCCACAGCTACCAAAACCACAGTAATGTTTAGCCAAAACCAGTTAGTTTCAACTTTCAGCTGAACCGGTTTCTCCGTCCGGCTGTCCATGCGGCCTCACAAGCGCCGGCCCCAGAACAAAATAGGCAGAAACCGCAGCGGGGCTCAGGGCGAGCACGCACTGCCTCGTCCTGCAGCCAGCTGCCCTAGAACAGCATCCCTGGGGTAAAACAACTCCTTTGAACAATTTCACCATCCACTCTTTCTCTAACACTTTTCAGAGCTGAAGCAGAAGCGACCAAAAAGTGTCCCAAAAAAAACCATTTGCCGTTTCCCCTGTAATGGCTCAGTGTTCTTTCACTCATGAAAAAAATCAATCCTTGTTTATACATGATTAACTCACTTGTAATCAATTTGGAATATTATTTACAGCATTTGTGAATTGTTGTTTATGCTTATGCGTCATAAAATATTTTAATATTATAAATATTCTATAGTAATTTGTTTATGTCTGCTATAGTAAATGTGAATTGTCTCCTTTCAAGCTATTATAAATCTGGTATCTCATGACATTGGCACAGAGACACAACTTGGAGATTTTATATTCGCCCAAATTGTGATGCCTTTGACCTTGGTTATACAGTCTCCAATATGATGTTGAAATTTTTGAATTTTGTTTCTTATTGAAATCATGATAAGACCCTCCACGTTACTGCTCTCCCGCTGCAGACCAAGGGCAATAGGGCACACCTTCTCAGCGAGCTGTGTAGCATCTCCGCCTTCACTCACATCTCACTGAGAACGGATTCTTCTGCGTGGTCTTCATGTGTACCACTTGTATAAATTACACTTTCAGTTGATGTGATTCCTTCTGCCGGTTCTTGTCACGTGCCGTATCTTCTTCCTTTCCTCAGCTTGCAGAAGAAGCCAGTTTGTGTCTCCTGTTGCATCAGGAATATTTTTAGCACCTAAAAAGTAAGCCTGGTAGCACAGTGAATGGTTTCTCCTCCAGGTGGTTTCCCCTTGCCAGAAGGATGTGCTTGTCCAAATGGGAAAGTCCTCTCACACAACACTGTTCCCCGCTGCGCTGTGTCTGCATCCCTGGTAAGTCTGATGGGAGCTTGTTTCAGCAAAACAGGAGGTTGGGTGCTGGGGACTTCAGAAGACATCTGAATGGTGGCTGAGAGTGTTTTTTTGCCAAACCCAATAGTCCCAAGTTTTCACCTGCACTGGCTGCAGCTGGGCATCGCTGCCTGCTAGGGAATCTGCTCCCTGGCACAGGCTGAAATGTGAGGCTGTACCTGGAGTACGGTGTCCAGTTCTGGGCTCCCCATTGCAAGAGAGACATGGACATACTGGAGGCCACCAAGGTGATCAAGGGATTGGAACATGTCTCCTGTGAGAAGAGGCCAAGGGAACTGGGACCTTTCAGCCTGGAGAAGAGGAGGCTCAGGGGGATCTCATCGATGTCTGTAAATACCCAAAGGGAGGGTGCAAAGAGGACAGAGCCAGGCTCTGCTCAGTGGTGCCCAGTGCCAGGACAAGAGGCAATGGGCACAAACTGGACCACAGGAGGTTCCCCCTGAACACCAGGAAGCACTTCTTGACTGTGCGGGTGGCTGAGCACTGGCACAGGCTGCCCAGAGAGGCTGTGGAGTCTCCTCCTTGGAGATCTTCACAAGCCACCTGGATGCGGTCCTGGGCACCCTGCTCTGGGTGGCCCTGCTTGAGCAGGGGCTTGGACCAGGTGACCTCCAGAGGTCCCTGCTGACCTCAGCCATGCTGCGATTCTGTGAAAAGCAGAAAGAAGCAGCTCATTAGAAACAAGGCCTTAGAAGCTCACATGCTACTAAAGAGGGGGGAAATGCTCTGCTAGAATGAAGATGATTTTCTGTGCCAAAACTGCATATTCATAAGCTTTTCACATCCATTCAGCTTTTTTTTCCCCTACTCCTTGCATTTCTGCACCAGGTGGTGCACAAACTTGAGAAGGCTGGATCACTCAGACAGGCTGTTTCCAACAAGGAAATTACTACTCACAGTAAAACCAGTTAACAAATCTGAAATATTCCAATTTGCCGGCGTGCTGCAAGCCACAAATACCACACAGGAGGACGTCTGTGATCTCCAGTTGATGGGCCATATCCTGTGAGAAGGGGCAGATGTACAAGAGCACATTGTTCTTCAAGACGCAACTTGCTACAAACTAATTTTACTGTTACTGCTTCTCTTCACTGCCTTTGCAGTTTAACTCCCTCGGGGGCAGAGAGGAAAGTATATGCAAGTGCTGCTGTGTGTAATTTTACTTATTCCAGCTACAAATTTTTTATAAAGTGGAAAAATAATTGCATTACTCCCCTCTTCCTTCTCTGTGGGTCCCAGCCTCTCAGACAGTTGCATGGTCAAGATTAATCTTTTCTGTTTATCTCAAGAGGAGCCAGTGTACACAAATAAATAAGCCACTAGGAAAAACATAGACATAATAGAAATTAGGGACAAAAAGGCTGTCTGGCAGCACGCTGACTTTCTCCCTTCCAGTGCTGGATTCTTGTGTAGATTGCATTTTAGTAGTACTACCCCATCCAGCTTTAAATGTCCCAAACGACAACATTTCTACTTTTCCCTGAGATATTACTATATGAAAGTCTCATTTATCAAATAGGGAATTAACCCAGCTCACTTTTAAAACCTTTCTGATTATAATATTTCCACTGGAACATAGGATACAAGATTTAAAAATGCCTTTGGGCTCCTTAAGTCAGTTCTGTTGAAAACAACCATTCATTCACATATTTTTACAGCTCCGTCTTAAAACTTATCCTCTTGCTCCCCCTTGAAGGATTCCAACACAAGTGGTTTCGTTCTAGAAATGTGCAGCAGCGTTTTGTGTCTTACTTAAAGTTATGGTTGGTGAGAAGGGTCCTGAAATACTTTACTATGAAATCTCTAGCCTAGGTCAAAGCTTACGTTAACTGTTGGTGATATATATTTACGGTTCAGCAGGTGCACCAAAGGTGCATTTTGATCTGACAGCTTCTGGTGTATAACACAAGTCCCAGCACAGCCAGATCACCCCAACCTTTCTCCTGTGCGCAATGGTGACAGTCTTTGATGGAGGAGGAAAGTTCTCATCACACATTTCATGGAAGTGAAAAAAAAGTTCTTTCTGCCCCTTGCCTGCCTCCTTCAAGTCATTAATGTTGAAGTGGGGGAGAGAAAATAAGCTTAGCACCAGCTAAGCAAAGAAGACCAAGTATTGTATGGAAAAGCCATCAAAGTTCTCCTGAGATCTCTCCTCTCATTGCTCTTGCCCTGTTAGCTGATGGCTTACCACCTTTGTACTTGATCTCAGCATCTGAGCTGGATGTGCTCTGGTAAATCACAGAGTTACTGGTATGGCCAGTGCCTCTCCATCACTGTGTTTCTTGAAGCTACAGAAACGCTGAAGTAGCAACTCCAGTCCCTGCAGTGAGCTGCACTCTTGAAAGACGGGGCTGGTGGAAGACTACAGGCAGCAAAGGGCAGAAGACAGCTTCAGCAGAAAAATGAACTATTTGAATGTGTAGGCCTAAATTAAGTACTAGTTTTAAGATAAGTTGATGAGATTGTTAGGGCAATGAATTATTTAGAATTCGCATATAAGCATTTTTGCATATAAACAATAACATTCTGTGTATTCGAATACATGATTAACAGACTTAGATCCTATGTACTACACAGACTTCTTGCAAATTTTCACTAGAAGCAAAAATTGAGCTTCCAGTATGCTACCCCTTCTTCAATATCCCCTACAACTTGGATGAGGATACACCTACACTTCTAAGTTGTCAAGGGAAACAGCTAATCAGCAGTTTTTCTGTGCAGCAAAGATCACAAAGTCACAAGCCCCTTAGAAATTACAAGATGTGCTGCAATGAGTTGAAACCTGGAGAAGGATTAATAAACGGCCAGCGGATTTGATGAAGACAATGTGTACATGATGAGGTTATCAATGCCACGACTGATTTATCTTGGTGGAAGGACTCTTCTTCTGCAACAGTGGAAGTGGTCCATACACCCACCAGCAGACCTTCAACCCAGAGAGGCCAGTGGTGGTAAACCCTGCTCAGCAGTGGCAGCTGATATAACAAGAGGACAGACTGCTGGTTTGGACTGGACAGAAGGAAACCTCTTTCACCAGTAGGGTAGTGCAGAGCTGGTATGGGTATCCAGACAGAGATAGGTCTCTGTCCTTGGAGGTCCTTCTTGGAGGTTTCCAAACTCAGCTAAGGAAAGCAGTGGCTGCCTTGCTCTACCCCTTGTGGCAGGTCCACTTCGAGCAACAGGTTGGACTAGAGACCCCCCAACCAACATGCCTTTCCATGATACAGTGATTCTGCAAAATAACCCAGAGTTTAGGGGAAGGCTTTAGAAAATCCCAGGTCATTTCAAACCTAGGTTTTCTCCAAGCAACTTCAGAAACTGAAGTTTCAGGCTAACAATCCCAAGTCTCTAGATCAAATCATATGTGGCTTTCCAGCCAGTGCATCGGACTCTGGAGAGGGTGACAAGACAAGCAGATGCCAGAAAGTGTTCAATGACTCAAGCTGATGGAAGGGTCTTTGTCCAGAGACCTTGCTCTCGCAACCTTTCCCAAGGAACACGAAATGGTAGCCAAGGCTGGAGACCACCTCGCCAGGGTCCCCTGGCTGTATATCCCCCATGCAACCTCCTGTCACCCCTGCAGCACCAGAATTTCCTATTGAGACTTTTGTATTCTCCATTGCTTTGTAACCTTCAAAGCAGACAGCTTTCCCCTGGAAGCAGGGCCTGTCCTCTCCATGTCAAGGGCCGGGTGATGAAGGCTGTGCTTCCCTCATGCAAAGCAAGAAGAGTACTAATTCAGGGCTTGTCCATGTGTAATGGTTGCATCATTTTGTTTTCTTAACAGCCAAATCAAAACAGTGCTGAAGGGCTCTGTGAGCAAGCGGTCAGCTACAAAACCTGAAGTGAGGATTTTTGTCATGAAACCAGTACATAAGTGTGGGAAGAGAGAAGCCATCTTCTTAGTTCTCTTCTTAATGTTCTCTTAAAACATTTTGTTCCCTTTCTGTTTTCTCCCTCTGTTATGCTTAAGCGGTTTTTAACACCATTTGCAGTCTGCATACTGCTGCGGTATGTATGTCCTCTCTTTCATAAAAGGGCAAATTTCCCGCTGAAATTATATCCACTATCTGTTTTAAGAAAATACACTTGACCCCAACATGCTGAAAGTTGCTGAACATCTTTCCAATGCTGCAGAGCCTCGGCTTTCATTTACTTTGAGATAAGTGGCTGACACACCACACATCGTGGGATGTTTTCCTGCTGGGTCTATGCAAAGAAGAGCTCGGGTAATTATTAAAATCTTAATTTCAGCTGTCAGTAATAATTTCAGTTCTGCCTGTCAAAGGAGCTGGAGCCACGTGTCTGACAGCAGGCTTTGGGCTCTAGATGCCTTGGTATGTAAAGTCATCTGACACACAAAAGCAGCATTTTACAGTTCTGGTGCTTTAAAAAACAGCCTTTCCTGAGTATTAGCATCACATTTGGACACTCATTTGTCATCTTTCAGGTCTGGATTTAGTTGCACCCTCAGACTGCAGTGAAAACACACATTTGAGAGCAACACCATCCAGCTCTGAGGGGTTGGTGCTGGAGCACAGGGAGGCAGCCAATGCTCCTCTGCCCGCAAAGCCTCTGTCTGTCCTTCCCGTGCACCCCTTCCCTTTGTGCGCCTCTCCTTCCAAAATGTCCCTGTGCCTCATCTGCCACCGAAGAACAAGGAGGGATCTATATGTTAAATACTGAGAAGCAAGTAGGCGACCTGCAGCCACTGCTTGCCGGGGATGTAGACACTTTCATGCCCACGGCCAACGCGGAGTGGTGAAGTGCAGCTGGACTCAGTGCCGAACACTCTCAGGAGTGCAGAGGAGCTATTTGTGCATGGCTACATGAGGTAGCCACGAGAAAACAAAGCCACGAGAAACAAAGAGGTCTTGTTACCTCCTGGAAGGGAATGGTAGCAATTTCCTCATATTTGATATCTGCCCCAAATGGGTAGATCAGAAGAGGTACTTTTAAATCTCGTTTGTTTTAAAAAATGAAGGTGCCCAGGTGTTCTTAAACTAATTTATTTCATTTTGATCAGTCCTACCTCTTTGTTCCAAATTTAATATCCTAAATTTCTCAAGAGCATAGTTCAGCCAATTGCTTCTTGCTACAAAGTCCCCATTTTCAGAGGAAAATATTTTTGTTATGCTAAAATCTGAATTACATTTCACAGTTAGTTGTCCCCGGTGGTGCAGCTACATGGTGTGTTTGTTTTCGGAACCGTGATCCTTCCCCTAATAGCTGCAGTCCCACATTCGCAGTGCGGTCCACAAGCGGCTGCGTCCGCGGGGAAATACCGGCGAGGAGGGGGCAGCAGCAGCCGGGCGAGCGACGGGAAAGCCGCGAGGCAGCCTGGCCATTGCCAAAATGCTTATGCAACTAGGCGGTGATCTCACTACGAAGAGAGGCTGACAGATATTTCATACACTTGCCCAGAATTACCTTACCTTGAAGCACATAGAAGCACACGCCGCCCCTTAATGCTACGTGACTGTTACGTTGGGTCAGTGTAAAAGACGTCACGGTTTTTACTTGTGTCGCAGTGATAAGCACAGGCAGCAGAAGCACCAGTTGTGATGGGGGACCGTGTTTCTTCCCCGCGTCCCAGCAGTCCCGTGCACCGACAAAGCAAGCTGTCTAACCCTCCGCGTAAAGCAGCCTTCAGTTTCGCAGAAATGTATCAATCCAGAATTCAGCAGCGCTGTAACCTAAGCTTTTATTATTATTTACATTTTTATAGCACACATATGCAGATAATATGCATTGAGGTATTCAAGGTGAATAATGCACTTTAAAATCTTAGTGAAAAAAAAACACCACAAAACAGTCTGGTTAGCAGATACTACCTAGGCATTCAAAGCTTAATTATATTCTTAGTCAATTCTGATTTACATTTAAATTACAAATTATATTTTGCTAGCATTAATTTACAACGCTACTTAAAAAAATACATATTCCATGGTACATGAATAATAATTCAAAGCAGTCAGATCTTGCTGGATTGCTATGATCTCTTGGTAGTGGGTGCTGAATATTAATATTTCTAGAAAGTTTTCTCCATATGAATGTAACGTTTCTTAATGCGCAAGCCTTGCACATTGTAATTCAGACAGCCATCCGTGGTGCAGCCGGTTGCCATAGGGTTTGCCGAATGATCTGCCTGCACATGCATTTTTTAGAAGACTGCAGCATAGCTGTGTGGAAAAAGGCTCTGAAACATGTACACTCATTACAGGGCCAGAACAAGGAGCTTTCTATGAATCACTGCAGTCTGTGGCCATGCTAAATGTCAAGAACTGAGTAGGATCAATTCATGTCAGTATGTGGCTGGGAGTTTTTCGAGGAACTGCAGGAAGGGAGCAGAGAGCTCGCCTCAGCCCCGGTGCAGTGTGAGCTCTGCTCTGCTCCCCAGCGTCGAGCTTGTGCTGCGTGGACCCGTGGGCACTCTTCCACCAGCAGCTCATGGGCTGCTGTTGACTGCGAGCAGGTGTTGGGGTACATTTTGCTCCAATGGGCAATCATTTCCATAGATCTCAGCGAAGCCCTTATTGACTCCGTGCCAGTGTGGTGACAGGTATCTTCCTTTGGGTAAAAAACCAAAACCAGGCACTTGCTTTGTGTTACAAATTCACGTGGAGTTGGTCTGTGCTCCTCCGGCCGTGCTGCCCCGAGCAAAGGCCACTTTTGGCGGTTACGTTACACACGGCCAGGACTGCTCTCATTATTTTACTTGCAGTCGGTGTCCCTTGGCTCACACTCGTTCACCTGAGACACAGCGTAGCTTGGGCCAGTGGGAGCTGCAGCTAGGCAGGATTGTGTAGCGTTACATTCAGACTAAGAAAACTTCAGTCTTGACATTCAAAACCATCGAAGAGACATCCCTGGTAAAAAAAATCCGTACTCTTCTGCAAGAGAAAATGGAAAGAGGCTGTCTGTGAAAACAAAGCACAAAATGAAGCAGATCTGTAGTCATTCTCACTTACTCACAAGCAGTGGTAATGACAAATGACTAATAGGCATGATTGTATTAAAGGTAAACTGAATTTGCCTTTAATTTCCTCTCTCAAAAACTTTTTAGGATCACGAGCAATATTACTTCAGCTTTACTTTCCCAGAAAGCTTCTTTTTTTGATGGGAAAAGGGATGCCTTGTAAATGTTATAACAAATTCACCTGGATCATATCACACTTAGGTTATTTCATTTCAGCTCCCTGAGACACAATTTGCTTTAAAAAGGTCTCATTCGCAACATGTGCTTGAAAAACTTCTAGGAAAATGCTCAAAACAGAGGGCCTACCTACTTCTAAAATCCTTTTCCTTCCCTGTATAACCGAGGGAGAAAAATAAGTGTCAGCAGCTTTACAGGGATAAACCAACAACACGTCTTGGAGGCAGCTAGCCAAGAAACTGGCTCCAAGATCAAGCAAATGTAGCTGAAATGGTGGAAAAGGAAGTAGAGTTATTTTCAAAGTAAGTGTCTTGTCTGAGTTATCTTTGTTTGGAAAGGTTTTGTTTCTCATATTATTTCTAGTTTATTTCTTGACCTACCAGCCAGGATGTTAGGGTGCATGGAAATCCATGTTCCCACTCTAGGAGGAAGGCGAGCACACAGCCTGAGCCGTGTCAGTCAGCGACAGGATATGATTCAGGAAAAAAAGGGAGTATAACTTTGCATATACAAGGTATTGTACAGTGAATTTGCTCAGGTGTTTAAACTGGTTAAATCAGGTATCTTATAAATCTTCATTTTTCAATTAAGCAACTGCTTTTCCCGTAAAAAAATCACAACTCTCTCTGCAGAATAAGTTATATTTTCTTTCCAAGGATTTGAACAGCATTGCCATGAGCACAACAAACCTTGCATTTGTAGATGTAGTTCTCGTAATGGAATTACTTTTTAAAGCCTTTTCCAGCTCATTAAAGCCGTGTTACTAATAGGCTAGTACATATGACCACCACACCATGTTCCAGGATGGATGGAGGAGGGACTCTTGCTTTGGTCCCTTTATTGGTCCCTTCATAGTAACTAGCAATCCTTTAGCTTTGGTCTTGCTGTCCAGCCCTGTGGTTCAGGAGGAGGATCTAAGGTTACTCATCCATCACTAATGCAATGGCCCTAATGGTCGTAGCATGCAAGACGGTACTAATGTGAAGTCAGGGGAAGCTAAAGATCAGCGTCAGCACTGCCACTGCTGATTGATGGAGGCACTTGGTTGCCTGGGAATGGACAATGAGCAGCCCCCGCGCTGCCTTCTGCGCCGTCCTTGTGGATGCGCAGGCCTAAAAACACGGGAGGAGCTCGGGGCTGTCCTTGCTGCTGTGCTTTGGTGCCTTCAGGCTGCATGCAACCCTGTCCCGTGTAGGCAGGGAGCACCCCTGGCTCCATCGCTTAACCCATGCGAGCCCCAGTGCCCACAGTCACCAGGTCAGTGCAGGACAGACATCCTCCCCTCTCACACGTGCTCATGGACTCTCCCATCCACATCCGCGTCTTGGTGCCCCATCCGCAGGCTTCAGATGTTGACACTCAGCGTGAGTGCCTTGAGGATTAACCACTTAGATCTCCCTAATGTCTGAAGGGCCATGCAGGTATTGGTAGAGGATCCATAAACATGAGTCTCTGCACATTGTAGGTCAGCTGTCTCTCATGGCTCTGGACCTGGCAAAGCCCTTGACTTCTTCAGCCACAACCCATAGAGGAACAGAAACACGGCAGGATCTCTTCAGGCTTGGGCAGGTGGGAGGACACTCATTTACAGCTTCATTTTTCAAATAGAACATTCTCCTTTACAAAGTAGGTCCCACCATGTCCCCAATCACTAACTGTATGCATGCCGTCAGCTAAGACACCTCCACTTTATGAGCTACATCATCGTATTCACCTTTTATGACTTTCACTGTGTGAAGTTACCCTTTTTGGGTAGAGGGGAAGACCCTTGATTGAATATTTGCTTGTGTGTTTTTCAGATTTGAGAAGAGAAGACAAACCATCCCACCAAGTACCTCCCCAGTGATATCGTCCTATGGGCCTGTCCAGCTGGGACAAGCAGCTCCCGGAGGCTTGATCAGCTCATGTGCTTAGACCCATTGATTTTAAGTGTCATTTTTATTCCTCTGAACATTTGTACTTCTATTTCCTGTTTAATTTGTAGGCTTCTTCACTACTATCTCTGCCACCACCTGGATGCTAGTCTCCAGATGTGTGTACTTTTGGAAGGAGATGCCCCATCCCTGGAGGTGTTCAAGGCCAGGTTGGACGGGGCTTTGGGCAACCTGGTCTAGTGGAAGGTGTCCCTGCCCATGGCAGGGGGGTTGGAACTGGATGGGCTTTGAGGTCCCTTCCACCCCAAACCATTCTATGATTCTATGAGATGAACTCTTCTGGTCCCGAGCAATTTTGCATGCAGTCTCCCTTCTGCCCTGTGTTGCCCAAAGGCCCACCAAGATGTCCACACCATGGTTCGTGGAAGCCCACTGGCTTCTCTCTGCTTCCAGCTTTCCAAGTGTGAGAGGCTGTCCACACCAAACCACTCTTTGCATGAACTATTATCAGGTCACGTAACAAAACTGCATGTTCACAATTCTGGTGTTTAGCACAGAAAAAGCTTTTTAATGACCAAAATGCATCAGCTTTGACACCACCTCATTTCTCTACCTCCTTTTAGCCCACGTCCAGCACAGCTGGGACCCACCGATTCCCCCATCTCCCTCTCCTTCCCTCCGAGGTGTTTTTTTCAGACCGTGCACCTGTCGCCAAAGCAACTAACCACTTTTGCTGGGAGTGAAGCTGCCTTTCGCTGCCGCCTACACACGATGCCTCCCATCACGGCTGTTCTCCATCGCCATAGAAACCGCCCTCCCTCTGCGGTCCCATCAAATCTGAGCTGGGATTTGCTTTATCAATCTCTGTTTTATTCCCAGTGCTGATGCCTGCTTCTAATAACAGAAACATCTTGTAGGTTATATCCCATGCCAGGACCAAGCTACTTCTCTTTTATGTGTGAGTGAGTGTGGAGGGGATGGGTTTGGTTTTGTTTCCCTCAATTCTAGCAACAATAACAAAAAAAGTTTTTGTCTTGCCAACACTTGCAAGAAAAAACATTTAGATCTATGTGGAAGCTGAAATATTTGTTTCACATCTGGTTTTAACAGCTTAATCCCTCAGGCAGCAACAAGGGACAGAGGTGACAGCTGAAGATTATATTGCTTTTTCTTTCTGCCTTTCTAATTCCCTTTGAAGCAGGTTATTTCCCAGGACAGGACAATATTACTTTTCTGAACTTCTCAAGGTTTTAAGGAGGCTGAGAATGATCCCATTAACCACTCCATGCTTCTCACCAGCATCCCCAGCAAAGCAGCACAAGTCTATTTTGTCTGCTGGGAATCTGGAGGAGATCTGGAAATGTGGAAATCTGGAGGAGATCTGGGACATGTCAAAGTGCTCACATCCCCTCTGAGCCCTGGGAAAATCTCAAATTCAGGCCCAGTCCTCCCCACGTGGCAGGTAAGAGAAGACGCAGGTGGGTGAAAGTCTGGCCCATCTGCATCAGGCCCATCTCATTCCAAATTTCGGGAGGTGAAGATGAAGTCTCCTCTTCTCTGTTGGCAAGGTTTCACACTGCTGAGTGGCGCCTATTCAATAGATAGCAACTTATGTGCAAAATGCAGTGGCTGCAATTGCACGTCAGACATTGAAGTCAAATGAATTCACGAAAATTTCACCTCAGCTCTGTCTCCTGTTTCTTCCTGCTATGTTGCTTGGTTGTATATGAGAGACAGATGGGAAAATGCAAGGAAACAAGGAGCCAATATTGGTTATAGAGCCTTTTTAGTATGCACTGCTTTCTCCTTATTAAATTAACTTTACACACTAATCACATCATCTCTCAATCTCTCTTGTTATCATGAACCAAACAGATTGAACTACTCATGGATAAGGACTTTTTTCCAAGCCTTCATATCATTCCTGTGGCTCTTCTCTTCACCCCTTCTGCATTTTCAGGATCAATTTCAGCCTTTCAACCTGAGCGTCTTTGGCTTTAGCTTTTCTTTCACATCCCACTCCGGTTTGATAAATTTAAGCCAGAAGGTTCACACTTTTGCATTTTGTCTCTGCAGTGAAAAGCTTCTCATGACGATAGGTGAAATTACAGGGCACTGTCTTCGTTTGGAATTACTGTGCTGATCTTCACTCTTCACCTGGTGGGAATTAATCTTTCAGGAGTCCTCTCCTCTCAGTGCTCTTCAGCGTGACTTGTCTTCACTTACTGCAATTGCATCTCAACAGCTTCTCCAACGTCAAGGGACAGATGCAAATCCGTGGCAAGAGGCTTCAGGAATCCTGCTCTACTGATGTGCTGAACGCTGTCCCACCCCATATGGAGCAGAACTTTCTCATGTAAATGCTCACACACACTTTATTATCCATTTTCTGCAGGCATTTTCTCGCGCACTGAAATGAACACAGGAGCAATGAACAAAATGGCAGGGACTCCAGCCAAACCCATGTCTCTCTTTAATTCCAATGGGTAGTCAGAGAAACGCTTAGCAGTATCCAGCCAGCTCTATTTTTAATATCGTGTTTACATGTGTAATGACCATGTGCACATAATAGCTGTCCCCCTCCCTGCTTCACCCAGCACTTTCCAGTATTGCTCACTATAGCTTAGAGCAGACATGCCTTATGGCCATTTCTGAATTTGCGATGGCATAATCCAGGGAAAGCACCGTGGCCATTACACATGCAAATATGCCAACTATCAAGAATATTATTTTCATAGATTTTAGCAGGTAATTTGTCCTGTTTGTTCCACTCACCATCACAGAGACCCATTTAGGCTGGGACACTGGGTAAGGGGAGACACCAAGAGGGAGGTGCAAGTCCAGCAGTGAGCATGTTTTACTCCATGCTGGGTGTCCTCCCCCCAAGCCCCATGCAGGAGGGGCACCGCCACGCTCCAACTCCCCTGCCGCCGGCAGCAGTCAGCAGTAGCATCCAGCTGATACAGCCAGCATCCCCTGGCAGATATCTCCAGCTCCGCACTAATCGTTCCAGACCTATTCCTGCAGAGCTCTAGCAGATGCAGCAGTCGGAGCTGTGCCCAGGCAGGAGCTTTGAAATGAACACAACATTAACTGCCTTAACGCCAGCGCAAAATTATACACAAGCAACAGTCAAAACCAGGAGGTCCTGTGTCATGCAAAACTTTCACTGGAAAGCCATCGGGCCATGATGAAAAATAGGATTTAGCGTTGCTAAGGATGTCTGCAGCAACAACACCTTCCAAACCTGTAGCTGCAAACTTGCTGAGAATTTTATTCATTGAGCTGTGGTCACTGCAGGACTGAGTTTTGGACGTGCTGATAGAAGAAACCATTTGCTGTGCTTGCTTCTTAACAAGGTATCCTGGGATTCAAGCGTACGAAGAGAGGGCGTTTGGCTCCTCGTGGTAGCAAGGGTAGCTCAATGCCCAACTGCAAAGCACAGGGCCTCATCCAACCAGAAAAAGTCAGGATTTGCCTTTATTTTTGATGCTGCCAGCAGGGCTGGAGGGGCTGAGGGTGCAACAGTGCTGCTGAACTGGGCTGTAGAGGTGGGAAAGGCATCTGGGGCTTGCACTCCTCTCTGGGCACATTGCATTGGGCCACTGAGTATGGGACCTCTGAACCATGTGTGACCCATACCAACCCTGTATGGCACTTGCACATCGTCAGCACCCCCTTACAAATATCAAGTCATCAATTTTCACTCCAAAAGAGGCATGTCCTTTGCTGTAACCCATGCTGCCATCCATGAGGCAATGAATGTACAGCCGCAATGCTGCATTATTCCATATCAAGAAAACAGGACTAAAATCAATTTTAAGTTCTTGATGTGGCATTTGTGCCCTTATTTATTAGTGACCTGCACTCTGATTCCCAGTGCACCAGGCTCAAAGTGAGTAGGCATTGGTAGGAACCTACAGCCAACACTTGTGTTTATTTTTCCCACAAGAGGGGAGACTTCCCAATCATTCTCCTGAACTATAAATCGTTCTTGTGTTTCTTGCTGAGCTGGAATAATACAGTGGAAGGACAAAGGAGCAGAATAGAAAACACCAATCTGTTAGCCTGTTGTGGTAGGAGAGCTTCTTCATTATCTTCCTGTGCAGTGCTTAGCTGGAAGGACTGCAGGTGAGTGTCAGCATCACAGCAATAGCACATGGGACGGGAGGGAGGAGAACAGCTGAAGTGACCACACTCATTCTGCTCGCTGTGGCCATGGGCTGCTGTATTCCACCTGCTGGCCAGGCGGTTATAATATGATTGCTCTGCAATATGATTTCTTTAGGGAATGAATTCCATTTTCCATAACAGATTCAGCCCTTGCAAAGCGTGATGTTCAGCTACAGTTCTTTATAAATAATAGCTGCCTCGCTGACCGGTTACGTTACACACAGCCCTGTTTTATCACCAGATGGCTGATGGAGAAGACGATCCTATTTTTATCTGTTCTGCATTGCCCATGAAAAGCTTGTTGTTTAGCCCCTACTCCTCTTTCTGAGTAGTTCTTCACACAAGGAGGCATTCTGTGAATGGGATTGTTCATGTAACCATTGTTAATGGAGAAGAGCAGAAGGCTTCCTGGTATTTCTGCAAGCAAATGGAAACAAGGATGACATGGGAACTAGCCGCTGCCACGCCACTGCTCATGAACGCGCCCGAAGATCTGCCTCACCAGAACAAGGCCTGAAGTGCTGAGTGCGAGGTGTACTGCTGACCCCACGATTTTCTAGAAATTTTTGCAGGTAACGTCTCTTGTCGTGTCACTGAAGGTATTCAGGAATATTTTGATACGGTCTAACCTGTCATTATCCTCCAAGGGCAGGGTACAGGAAATGAAAATGTCAATTACCTGCTATTTAATTACACCATCAATTAGTTAAGCTTTTTTTTTCCCATGCACATAAAGGCTTCTCCCAAAATGAATCCCTGCTCTAAACCTCTGTGGAAGCGTCAAAGTGGCCAACAGCTTGATGAGCTCCAGTCACACGTCCTGACACCTGCCGGTGGCCCCACCAAACAACCCCAAGCCGCGCTACCTGCTCCTCAGCAATGCGAAGCTCCTTCCTCCTGCTGTCAGGTCGGAGTTAGACAAGGCAGTGGATCAAGCAGAACACACAGGGGCTAGAACAACAGACCCCACAGCTGTCAACATTGTGAGAGGGTCACTCCCAGAAGTCCCTTCACCCAAGAGGGTTTGTGCTTGGGTAGCACCAGCAGAACTCGTACCGGAGTGCTTCACACTGGAAAAAAAATGTTTTTTTTTTTCAAATATACAAATAGCCTTAGGAAAAAGCCATGACTCAAAGTGTAGCGTTCCTCCCCCTAGAACTTTAAAACAATAATGAGACTGTGTTTTTGTGGGCAAGCAACAAGAGCTGCTCTAATGCGAAGCGGACGGAAGGAGAGTGTTGAGTCAGGAGACCTGGGCCAGCCCTGTCGATGTGCTGCTCGGAGGGGACGGCAGAGCTCGGCAGCTTCCCGTGTCCCCTCCACTCCAGGGCACTGGAGGCTGCTCAGCCCTGAGCAGAGTGAGAAGCTGGGAAAAATATCAGATGCTTTTTGCACACGGGAAGTCTGGAATGCAAGCCCTAAATCTTTTCACAATCAAACTGGAAGCTCTACAGCTTCTTTATGTATTTATATACGGCAAGATTCACACCCCCTGATATCAGCCACTCAAAGCGTAGGTACCTTGTCAGTATATTTTTGGAGAAGGAGAGACAGGACAAAGCCTTTAGCTAGTAATTATGAATATAAATTAACACAAGGGCGCTGTGGATTGTTAGGGGCTTTGGGTTTGCTACCTTGGCCCACATGGAGCAGGGAGGTTAATGTGCATTGGCAAGACCATGTCATTTTGAAACAACGCATTGTTGGCCAAAGCGGGCACTGTCAATGCAAATTTTTTTTAAAGAATTTTTTTTCTTTGTTATGCTAAAACTTTTGAAAGAAAATCCCAACGTTGCTCTTCAAGAGAGGATCTTAGAGAATCAGATTTTGCTCTCTTGTCTGTGGGCTTGACTATGCAATCCATCCTACTGAAAGGACCATTTATGAAGACAGGCAACAGAATTGTGCTTTTCATTTAGACGGAGACAAGGCGTCCTCCACATTGTAAGGGAAATGTCATTTGCAGCCCAATGAAAGTATCTCTGTGTAACCCTTCAGAGCAAAAGCAATTAAGTGCAAAGCTTACATCTCTGAAGATAAAGTCCCAAGAGACTTTCTTAGCTAATAAGACCTCTGCAACAAAATAAATTTGAAAGGAACATCCTGTTAACCATTGTAATATGGCTGGATAAAAGACTGCTGCTTTTTTTTTTTTTTTTTCCCCTTATGTTTTCTCTTGTGTCAGATTAAGCATTTCACAATAATTAAAAATATAATTAAAATTCGGTGTCCTGAGGATGGGATGGAATACTTATAATTAGTTATTGTGAAAATGGGCGTGGAAAAGTCTCATGACCTGTTCTTAATAATCCGACTCACACTTCATTACGGTACCTGCAACACTTAATTTGTGAGACCGGTGTAATTGCATCTGCACTGTGCGCTGTCGTGATGCTGTGACGACAACGAGCAGATAGCGAGCAGCTGGGGAGGAAGCGGCGGGGGCGTCCCGGAGCGCACTGCCCAGCCTCCTGGCCCATCTGCAGTGAAATCGCCAGCAAAGCAAAATAAACTGCTTTTGCTTAGCAGGAACAACACCCTGACCTCACCCTCAGAATAGAGAATTTCCTGCTCGCTGGCCAAATTAGCAGCTCTGACTCAGCAGCATACTCTGAGCAACAGGAAGAAAACAGAGGGGAAGAGGTCAGAGGGGAGGGCAGGGGTGGGAGCCCGGCGGTCGCCTGTCCTCTCCATCCAGTCCTCCTGCCGCGGGCCGGTGCGTCCCCCTGCTCCGGCAGCTGCCTCCGCCAGGCCCACCCAAGGTATCTGGGTGCAGATGGAAGGATCCTACGTGATTCTCCAGACTGGTGGGCACCATTGCCAACCGCAGGAAGAAAAGGCACAGGAGTTCAGCGTGGCTCTCATCTCCTCCCCGTTGACACACTAAACTTCCTCGTGAAGACACACGGAAGGACAGCACCTCAAGCACCGAGGGGAAGGGGAATGGCGAGTCTCAGACACTCCCTGCCCTTGCATGCAGAGCAGCTCTGCGAGCCCAGCCTGTGAACGGCAAGGAAATGAATCACCACGCTCCTACGCCAGATTTGGATCTCTTATCGGTTTGATGCTGACAAAGCCAGTGATGCTGGCGAGGTTACTCCAGATCTCCAGCAGCCTGAGATCAACAGGGTTGTCCGAGCCTCACAAAACAGAGCTGTGCAACGGCAGCCCGGCCTCCCAGAAGGCAAGAGGCAGAGCTGAAGGTGTGACCAGGAGGAGCACAGCCCAGCCTGCAGGATCCCAGTTGGCTCTGGGCAGAAGCTGGACCGGAACGAGTTGGAGCAAAGACCACGAGGCGTTTAAGAGACATGTGACATGGCACTAAGGGACAAGGTTTAGTGATGGGACTTGGTAGGTCAGGCTGATGGTTGGACTTGATGATCTTGAAGCTCTTTTCCAACTCGGATGATTCTATGGTTCTATGACTATATCGCTTACTTGCTGATTAAACGTCAGCTTTTCATTTGCATTTGTCCAAGGAACCAAGTGCCGGTACTGCTGCTGGTTTTGCAGACTGCTGGCAGATCTATCTGTAGCTGATGCTGGCAGGCTTCTGCAGTGTGCTGGTGCACAGCACGAGCAGGGCTGGAGCCCACACTGAAGCCTCCCCAGCTGGGCATTTCCCTTGGGTACTTATTTGTGGAATGACGCATGAAAAATAACCAGGCAGGGAAGGACGTTAAGTGCCCTCAGCTTTTCTGTGATTGAGTCTGTAACCACAGCGTGAGGAACCCAGCCGTGGAGCACGAGCACCCTCGTGCCCTGTGACACCCAGTGAAACTGGGGCCATCCACACAGGCATGTGGCGTGAGGCTGGTTTGCCCCACAGCTCCCGCATTAAGTGGATTATGGGGATGGGTATCCTAACACAGCAGCCCCAGCTTTTGCCCTGGGCCCCCTAGGAGCACTGGATCTGTGCTGATACACGAAAGAGTCCCAACACTGGCAGGCAGGCATCTGGATGGTGAGCACTGGTGTGCTCGGGCCACGACCGGAGTGAGTGGGGCCGGGAGCTAAAGCTCGTGGGAGGCAGCCTGGAAGAGGTGGTGATGTCCTCGAGATGTGCCTCCAAGTTGGAGACGCCTTTGGTTTTCTGGCATAGGCATTATCTCCAAGTACTCCAGCAGAAAGCCCGTTGAAGAGGTGGCCCTTCTCCTTCTTACCTACCTCTCCCCACTCTTCTGGGAGTGCTGGATGTGACACATTACAAAATACTGCAGAAAAGTCAGGAACGATGCACAACGCCTTCCCTCTAACACTGCCCAAGCTCAGGACTGGAGTGCTGCAGTGATTTCCAGCACCATGCACAACGTCACTCCCAGTGACACCAGTAGCTGGATGCCACACGCTGGGGTGTCTGGGGCAGGGTCACCCACCACATGCAGTGATGCAGGCAGGGCTTCAGCAAGGATGCTCCCAGAGCTGCTGGGGTTTGCTCCTGCCAGAGCCATCCCGAATGCTTGCGTGCAATCCCTGCACGCATCTGGAGCAGCAGTTGGCTGCATCCCAAAAGCATCCATCATTAGAAAAATCAATTTTCTATGCATTTAGCTAACTGGACAGACCATGTGAGTCAGTGTGGTGGCACTGTTAGCTCACAATGTCATAATCTACTGCACCTGCCAGTATCTACTCTATCCCTCCCAGTCCTGGACTTTGCTCTCGGGGAAATCCTGCACCTAACACAGGGTGTTTGCCCTGCAATAAGGAAATAGCATTACAATTTTCTTTTCCTTCTTATTCTTTTTTTTTTTAGCAGCCCCACACCATGGGGTTGACAAAGGCCTGATTGTATCTGGTGTCAAATTTCCAGAAGTTTCATTCTGCTCTGCAGTGCGTGTGTGCAGCAGTCTGAATTGTGCCATGTTTTAGTACCCGCTCACGCGGGTACCAGGTTAATAACCCAGTGATCTTGCTGCCCAAACTATGGAAACAGAAAAAAGTCTTTCTGTGTGTATACGGCCATTTTCTGTCATGCCTAGATCCAGCTGTATGTGATCCAGATATACACTGTTGTTAAAATCACTTTGCCTGACAATGAATTTGTAGACTTGACGCTCACATCCAGCGCAGAACTGAGCCATCCTCCTTGTTTCGCAGGCAGAAGTTTGTCTGCTGCCTCCAGCTGTGGAGCTCTTTCTCTCCCCAGGTGCAGATGGCAGCAGATCTCCTTCCTCGGAGCTAAAATGCAAATTCCAGCCCTTCCCAAGCGAGCGCGCTGGAGAGTAACCGCTCCCTGTACAATAAAGCTTGGACTCAGCACCAAGCACATCCTCAGAAAAGGGCAGAGGAAGGGGAAGATTGAGAGGCGGAGGTGCATCCATCCTGTAGAAAAGAGGTCAAGGGGGAAAACTTGGTGGAGAATATTAAAAAAAATCAGTTGAGTGGGGAGAATGGGTTTTGCAACCATCAGATTAAAGACGGACTGAGCATACTTTAAGAAGAGGCTGTCAATATGCAGTGCTTTCCGGGTGGAAGCAGCTTGCTGAAACCTGGGAAGCGCTTCAGAGACAGCCTGTATCGATATCCCCAGCATCAATAACTGTGTTCACAGCAGGAAAGGAGTAGTTAGAAATGTGCAGGCTTGACTGTGTTTTCCTATATGTTGTTTATTTAGGAGAAAAAAATACCACCTACCTAGCGCAGCCCCCTCTCTTCACTGCCGTCACGCACACAGATACATTGTTTGCTAATTGCCGATTGCTCACAAATACAGGGCACTAAATTTAGGCTGATGTGTTGTTCCTTTGCTTGATAAAACAAACAAACAAAGCAAAGTAATTACAGGAGTCTTGCAAGTGAATACAACAAGAAGTCAATACAGAGGCAAAATAGCACTTTTCATCTTCAGAGCTCGAGCATCTCTGCAAAGCTGTGTCAGGGTTGTTGCCCGCTCCTTAGAGGCAGGAAAACTGCACTCAGAGCTGCTCAAGAGCCCCTGGCAGGATGAGGAAAACCTTCCACGTTGCTTTTCTCTGTAGCCTGGGCAAGATCCGAAATAGGGATTTCATTTCAAGATGGATTGTCCTGCCAGCATCTTGCACGTTGAAATACGATTCTTGTGCTTTAGCTGCTTAAGAGCTCTCCATGTCAACCGAAAGCAGACTGAGAGCCAGACCAGAACCTCCAATCCAACCACAAAAACCCCCAAAACCCCAAACAGGGAAAGCACATGTGCTACATGCTATCTGGATGTAGTCCTGGGCACCCTGCTCTGGGTGGCCCTCCTTGAGCAGGGGCTTGGACCAGGTGACCTCCAGAGGTCCCTGCCAACCTCAGCCGTGCTGCGATTCTGTGATGCTGTGACACATCCTCAAGCCCATGCCAGCCCAGCCGTGCTGGTCCTTACCCACTACCAGAAAACACATTTTTCACTATTACCAGTTCAAGCTGGTGGGAATGACCTGCAACCAAGCTTTCCAGCACCCAGCGCAAAAGCAAAACCCGTTGATAACAGTGCACAAGGTGCTGAGATTTCATAAACTGCTTCAGCCTTGGAACCAAATTCTGTCCCCTGCCTCCCCCAAATGCGTCTAAAGCCCAAATATTTTCTCATCATCTGCCTTTTGGCTGCTTCCCACTTGCTCCTGTACTTGGCTGCGGGTCACTCGCATTCAGTAGCAACACAAATGCTACGGGGGAATGAGAGCTGCTGAGAAAGATGAGTTGGGATGCTCACAGCAACCCCATGCTACCGACAGCTGCAAAACAGCTGCAGAATAAGAAGTGCATTTTAAGAGACAAGGGCAGCATCGTTGAACACTCTTCCCTGTCCTCAAGCAGCAAACCAAACCTGGAGGGCAAAGAAAAAGGGGGGACGAGGGGTGAATCCACATCAAATTGGGGCTGAAGGGAGGGGGAATACGACACCTGGGTGAAAACTTTGCGAAATCGGCTGCAGCCATCACGTGAGCTTGCTTTGTACAGAGAAAACCACTCATTTTCCTTCATAGCCACCTAGATCCAGGGTCAGAAACCCCAGGCTCAGCCCTGGGGCTCCTGGTTTTGCTCACGCAGTGGTTTTGGTCTATTCTGGCTTAAGTCTTTTAAGAACGCCTTCACTTGCACATTGCTTTTTAAATGCATTTATTTCCTCCATTAGTATTTTCTTATCAGCCTCCTAGAGGATGTGTTTAAACCTTAGGTATGGCACTAGCTCTTTGGCACTATTTAAATCCTTATGGGACACGTGTGACCTGGGAAACGAAAAACTAGGTTAATTGCTTAATGTGGCCGGCGTGATGTTGGGTCCTTAAACGCAGCCCGTGGAGCAGCGGTGACCCCGGGATGGGCAGCACGCCCCATCGTTCATTTCACGTTGGCTCCGGGCCCCACTCCCCCTGCCCCATCCCCTGCCCCCTGCCTCTGGGGGGGGCTGCAGGTGAGGTGTAGGGATCAGCCAGGAGGCAGCAGAGGAGCAGGGTGAGAGTGAAAGCCAGCCCTGGCCCATGCAGACACCAGGACACGAGGACACTGGGAGATGTCCCCAAGGTTTCTGTGGCAGAAGCCCCTCTAGCACCTGGCTCTCCTCGATGAGATTTATTGATTTTCCAAGGTTTACATGCCTAGTCACCTTCAACACCCAAGGGGAGAAAGCTCCTTGCATGAAAGAAGGGGAAGGTTAAAAAAAAAAAAGCTCATGGTAGCAAAAATGGTGAGAAAGGGAGGGAAAGGGCAATGCACCGGGCTCAGGTACGGGACGCAGCCCTGTGCACGGGCAGCGGGATGCCTGCCTGCCGGGGACGTGGTCCCCCAGGCATACCTGTGTGCTCCGTGGAAATGGCAGCACATGTCCTGCACACCTGCCCTGCTGCACTTACCTGGGCAAGAAGCAGGGCTGGGGCAGTGGTCCTCCTGCCTTGGGAGGCCGTGGGACAGCAAGAGAAACCTGACATCAAATGTTAAAGAAGAATCTAATGCTAAGGCATCAGTTACACGGTCGGCATCGTAATAAATTACTATCAGTTTTCTACTCCTGATGTGCTTGGCAGTGATTCGATCACAGAATCACAGAATCACAGAATATCCCAGGTTGGAAGGGATCCACAAGGATCATCGAGTCCAACTCCCGGCTCCACACAGGACCACCCAAAAATCAGACCATGTCTGAGAGCGTTGTCCAAACGCTTCTTGACCTCCGGCAGGCTCAGTGCTGTGACCACTGCCCTGGGGAGCCTGTGCCAGTGCCCGACCACCCTCTCGGTGAAGAACCTTTTCCTAACACCCAGCCTGACCCTGACCATGACACACGGGGGCTTGTCTGGAGGTACTCTAGCACTTCTTGATCAGAAGAGCACGATGCCCACTGCCTGTTGGGCACTACAGGCTTCAGAGCCGTACGTGATACCGGTGGGGAGTGTTTTTTGAATGCTGAGACCAGGAGGGAAATTTCAGCTCAGCCTCCACCTCGGGGCACCAGGAATATCTGCCCTCCCGCCGGTGCCCTGCTATTTCTGCGAGGAAGGTTCACGCCTGTTGCTTCACAAAGCCCCAGCCCAGCTCAGCTGGTGGCAGGAGCATCCCTCAGCTCCCAGAGCCTCTGGCACTGCGGCCCCAAATCCAGCGGCACTTGTGGCTAGGCTTGGAGTTCTCTCCTCATGCAAGCTGCTCATCGCGGCGTGGGCGTTGTTCTGCACTTGCAGGGATTTTGTTTTTTTTTTCCTGGGGCTCAGGGGAGCCCTAAGGATTGTCATTTCTCTCAGCACTTTGTGCTGCCACCAGCCACCCGGGCTGTGACAGATAAGCTACTGGCAGATCTTACGCTGCTGCAAGACCCGCTCCTGCTCTTCTCTGTCACTGCAACAGAAAATAATCAGAGGCACCCGAATTTCTCAGCTTCAGGCTACAGCTTCCCAGCCTTTCCTCCAGGTGGGCCTTGCCAATTGGTAGCCAGTGACCGCCTGGGGGTTGAGTTGCCCTTAAATTTGGCTGGAGATGCTGATGGGCAACGCGAGTTTTGAGGTCCTCGGAGGCTGAGCACAACTCATTCCTCACACTAGAACTAGCGGGCTGGGCAGTGTGGGGTCTGGCAAATCCAGCTCCTCCCTGCTGGGGCTGGGGCTGTGGCCGCACCCCAGAAACGCTTGGTCCAAGGAGGACACCTATAAGGCACTGAGCTATTTACAAACATGTTGAGTGAAAAAATCACATGGTTAAAGAAAGCTAACAAATAATGGAAACTGCACACGGCAATGAGGAGAACATCCCTGCTCACATGCTGCTTGCCTGGGACGTGCCGGGGTGCAGGACCGTCCATCTGGAGCAGGGCACAGCAGGTGACGTGGAGCTGGTGTCCTGGGACTGCAGTGCTCTGGGAGGCACAGGAAAAACCCTCCCTCCCTCAGCCGTGAGACTGGGGAAAGCTGACAGCATCGTCTGAGCTCTCCATCCACTCCCCGTCATTGCAAACAAATCTCGTAGGAGCTCTTCCATTACCTGTACATCTCCACCTCCTTCTGTACGTCCTGTCCTTCCACGTCCATCCTCCACCGCAACCCACCGGCAGGCTGCCCTTGTCACCAGGGCACTCCTGCTTTCTTTCCTTCTTTTCCAACACGCAGCTGGCAACACCCTGCTCTCTGAGGAGCCAACACTGATGCACAGCCCTTCCCACCTCTACGTCCCGAAAATCATGGGGACTCAGGAAGAGCTCGCAGTCCTGTTGAACTGATGTCTTCCCAGGAGATTTAAGGCACCTGGAATTTTAGATAAATGGGTGTTTTTATCAGCAGATTGGATTGGCCTGGAAGCAACTGTTTTCACTGCATGTAAACTCTCGGTGCATCAGCAAAGCCCCTGAAATGCAAAACCATCATAAGCCCAGGAGTTAAACTGCACCAAACTTCATACTGCCCTGGGTCGTGATCTCCCCAGCCTGTGCCGCATCAAAGCCACAGTCTCTGATTTCCTTTCCCCTTCCCCATTCTTGGTTCTCAGCCTCCCACCTGCCCTGCAAATCGCTGTGCAACTATGCAAACACTGCAGGCACCTCCAAGCAGGAGCTGGTGTTTGTTGCTCAGCAGGCAGGAGAGAGCAGGGTTTGTCACCCCTGGGTACGGCCCTGCCACGTGGCCGAGCGGAGGGCTGGAGGCGACAGGTGCAGCGGCGTGAGCAATGAAACAGTCACGTCCAAGAGCTCAGACCGTGGTGGATCTATGGGCTATTGGCTGCCGGTTGAAACCAAAATGCAGTTTATTTCCTACAGAATTAATATTTGTTAGGTTGCTGGCACCACAGTGGCTGCAAGTACCTGGCCAAGGGGGGATGCTGAGGGATGCTGAGGGATGCTGTGATGCTCTTGTAGGGAGTATTGTCCCAGCTGTGGAAAACAGAAAGCATGTCCTCCTAAAGCTTTCTGCTCACACATTGCCTTCCTGCTGCTCCTCGGGAGACACAAGCGCAGAATGCAAAGGCTGTTTTGCATTTACATTGCCAGTTGGATAGACAGAGGCAGGCAGAGCACCTTTGATCCCAAAGCCGTAGCTTCACGCCTCCCCGTGCAGGCATGGCTGGGCGAGAGCACCCGTGGAGTGCCGGCTCTCTTGGTTGGGACCGCGATGGATCCTCAAATGCCTTGCTGCTGTATTTTGTCCCTGTGCACGTCGTGAATCATATGTTTTATTACAGGAGATAGCGCACCAGGCTGCTTTGCCAAATGATGATGCAGGAGATAGCACGCAGCCAGCCCTCCGGTGACTCACCGGCAGGTAGAGCTTGGAGCAGGGAGAAAAAAATCCTCCAGCACGTTTCCATGGACTCAGCACTGCCACCAAACAAACACAGAGTCTGGCCTCTTGTGCTGCTGTCTGTCTGCTGAGCCCCACGTCAGATGCAGGGAAAGGAGTTTTGTGCGTACATAAGCCTGTGAAGATGATGGGCTTTGGAGAGAAGCGAGGATTTCAGTGTTTGCGGTGCTGTCTCCCATTTCTGCCTTTCCTTTGTTGCTCCAAGCTGCCAGGTCTGCCAAGGCAATGCACAGGCTGAGAGAAGGAAAATGCTCTCCTTAAGGCTGTGGCAAAACTACGGCTGGCTTTGCAGTGTGACAGCAGGTACTGGGGAGAGACCTGTGGGCAAGAATCATCTGAAATGGTGACCCACCTGCCAGCCATGCAAGTGCGGGTCATACACGGCACAGGACTTCAAGGACTGTGCCTTTCATTCACAGAGAGCATGGCTTTGGGGCAGTGGGGTTCACTCACTTCGTGCTTCAGAGAGGAAAATCCCACCTGGAAACTTGCCATCAGAGGTGCTTTCACAGCCCAGGCACATGATGAGCTAGGAAAATGCAGGAAAAAAAGATTCATTCTTTTTCTTTTCCTGCTATGGAAAACTGGGTACTTGGAGAAGCAAGGTAGAAGCAACTTTCTTGTAAATCGATTTTGCTTAGAGTGAACAGTGAAGCAAGGATAGAGAGGCGTTTAACACGGCATTGCTTCTGCTGTACTCGGCTCTTCCAAATGCAATAGGACGTCAGCCTGTGGTGCAGACCTCTCTCCTTTTTGGAAAGGAGAGGGTTGGTGCTCTGCTTCATGGGTGTATCCAGCAGTTCCTTCACTGGGCTAACTTCATAAAGCTCTTTTCACCCTTAAAGAATTAGGAAAAAAAAAAAGAAAAGAATCATTTTTATAAGCACTATAAATAATGAAATTGCTTACATTTTCCCAAATTCTTTTTTTTTTAAAAAAACATTTTTTCCCTTAGACTTTCAAAACTCTCGGGAATTTCCTATCCCTAGGCAGAACAAGGGTTCGCTTTCACTCCCCAGCATAGTGTGTTTGTGTGCAACACCTGCCAGTGATGTAGGTGATGTCTGGAGCACCAACGGCCCCAGACCAACCCTGCTCCTGAAGCCACATGAGTATTCCAGCCGGTCGCCTTCCCCCAGCATCTCCTTGCCCTTGGCTACCAGCACAGGCAGCTCACACCCCTGTGGAGCTATTTTGCCAAATTTTAGTAGAACAGAACGCGTGGCAGTGACTGCCGAGCCTTCCGCAGAAAAGGATGGGGAAGTCATCCTCGTTTCCATGGCTACTGTGCAAGGGCAACCGAAAGCGGAGCTGAAGCCTTATTTTCGGGTAGGGTTCTCCGAGCCTCCCCCCGTGCAGAAGGGACAAACAAACCCTGCAGCACGAGGGGTCCCATCCCTGGCCTTGGAGGGAGGAGGAGGATTGCCATGAAAAAAACACATTTGTAGCTGAGCAGGACTGCAAACTTTGTTGTTGTTTTTTTTAATTGGAAAAAACAAAACAAAACAAGACAATAGTAAACATTACACTATAGATAAGAAGGTGAGGACACAGCATGACTAGTGACCCCTGTGTACCCACAGCTCACTTTGGAGTTTTTTCCATGAGAGAAGCAAAATCAGCAAAATCAGGCAAAACCAGAAAAAGTCAGTGCCTAACATTCCCAACTAAAGCTTTATGTTCCCAAGCACTTGCTCGCAAGTCTGTTTTCTCCCAGTTCCCAACCGTGACCTGCACTTTTAGTAAACCACACTCATTTGTTCTGCACCAGGCTGCTTGCCACTCTCTTCTTTAATTATTTATGGTTTTTAATGTCAAAAAAGAAAGATGTGAATATTCATCTTGATGCTATGCAGAGCGTTTAAATGGTCCTTGGAGGTGGCTGTTTTCTTGGGAGGAGCTTTGATTACCGCGGTTGATAGCAAGCTTTGTGAGGAGGTGGTTGGACTTGGTGGAGTTTGAGCGCTGGTTGAAGCCGTGGGGACTCTGGTTTCGTGCTCCCAGCCCTGGGGCTCCACAGTCGCAGATTTTGAGTCTGGGGACCCTACGGCCAGCTGACTTTTAAAGCACTGTGGTCCCTTGGGCGTGAACAACGAGAGCACACCAAGGACCAGACTCACAACACAACCAGAATCAAACAGGGCAATGCAGGAGATGGAAGCACTTCATGAGCAGAAGCTGGCACAAGGCAGGAAAAAGAGGAGTTAAGTGAATACTAAAGACAACATCAATATAAACTGTGGCTTGCCCAGATTTTCTTTCAATAATATCTACTGTCATTTAGAAATTGTATGTACACACACGCGCATGAGATACAAAGCAGTGGGACGCAGAGTTTTACTGGCATGGGCTTCGACAGATGCATTACTCACGTACGGGAGAGGCACAAGTAAGCTGCTCTGCTGATCCCTCACGAGTGCCAATAAAATCTTTATACCGTGTCATTAAGCATTCACAATCCGCCATCTGGACTGCGGAAAAGCTAATTTTGGAATATTTTCAACACATCAGTTTAGAAACTTGGGTGCATTAGTTACCTGGTTGCCCAGAGGCCAGTGTTGCAGGATTTGGAGAGAAACAGTAAAATGCACAGCAGTGGAGCACTGCGACACAAACAGGATCTGAAATGGTGCAGTTTCTGAGTCCTCCATCTCAGACTCATGCAAAACCCCTAGCAGCTCTGTTGTGTGCTGGGAAGCCACCGATTGTCCCATTTTCAGTGGGTTAATGCTCCTTTTCCAGCCAAATCTGCATGATTTCTCTCTGCTCTGGCCAGGTAGCCTAATGCCTCTGTGAGGTCCTTGTCTGCAGATGGTTTTAATGCCTAAAGGCATTTGGTTGCCCTTTCTGCTGGCTTGGGGCTTCTTCTGCTGCTGTGCACACATGCACTCACACCTACTTGCCTTTTTGGGAAAAAATACACTGAAAAGAATGGAATGTACACATAAAACAACCATGCCTCTGGAGGAAAAGTGTTTATATTCTCATATTAAATAGTTTTACTAAACAACAGAATTTTGAAGAATAGTTACGTATGAGTTTAGCAAAGTTTTCTACATATTTTCATGGAAGTATTTTAATGAAGTAGAAATAATTGTCCAAATAAAATGTTATGACTTTCTCTTTTTCTAACTTATTTTCAACAGCATATTTTCCTTGGTATTTTTCAGTTCATATCTAAGTAACAGCCCTCACTGGCTTTATCTGAAAAAATACTTGGGTTTTTGATCCCAGCTCTGAGCTGTAATTTTGTGCTGACTTTTCCTTGGTAAGGCTCAGCACATCCCTTCCATGTCAGAGACTTACCTCTCTTTATAGGATCAGAAAACATCGCAAGGTGCTGGGCTGCTCTTGGTGCCACCAGGCATCACGGCCTCGGCAGGCAGCCCCGAGGGCTCGTAGCTGCCATACCAAAAGTGGTTGGGATGCTGCAGTGAGATCAGCGCATACGTGTGGGTAAACACCAGAATAAACTGTCAAGAAAGATTGTTGCCTGAGATGTGTAAGGAAGCAGCAATAAGAGGCAATAAGTTGTGTCTTAACAGATCTGCTCCCATCCTAAAGTTATGATTAAATCAATGAGTAAGTCAAAACCTCATGAGAAGTGATGTCGTGCTTTGTCTGCGGATTTGTTTTTTGCCTTTGCGGACACTGACCCTCTTGGCCAGGGCCATGGTGTTGGAGGAGCACGGTGGGCGTGGACAGGCCAGGCTGGACAGAGCTGGGGACAAGTCTGGGGGCTGGCTGGGAGCACCATAGGAGACTTCAGACCCAGCTAACTTCATGGTGACATCCAGGTTTGAGCAACCATCTCCATCTGTCTTCCAACCCAAACCACAGGGCAGATGAAAGTCCCTCAAGATCCATGGATACTCTCATGTCTATTCTGCTTCCCACAGCCCCGATGAAGGGGCCTTTTCTCCTCCAAAAATTGACATGAGCCATGAAATCTTAGCATCAAAAGACCTCTTCTGCTCTGTGGCAGTTTGAGGAACCTGGATTTCTATCCAAACTGGAGCAGGACGAAGTCCCTAAACATCCTTAACTCTCCTCTGATGTCTAGCTGTTCTTTAGTGTGGAGTTTGCTTAGACGCAATTCACAGGTAAAGGCTTCAGAGCTGGCAGGTGTCCCACATTGGTCGTCCCCAATGCCCACATGTGTCCTCCTGATACCTGCGCTTCCAAGTACCAGAAGAACTTCCCACTGGGGATTGATGCTGAGGGCATTTTGGCTCCAGTCTACCCATGGCTTCACTTACCAAGTGAAATGCTATGTACATGGGTGCTGGTAGACTTGCAGATTTGCACAGGGAGGAAAATCAGACCCAGGATGCTCGCTTGCATCTGGCTGGCAGCACCTGTTCCCACCAGCTGAGACCAGTGGGATCAGGGAATGGGTCTGAGCACAAATTTTTGGCCAAGCAAGTGCTTCAAAGTGTGGTACTCTGGAGCACATCATCCAGGATGTTCACGCCGTGGTCGCACACACTGTATTTCCAGCTGAGGCTGCATCCATGAGCTACCTCCCCTTCATTTTGTACACCAGCCTGGTGGGAGGACAGTGGAAGGCCTGGGATGCAACCTGCTTTTTTCTCTTGCAAAATTAAAAATTGCAGGAAAAAAAAAGCCATTTTGGCCACCTCAGACTTTGCAAATCATTGAAGGGGGGTTGCTGAAGGTGTTGCAGTGTTGCCAGGTGCCCCTGCCCCCAGGAGCTCAGCGGTGAGCACCAACCCATGGAGATGTCACAGCTTCAAGCTCTGGGGCATCCCCTCTGTCCATTCCAGAGCCCCTGACAGGGAAGGTGATGGGTGGTGTGCGCAACCCCATGCATCCACAGGATGCTGAGGAGGACTGGGAGATGCTCTTTAAGAACAGAGGAGCAACTTTATCATTTTAATGGTGGCAAAGATATCCCCCAATTTTCTCTCCTTGGACAAGGTTGCCATTGGAAAGACTAAAACCAGGATTGTTCTCCCCAGCAGCTGCAGGCAAGGATGTCTCCATCCATCCTCTGTGCTGCTTTTCCTGCACTGGCCACAAGTAGGAGAAAAGTTTTGAAAAGTGGAAATTTGATTTTTTCTCATTCATTCTTTCAAGAAGTTTTACCTTTATTTTGTGATGGTCATACTACCATCCAAAGTCCATCTTTTGCTGAGGCAAGGTAAGTACAATATTCTGTTTCAAGCTGAACCTTTCCAGTGACATCCAGGGTTGATCTAATCCAGCCCAGGCTGAGTCAGAAAAATCTGGACTTGTCTGCACCAGAAACCGTGCAGCCATAACCACATCAGTGCAGCTAAAAGCATTCATCCTCCAAGCATGGACATGCTTCCCTGAGGGCAGAGGTGCTCGCATACCAGCAGAAGATGCAGACTGAGGAATGGCTATGCTGAATCAAATTACCTCTGGGTTTTATGCCGTAGATGGATGGAGGAGCCCCCAGCTGCAATAGCTGACTGGTGGAACATTCGGACACAAAGTGGAACAAAGACTCAGGCCACGAACTCATGGTGAGGTCGCCATGCACCAGCATCCTTTAGCTCATCTCTGTCTTTGAGGCACTTTGAGCACTGGGGGATGCAAAGCCACCACACCTGCGCTCGGGCTGGGAAGGGGAGGCTGTGTGGCACATTGCTCTTGCTCCGGTGAGAGCCCTCATCACGTGGGGATGCTTGTGTGGGGGAAGCACACAAAAAAGGCCTTCTAGGTCAGATAAATGGCTTATGAGATACTCGACCAGCAGCTGACCAAGGCTGCAATGTTCAGAGAGCAACCTCACAAACCGAGGCACGACAATAGGTCAAAACTTCCAGTACAGAAGGCGCTTCCTCAGTTTGTATTTTTTTCGGATGTGTAAATTCTGTCTAAGGAATTTGGAAGGTCTAGGGCAGAGCATTAGCACATTGTCAGCCTAATTACACAACAAAACCTGCCACAGTGCAGCCAGAATAACCATTTATGGAGTGAGCTGATGCTGAAAAAGATGTTGTTTACAGCTTAGTGTCTACTCTGCCTGAAAATCACCCAAAGAGAGGAAGGAACTGGGAGAGGAGTCATTTGGTGATTTCATGTTTATTTAATCTTATTATTAACCTTATTTAAGAACATGAAATGGGTATTTCTGTCTCCATTCAAGAGGACTCAGTATTTGATTCCTACGACTGTGTGCAGCCACTGCTGGGGGTGAAGCGTGTGGGTGGCACCATGTCCCAGGTGTCCCCAGCAGTGTCACACCAGACGGGAGGGAAACCCACCCATTCCGGCTGCCAGCTGCAGCATGCTCAGGCGGATGGGAAAAGCCCATGGGAATGTGGCACCTCAACATTTACAGTGGTAGCAGAGAGGTGGAGGGGGGAAAATATATTTTTAAATGAACTGTTTCAGCACGATCATTTCATTAGTGACTATGTAAGGGATGTGACTCCGTCTTGGCAAGGGCTTTAGGAGCAGTGTGTTTTGGAAGGAGCAGATCCCAATTGTCTTCTCCATTTCCATTCCCTTGGAAATCCACGGACTCCTGGTTCAGCGGAGGGCGGTGGCAGAACCGCCACAGGGTTATTGCAGAGCTCCTGTGACAGCAACGCGCTATCAGCATGGATTTTACCACTGCTGTGGTCAGAGCCACTGACAAGCTAATCCCTGCAAAATCATGAGCAAGGTCAATAGCTAAAGAAATCATCCCCTGCTTATTTTGGTTACTCGAAAGAAATCAGTACCTTATTCCAATTACTAGAGTTAATGATATTTAGCTCTTATATGAAGTAACATTCTCCATTTCCAAAATAAATTGCACGTTCAGGCTAATTAACCCTCACATCACCTTTGTAAGGTGAATAATTATGATCACTGTGGAGTAACAAGGAGCACTTAAAGGCAAAAAAAAACCCTGGTTAATTAGGAATCACAGTTGTTGAAATGAGACTGTGTAAAAGTTTGGCAGAGAAAGGGAAACAAATGGCAAGTCTGCAGAGGCAAAAGAGAGTGTTCCCATCGCACATTGGAGGCAAACTCCTGTTCCTCAGCAAGCTGTTTCCACTTAACATGCTTGTGCACATCCTCAAGGCTGCATCCACACCAGGACTCAGGCAGCTACTTCCAGTGTCACAGGCAAGACCAAGCACGGTCTAGACATAGCGTCTGCTCTAACATATGGCATGGCTGCTGCCGTCCAACCTAGAGCCATGACGGTCGCTCAAACAATTTCACCCCAGAGATGCAGTAAGGTTGTCATGGACAGAATATGGTATCTACCATCTCCTGTTCACTTTACCAGCACAGCCTGAAGTCCAAGGCCATTTTCTCCTTCCCGCGAACTCCTGGCACACGCATGCTGCCTTGCAAGGACTGCTGCTCTCCGGAGAAGATAGCAGCAAGTGGATGTAGCACATCATCCGCCACCCCTCTCTGTCCTCCCTGCTGCTTTCCTCTTCACCCACCCTTTGCACCTCTCAGCACACCCACCAGCACATGGCCCTGAGGACAACATTTTTAGCCCTGTTTGTTCAAGGCTTAGCACAGTGAAAAAATGTTCATTGGGGACCAAAACCTTCTCACCTGGCCTCCCCAGGTCCGTGTTTCTGGGGAACCCAAGTCAACGTTGTCCCCCCGTGTGTCCTTTCTGCAGGGACAGGCCAGTCCTCCATGGCTGGAGGATTTCTATGCTCCCTGGCACCAGGGGAGAGTTGTTCTGGCCAGCTTCCGAGATCATTTTCTGCAATGATCAATGCAAATATTGAAACCTTCCCAGCTTTTCCCCATCTTCTTCAGAGCCAAGCAGGATTATTCAAATAGTCTTATTCCAAACGTCTGAAGAAGGTCAGTACTAGCATCATATACGTGAACAAACACATCATTATGTGAGGAAATACCAACATAATGATGAACTTTCTGAAGTGCCCACGGAATTCTTCAGCAGGTATTTTTATTTTTTGCTAACTTTCTAAAGACTTTCCTAGGAGGGTGGTTCATCAGGGTGTTTCGCAGGCTCACTAGGGTAGTATGTAACAAAAGTAACAAGAAGCAGCCAAACACAAGGAGCGGAGAACACGATTTAGACTGCCGCAGGCAGGCAGCAATGCTGTGCTGAGGCAGCAGAGGCAACTGGGTGGTGCCGGTCTGTAGGAGGTTAAACGACCTGCAGGAGGAGATGACCTGCAAGACTGGAGGGAAGTTGCTGTTGCTGTGGGGCATGGGCAGGAGCACTTCCAGCAAAAGCCCTTGAGTGTGGAAGGAGACAGAAAGGAGCAGGTCCAGGTCCTCTTCCACAGCAGCTGAGGAGAGGTTAAGGTAGACACCAAACAGAAGAAATTAAAGTAGTTAATTTGAAAAAGTTAATGAATACTATAGCTGCCTTGGAGCCATAGCCGTTTCTGGGAGCGCTAAAGCGGTCATGTGCTCTGTGCCATGGTTCTTCCTTGGCAAGATGGACTTCACTGGCAATAGACTTCATGTCCGCCAACAGCTTTGTCCTTGGAGATGCTTCCTGAGCTCAGAAAAGCATAAGCTGATGTGGGCTCCAGGAGGGCTCTCCCATCCTGTAGATGCTGCATTGAGCTGGAGGCCCAAACCCTCCCCATCCAGTCACATGCGGAACATCAGTGGTGGGACCCATCCACAGCAGGCTTAGAATCCTGGCCAGTGCCCGCAACGTCACCTCTCCGATCAGCGAGGTAAGCCCTCCTGCACGTTTCCCTGGAACTCAAAGGCAGCCAAAACGCAGGTGCACATTTATGGAAGAGGTGCGGGATTGCTTTTGAGCACTGTGCATGTCTGATGGCAAGAACCAGCCTGATAGCAGCTCTGGAGAGTGTGATTTATGAAACCCCCACAGGGACAGAGAGCATGTGGGAAACAGAAAGCTAAAAGCCATTATCTACTTGCCTAATGCCTTTACTTAGAAGGCAGTTTCCCTTCTTCCGATGCTATTAGCTCCCAGGTAACGCTGGGAGGATGAGCCCCCTTTTCACATGGGGCAATTAATCAGAATACTCAAATAAGCATGCAAAAGAACAAAAAGCACAAGAAAAAATATCACCTCTCACACACGCACCCCTGCTTTCTCCTTGCCCGGGAAGAAATGCCATCTTGCACCAGAGTGCAGATTAGGTAGTTAAATATAGACGTCTTTTCTTCGTGAGTAAATTCTCTTTTTTCCTTCTGCTTCTGTGTTTATCTTTATGGTTACCTCTACATCAATGCAGAAACTCCTTTTGCTTGCCTTATGTTGGCAACACATCCAATGGGACATACAGGAACACGCCAGAATATGCAGGATTAGGAGGGGAGAGGTGATATTTAAGTTAAAATTAATAGGAATGAGTAGGTGACTTAAAGGAGCACCCTGGATTGTAGCAGCTGTTTAGGGGGAGCATTCTGAGCTATGCCTGGGCAGAGAGCAGCATCCATCTCTTGGGCCTTTGGTCACTCTATGAGTTCACCAGCAGCGGCATTGACTCAGGACACCCAACACCAACACAGTGTATGCAGTTAAAGGAAAGGAAGCTTTTCCTTCAGAAGATCTAAATATTTTGTCCTGGAGTTTCCACAAGTGATTTTCTGTGGCCAGGTTCATGTGTCCACTGAAGGTTCCGCAGTTCACCCGTGCTTGCATTGGTGAGATGTCAAGGTGTAGTCCTCCATGTCCGTACCTCGGAGCACGGCGCTCGCCTGTGGGTTGTGCTGCACGTAGCTTGTGCCCATCAGTGTCAGCTTTCAGTCCCAGGCAACAAATCCTAAAGTGCACGCAACCCCTGTGAGACATATAAAAACAAGTTGCAGGAAGATAACTCACTAAACAGGGTAGTGGTGTTTTTACATTAATAAGTAATAGCACATTAGTGGATGGAGGAACTCTCTTTTACTTTAATGGGATAATATTGGTGTTTTAATAGGTAGAAAGCCCTGCTTACCAGGGAGGCCACAGATGGGGGTTCCGGCTCCCCACTTCCCCTCAGCTCGGGACTTTGTTTCTCCCTGAGCTCAGTAGGAACACATCACGACAGCGTGAAGACATGAGCACTTGCCACCGCTCTGCAAGGCTGCTGAGATTGCACCTGGGAACTTGCACATCCTTTCAGCTATCTATTAGGTACAGTTTATCAAAAGACACAGTGGCCAGAGGAGATAGGTATTTGGGGTAGAGGATGTAGCCCGATGCTTTTCATCACCACCCTTACTTTCCTACCCCTCCACTTCTTGCTACGCCACCAGGGCCTGGAGTTCCCTCTGGAGCTCCATTCCTGCTACTGGACCAAGCCATTTTCAGCCGAACAGGCTTGACATGAGCCCAAGCAGCTCCAATCTTTCTTTGGTGCTTCTCAAAGCCTCGCTGTTGTCCTGTTATGCCAACCCTTGCGGTCACAACCTGGCACCATGTGTGCGGGAGTGAGGGGACTCCAAAACCTCACCTGCACACTTTAAGGAAGGATTTTTCCAAAGCATGTTATCCAGGGTGGACAAAAGCTCCAGGCATCCCTGTGATGGGCAGGAGACCCCCGCACTGCTCTCTGGGGGGCTCCTGTTCCTGTGCATGTCAGTGGCACCCAATGGGACAAATGGGGAACACCCAATGGCACAGGTGGCAGTGATTGCACAAAAGTGCAGATACACCAACCTTACCATCTCAGCCCACAGAAACTTAAATAAAATAAACCAAAATAGAATAAAAACACCACTCAGGCCTTAATTTCTAACAGAAAAAAATGCCCTGTCGTAGGTTAAAGCCTTGAAAGAAGACACAGTTCTTTTTCATGAGGCTCTGGGGATAATTATAACAATCTTAATTCTTAATTGATGTTTCAATAATCAGTATTTAATGATTACTGGGAGCAAACGGCTAACTGAAAATCAACTGAATTGTGGCTGGAAAGTTACAGTACATGACCGAATGATATGACTTGTGCCACTGCTTGGGAAAATAGCAAATGCTGACAAAAAAACCTTCTGGTTTAGTCCAACTATGTCTCAAACCAGCCTGCTAATTTTGATTTCTACCATTATAAGTATTTGTATCCTCTAAATCAATCATCTAGAACTAAAGATATAAAAGACTAATGGAAGTTTAGTAAAACCAAGATTTTCAGGGAAAATGACTTTTCTGAATGCTAAAATGTGTTGCTGATATCTCACTGCCTGGCAGGAGAAGCTCTGGAAGGGAGGCAGGAGGGAGCTGCTCCTTCCCCAGCGCATCTGGGTGGCAAAGCAGATGTTTGCCATTGACAGACCTTGCAGACACACACACACACCAGGGGTGTTTTTTTCATTTATATAATGCATAATGGCAAAAAATAGTAATGATAATAATTGCACAACTTGTTGGCAAGCTGAGATTCCTCCTCCCTGATCAACACGTGATGTTAGCTCACAGGTACGCCACTGCTGTGTGGCAAGCATGGGCAGGGCCTTATGGGGATAAATATAGATAACAATACATCTGGCCTGCAATCTCTGCATCCAGAACTGAATCCAAACTTCCCAAAAGTTCAAGGATGACCAGATCAGAGGCTTTGGTTCAGGCTTGTCTCTGGGGACCTCAGAAACCTGTTTACTCTGCAAAGTGGAAAAACAGGAAGCAGAGACCATTTCAGGCCCTGGGGCCTTTCCTCTTGCTAAGCTGGCATGGTCCAAGGGAGATTATTTTGGTTGCAGGCACAAACAGTAGGAACCTTCCTCTGCTGTTTGGTTACAGCTTTGTCTGTGCAGCAGGAAACCCCTGGTGGGTCAGCGCTGTGGAGGAGGCTGTTTCCGAGCTGAGCTTGTGGAAACCAAGTGCTGTCCGGGACTCACTGGCACTCAGAGGTAGCTCACGTGGAGCATCCTTTCTGCCCTGGGGTTATTGCCTGGGCTAAGCAAACGACTGAGTGTTTTCTAAGAGGAGAACTGGGTCTTGGTTTGGCCTCATTGCTGGATCTTGTGTCTTGGTTTCCAGGTGGCTTTCATGTTCAGGTGGTTGGGTTTTATCAGCAGGAAGACCCACAAAATAGGACAGGAGGGTGCTTATGCTTATTGTCAGAAGTGAGTTTGCAAAATGCAAACATTTGTTGAAATTGCATATGAAGTCTAGAAACCATGGCGCACAACCTGGCGTAGCTCATCGGCAAAGCTATAATTGCAAACCCTTGCATCAGGCAGCTGAGTCACGAGATAAAGTGGGAGAATTGGGGATGAACAGCAAGAAAATCCACATTCTTGGCTCAGGGAGATGCAGAGAATTGCTGGTTCCTTCCCTGGCTTCAAGGCTTTGCAAGGAAATAATCAGCATGAATAATCCATGCATTTCACATAAACTGCTGGCGTAGAGTAGTTTTAGCATGGAGAGGGTTAAGAGATTCGGGGGAAAGCTGCTCAGAACAGTTTGCTTTCAAACAATTGCTAGGTGTTAATGTCACCCTTGCAAAACCTGGTGTTTCTCTGATTTTAGCACAAATCCACATTTGCTGCTTATTAAGGTTTTATCTTCTTGTAGCTGCAAAAACACCAGGGACAGACGCTAAATTGCAGGTGAATGCGGTACTGTCCTAGGGAACGGCCTTGTAGCATGTGCAATCAATGCAAACACTTTGGAAAGCTGTGAGGCTAAAACTTTGTCATTCATTCATTCTGCATGACAAGGGTCAGTGAATACAATCAGGAAAAATCAGAGCCGGCTCACGGGCTGTGTACTGGCCAGAAGAGAAGTAAATTTGTGCTGGATACATTTTATGACAAGTAGCTCAACCAGGTCTAATTTCACAATTGTTCACATGATGATACTGTGCTTTTATTTTTTCTCTGTTTTTGAAACACCAAATAGAGGATTTCATTCTTATCCCACAGATAATATGCTAGGCACAACTCATAACAAGACATTTGCTAAACTTCTAGCGTGAACATCTCCACATGTGCAGAGCCCAGTATGTCTTACAGTTTCACGATATTGGGATTATATGTTTCCAAGTATACCCTTTAGAACATGCAATTTGAAGTGATACTTTCAACAATTATTCTGTTTGCAGGGAGCTGAGCTCGGGGTCCGGGCTTTTCCAGCAGAGAAAACCTATTCAAAGAAAATGAAAACCTTTGTAGGAAAAGGTGGTTAGATCTTCTGCAAGGAACTTCAGGGAGAGGTTTCTCAGGGTAAGCCCGGGGTGGCTTTAGGCTATGGTTCGGTACGTGGTTGTAAGATGAGTATTGAACTCCCATTTGTGTCTTTGCTGTTGGCACTGCTATGGTGAATCAGTGTAATAAGGATTTCAGCCCCTCCAAAAGTCTTTCTGTAGATCACCTGGCTTTACAGCATGAGGTGCTCTCCAGAAACCAGTAAGAGAGCAGTGTGGGTTGAATGCAGTAATAAACCACCCCATGACGAGATACAAGTTTAGGAAAGTTTGGCTAATGGACTCTGAGAAATAGATTCACAGCATCCTTCTGCCCCTTCCAATCTCAAAGGTCTCTTCTGCTAACAGCCCTTGGGTCCCTGATGCAGCTGTGCTAGGAAAATCACAGGAAGGATTTTATCACAGCCGAGATGTGGATGGGCAGCACCAGCATGGAGCTCAGCCTGCTTTGACCCATCCTCCTCCACCCCATGCACACACTCTCTGGCATCATGAGACAAGAGTGCAGAGCAAGCATTGCACCTAGCTCCTGGAAAACATCCCAAAGGGTTGTCCTTGTGTACACCTCCAAAACCAACCCTGCTGTGGATTCTCTGATGCCTAATATGAGACAAGTTTGCGTTGTGGCCTCTTCCTCAAGGTGGGCATTCACTTCCTTTTGGCTGCCTTTATTTTTGAGGTACCAAAGCTAAGAAAAGTACGTGGAGTCTCCCTCCTTGGAGATGTTCAAAAGCTGCCCAGACAAGGTCCTGGTCACCCTGCTCTGGGTGTCCCTGCTTGAGCAGGTAATTGGACCAGATGCCCTCCAGAGGTCCCTTCCAACCCCCACCAGTCTGTAATTCTGTGGTAGTCACCTGGAAAACCCCAACAGATCACAGCTGTCAGTGCACAAGTGAGGTTTTAAGGCAGAATGACCCAGATTGGTGGTATCTCCTCCGCAAACCACCCTGCCCCACAATCCTCATTTTTATCTGGGAATGTGGCCTCACCCTTTCCGAGCTTATTTGTCAGAAATTCCTGAGCAAGCTTGTGCTGCTGTGGCATGCCTGGAAAATCCCGTATTTGTCCACACTAGGAAACCAGTCTCTGAAGTACGGAAAACTGAGCCCAGGCTAGGAGTGGTTTTACAGTGTGATTAACAACTTTTTTCTCAGAGAAGCAGCACAGCGGGGTCTTTATTTGGCCCTTCCACCCTGCGAGTCAAGAATAGCTGGTGATGGAACGGTTCACCTTTTATTTTGCAGGGGGGTTTATCTGCAAAACCAGTACTGGATGGACTGCGGCCTCCCACGGGGCCTGGGTGCCAGATCCTTCCGGGGCAATTTTGGAAACTTTGCGATGGGGCTGCCAGCACACCAGTAGCCCAGACAAACCTTCCAATAATAACCTTCAGACTGGCTTCCTGGGGAACGGCCTACACTAGCTTTTACGGTCATTTTATAGACGTGTTCATCCTTATTTTTCCTCATTGCTGTGTATGGTAGCCTCAGCTTCAGCAGATTACTTTGGTTTTCACCACAGAAAGTTCTGCCGTTGGCTGTTACAGTCCCTAAGAAGTGATTTTTCCCTGCCCCTCTGGTCTGACCTGTGATTTCAAGCTGCTGGCAATGTGCGTATAGTTACCTGAACATCGTAGATGTCCGGATTTCTGCATGAAGATCCCAGTGTATGTTGCTCCTTAAAAATGCAACATGTAAACTTACTGAAATGCCCCAGGCTGAAGCTGACTTAAGCCATCAGAAACCTATTGAAACCAAAGATGTCTGGATTTCCAGCATGAGGGCTGGCTCCATCCTTGCCTTACTTTGCCCTTTGCAAGTGATGGGGCCTCTCTGGTTTTTCTGTCCTGGACCCAACCTTATTTGGTATGTTAAGGAACTACCTTGGCATGAAATGCAGGGTTGAGCTAACAAAATCAAAGATAAGGCACTGCCTGTCCAGCAAGCGTCTGTCTGTCCTAGAGAGCTCAAAGTAAAAGATGCTCAAGGAAAGGCTTTGGGGATGAGAAAGGGGAAAAAGTCTGGACAACACATGGAAATTAAGCTTGGTTTAGCCTGGTAATTCAAGGGAGGAGTGGGGATGTACGGCTCTCCACCAGTACATCAGGGTAGAAACATTAGGGAGGAAGAGGATGATTAAACTATGGGCCAGCAGAGCTGGTGTCAGCAGTTGCGTTGCAGGAGCAAGCAATAATCTAGGCTGGTATAGCTTCTGCACGAACAAGCTCTTCTTTTCCTCTGGGTACGCTGCCTTTTCATTTATTACTATAAAATAATAAAGAGTCTGGAGCTATGTATTAAACAGCTGTGCATCTAAATGAGCTAATAACAACAGATTATTTCTATTTTTCTCTTTCTTTACATGAGAAAAGTCTCTTGTCTGGCCCTCCAAAAGCATAGGGAAGCTAAGCTAAATAAAAGTTAAATCAACAGCAAGAAAACAAGCCTACAGATAACATAGTCCACAAAGAGGTCCTGGGAAGAGCACAGCACTTACCTCGCAAGTCAGGCGGTGCTTGTGTTTCAACAATAAACTCTTAGCAGTATCAAAACCAATCCTCTTTTTCCCTGAAGTCATTACTAGCTATTCCCAATTGATAAATACCTTGTTAAAATGGGATGTTATTAAAATTATCTCTAGCAAAGTTCTAAGTACACAGATCTTCAGTTAACAAATGCGTGGAAATATTTAGCATGTGTTTTTCTCTACTTAACTACTTACGAAAATTTAATGTGTTACAAAGTATATTTACACTTACTATGATGCCAGTATCATCTCACACAGTCCCTCTCTAAATGGACATTTGCAATAGACCAGGCGATTGCTGTGATTAGACATTAGATGAGAGACAGCTGTCCATAAGCAACTCTGTGATGTAAATCCCCCTGGTTGGGCTGAGCCCACTGTGGTCTGATGGGTAAGGTGCTTGTGCCATGTTCGTACCAGCAGTATTACTGGGCCTTATGTGGCCATGAGTTATTTCAACTTGTGTTTCAGTAGAAAAGCAAGCAGAAGTGCTTGTTTGGGCTGGGGTAAAAAGTGCAGTCTCTGCAGCACAACATCTGCAGAGGCCAGCTGGTCCTATCCCCTGGATGTGCCAGCTGAGAGGAGGCAGTTGTTCTGCCACTTTTATGAGTTTTTGTCATATTTATAAGCTCTTGTAAATTTTACAAGTTGTGCCATACTGTTGTGGCACGTGAAGCTATGATGGCCTGGATTAGTGCTCAGGTTCATCTGAGCGCAGACCGATCCTACGGAGGATGCTGGAGCAAGGCTGGCACGGCTGCATGAGGGTTTTAGGTGGGGAGTCTCACAGGAGAGACAGGCTCTGCTTTCTCTTGTCAGAAAATCCTCCCTCCCCTCCTTCCTTCCTTCCCTCCTCCCTCCCTCCCTTCCTGAGATGGACAGAAACAGGTAAAATGATGGGTTCTCTGCAAGATTGATCACTTCTGACTCTCTTCTGCTCCCAGACTCTCATGTTGGTGGCGGTCCTGGGTATTACTCCACTTCCCCTCTTATAGGATAATTGAACTGCCAACTTTGTAACGAGAAAACCCTGTTATCCAGCTCTACAGAAAAAGTCTGGATTTTAAACGGATCTGCTTCGCTGCTTAACAATAGTTAAAATTTTGCTTTGAACTTGCCAGGGATTGATAGCTCAGGATAATATTTCTGTTACACCTGTCACCACTTACAATTGCCCTTCAGCAGCAACATTGCTATAGGACAGCTAAAGAAGAGATGGTTTTTACTGACATTATCCAAAGAGTAACACGGAGTAGGATATTCTGAGTTTGGTATAATCATCCTAAACACAAGAGAGTGATTAGTGAGAACTACTCGAACCTGAGAGCAAATGCACATTAACCAAAATGGGAGGAAATAGAAATCGACTCTTGGGAATAAATTCCTTCCTCAGGGTTGCTCTGAACTGCCTGTGGACCCAGAGATGAGTACGGCCAGGGTATTTTTTCAAAGGCCAGATTAATATTCACTCCAAAAATACAAACACGGGTCTGGTGGCATTCGGTGCAAGTGAGAAGCCAGCTCGATAAATAAAGAGGAGAAGAATCTTGCAGACGAGTCTTCCAACCTCTGAGGTAGATGATGCTCTCCACACAGTGGTGAGGGCCTGTTTTCTGGTGCTGTTATTTTTGGTTGCAGCCACCTTTCTCCCCTGGAGCTGACTCACCTCTGCAGGAAAGCCTCTTCCCTCCTGCGTGGTTGTGTGCGGTTTCCTTCTACCGCTCCTCATTTCCTTCCAGGGGTTTGCATCCAGGGATTTCCATCCAGCCATCACACAAACAGTTTCAGAGCGCAGCTACTGCAGCTGTTTTTACAAAGAGCAACCTGAGCTATAAGAACAATAAATGCTTGAACTTTGTCCTGTTAACCAGATCTCGAAGGATGATTATAACAAATCTCAAAAGCCCTAACAAATTAATTTCTCTTATCCTCACTCTGCGTACAAGGAAGGTCAGGCATAGGCAATACAAATTATTTTCCCAAATTCATCCTGTGTGGCAGAGCCAGGAATAGATTTTAGATCTAGAGATTCACAGCCTGTCCAAGCTGGAAAAGATCAGTTTTCAATCAAAACATCGGATCAGAAGCGAGGCTGAGATGTCCCTTTTCAGGGCTGTTACTTAGATTGTACCAGGAGATAAAGCAGGGCAGGGACCCTCTAAGCACAGAGGAGACACAGACCTTTCAGAAGTACCATAGTTACTCTTTCTCCAAAGACAAACTGTTCTTTCAAGCAGAAAATGAAGGCTGGTGATTCAGGAAGCAAGCAGGCACCGCACTGCCCAGCCCAGGGGGCCATTCAGGAGCTCTAGTGGCTTTTTGCAGAAAATCCTCATGGTGAATCTTTCCTTCAGCTTCCAATATAAAATATCTTAAAATAACAGGCAACGGGAAAAAAAAATCTTAGTAATCACTTTAAGTCTTTAAAAATAAGCGGAGGTGAAGATGTCTTGGCAGCCTGGTGGACCTACAGGCACCTGGGGTTCTGTGTCTGGTGGCAAACCCTGCGTGGAGTGGGAGATGTGGTCATGCCCTCTCCTGGATTTTTCATTTTGTTTTGTGTTGTCTTTTTGCCTTCCTGCTGAACTAACTTCTTTTACCTCACAAAGGTTTAATTGAGCTGCCTGCTGATGAACGTTGCACTTTAGCAGGTCCGTCTGCCCCAGCCCTGGGCACACTGCAGTGTCCAAGAGGAAGGCCAAGAGCTCAGCATCCTCACTCCCTGAACAGCGGCACCAGCTACCAGCCTACCTTTGCTATTTGATCAGAAAACCATAGCAACCATGAAAACTACGATTTCCTGACTAAAATTTGGATATGAAATCTGCATGTAAACAAGGCTTTGCAGGGCTCATCTCGTGCTCTGGGCTGATCACGTTTCTCTGCTCCGACCGCTGCCCACTCTTTCTCATCTGAAGTTTCTAATGGCTTAAATATGTAAGTGTTCGAAGCAGTCACAATTTTTCTCTATGTTTTGGAATAAATAGGAAGTGAGAAGACTTATGCAACAGGGAGGTTGCCATAGCAATTGTTTGCTGGAGAAGAGTAATTTCAACAACAAAACCCCGGAGAACGTGTCGCTGTGCCTCCAGCCCTAGCTTCTGCATCCCACCCGCCCAAGAGGATGGGATGCCTGGCAGAAGGGAGCATCCTTCTGCCTCCCCGCTGCTCTTAGTGGGAGTTTCAGGGACTGTGCCTGGAGGCATAGACGAGGCAGTGAACTCATCGGTGCAGCCTGAAAGTTTCGCAGAGTGACACACATGGGAACTTTGCAGACACGTTAAGTCATGCATGAGTCACCAAGCCATCCCATCACTGTATGGGTGCAAGTGCATACTTATAAATCACAGATGAATCATAAGTCATTAGTTTGACTCTTTAAGCCAGGGAGTATCAATCATACGTTCTGTCTTGCATTAAAGCCTGCGATCGCTTTGAAAGCAAGCTGATCTCTGGTGTACGAGGGTTATCTACCGGGTGTTCTTGTGCTACTCAGCTGAACGTTGATGGGCCGCTACCCGCAGAAGCCACTAAATGGAAAACATATCCATGTGCAATTTGGGAGATTTACTTTCACCTACATGAGAATATCTCTGAGAACCAAACACCCGATACATCAGCACAGTGCTGCGGGTACTGCTGTTTTCTGAGCAGTGCAATCATAAGATGACATCATTTGTGGAGAGTTTTTCACTTGTGTGCCTACATTTAATGCTTTATATATTTAATTTGCTTAAACCTGGCACCAGCCCTTACTGGCTGACCTGCAGTGTTATTCTCATGTTATAAAAGGAGGGACAGAGACAGAATACAAATTGGGGCAAGGTGAGAGAGATGCAGCAGAGCTGGAAATCGATCTTGCTTCCAGGCTCTGTTTGACACAGACCTTCCCTAAAAGGATAACCTCAGGGAGGCTTTGCTGCCATTACAGCAAATGTTGCTGGCACCTCTTGGACATGGGGGTCACATTTTGTGTCTGAGCAGCTGCATCTCAGTGACAACATTGACAGTCATCTGTGGAACATTTATATTCACACATCAACATCACTCGGCCCAGGATGTAATGTTTGCATAAACAGTCTATAAGTGCTAGTTGGGAAATTTTTACCATCATAAGGCACCTTTATCTAAATCCAACACCAAAGTGACCGTTTTGCCTGAGGAAGTGAGATGGGGAGGCAGAGCAGTTTCTCACTAGACTATTTTGAAGCATGGATGGCTAAGCTGTACTCACAAAATATATGCAGGTGATGGCATATACAGAGCAGGTCTGGTTACCTTACTGAGCAGAGTTGGCCCCACATGATCTTTTCTTTTCGAATATTTGCCAGTATTTTGTCAGGCAGAGCTGATCCTGTGTTGGAGCAGGTGGGCTGACCAGAAAGCATCCCCAGGTCCCACCAAGCTCTATTTTCTTGTGGTCCTTTTTCTGAACGAAATCAAATCCTTAGCATAATTTCTGATCCCTGCTTTGAACTCTTATTATGAAGCAGAACTCACTGCTCTGATACCCCTTCAAAACATGGGATTGCAAGAGAGACTGTGGTGTGAGGTATTCATCAAAAGCTGCGGAAGAACACCAAGACTGCTTTCCTAGAACAAGGCAAGGAGCCATGCAGTCTGGAATCCAGTGTCCAACAGCGGTGCATACCATGAAAGTCAGAGGAAGATGCGAAGTAGCACTTAGCATAAATTCATTCCCAGCATATCACGCAGCGTCAACCATGAGTTAATAACATTTACTTTCGGGAAAAAAAAAAAGGTAGCTGTAGGATTATTTACACCCACTTGCCCTATAGCTTTCTATTGAACATAGCCTCCATAGCCTCCTCACAACTGCCTCGTATTGGTAGTTGCTGAGCAAATTGTTCATGCACAAAGATCTTCTTGCTGTTGAAAATAAAAACCAGCTTCTCGTAAAGAAATGAAAAACTGGGACTTTTCAGATATTCCCAAGGCAGTTTCCAAGACAGGATATGAAAAGCTAAGGCTGCAAATAAGGGTATGCATTGACTGAATGCTTTCATTAGTGAAGGTCAGAGAGGCAATAGCCACCTTGCCCTCTCAAAAGACAGGAGAAAGTTTTGAGGTGGGAATTCATTTCATCTGCTTGGACCAGCTCATGAGAAAACCACCCCATGCTGGGGAGGGCTTAACCCTGGCGCTTTCCCCGCGGCTGCTTCTTTACATGGTATCTGTATCATTCTCCCTGTGGGGAAAAACAAGTCACCCTTTCACTGATACAAGCCTTCATAGTTGCCAGGTGCATCAAGAGGTGAAGGTCAGTGCAATAAATTCTACATGCTTGCAGCCATGTAGAAACCAAACACCTCTCAGTCTGCAGAACACATCTGCACAGCCTGCCTTCTGTAGCTTGAAAACTTTATGTATGCTTTGCATCTGGCTATCTTGATACCGTAACAGTATCATAAGAGGAAGCTACCTCCCTTGAATAATGTACTGAGTACCAGGGAACACAAACCATCCTGCATTGGGACATTCAGTTTGTTTTAAACACGCTCAGCTACCAAATAAGCATTCTTTTTGCTACAGACATGTTAGATAAAAATATTTATCTAATGTTTTCCTTTGAAGGGTTGGAGCTGCAGGCTTGAATTTCTCACTGACTGTGCTTCAACACACAAATGAAAGATTTTTATTTTTCTACATTCCTGCTTTTTCGCTTGGACAAAGCTCTTTGCACTTACCTAACAACAGAGCACATCTCCAGCCCTGAAGCCCAAGTCAGAGCTCATGCATGCGAGCTCTCTGCTAAAGCTTGCACTGAACCCTTTGGTTTCAGGGAGTTAAACACTGACTTGGTATCATCAAAGCACTGTTTCCAAATCGTCAGTGCTAAGGAGCTGCTACAGTCTCAAGAAAAACTTTACCAAGCTGAGACAACTCTGCTCATGTATCAGTTTCCTCCTCCCGTTTATTGCAGATAATACCTGAAAATAAGATGCTTTGTTCATGAAAGATCACCTATTCCTTTGTGCATTCCCCCAGTAAAATCCAGGCTCTTTCACTATGTAGAATCAGCAGAATACATTAAAGAGATCAAAAAAACAACCCATTTTTGTGGAAATCTTGGATACAACAAAGAGTGGGGAGAAGTGTAAGTTTATACTGTCTCTGCAGGGCTGTTTTCTACTGGAAAGATTTTAGGTTTGTCAGCAGTGGATTATGAATTTCATTTTGTTTCTTAGCATCCCTCTTCAAGGATATATATCCCCTGGGACTCTTAAAAATTAAATCTTATCCCTACCCCTGCCAGAAGGACTGCAACAAACTCATGACCAGATCCAGCCCTCTCCTGGATAGCAACCAGGCAGCGTCGGAGAGAGAAACTAGGACAAAATCTGTGCAGCATATGGTCCGTGGGGCGACTCGCTCGGCCCCCCAGCTGCTGAGGGGGAGCGGGAGCCACGTGGCCCCTCCAGAGGCCAAGAGGAGCAGCCAAGAGGCCCATCAGGCATGGAGACCCGAGGTCAGGCTCCTGGCCGGTGACAACGCGCGTACCATTTGGCTGGCCAAGCCGCGCATATGGACCACTGGCCAGCGGCCAAGTTGTCTCCGTTTCATTTTGCCCAGCCCGAAGGATAAGCGAGGGGGAAGTTAGATGTCATCTTGGTTGGAGTGATGGAGGGTGGCTACTGCAGCAGTGGGGGGTCAGGTACATGGAGGGATCCAGGGATGCACATTTGGGGTCACGTAGGAGATGGGGGGGGGTTGGGTAGAAGGCTAAGGTGACACAAATGGCAAAGGTAAGGAATGTGGAGGGACCTGGGATCTCGTGGAGAAGAGGGAGGAGGAATTGGGCCAGGGGGACTTAGGGAGGAGGTACATACGATGGGTGCAGGGAGTTGTGGCCCAGCAGTGATGCTCAGTGATCTCTAAAAGCCGACGTGCCCATGTGAGCTGGGCTGCTCTGGGCTGCCTCTCCAGGCCTCGGGAAACCAGCTTCACCTTAGGGAGAACCTTTGCTGTTTGCATTTGTAAATACCAGACCCACTAAGCAGCAGGGTGTGGATCAGCACAGCCTGCACAGCTTACTTGCATCCTGTTCAAGTTGTGTAGGATTTATGCCTTCCATTTTTTTTCTTTTTTAATGAGTGAATTTTCAGTTTCTCATGGTTGCAGGCAGAACTTTCCAAATCTGGATTGGGTATCACAAGGCCTATCCAAACATGTATCCTCAACTTCTCATTTCACCATGGAGTGTAATCAGAAGCGAAACCCTTTTCTTTCTTCTGAGAGCACACTTCTCATGAGCCACACTGGTTAGAAGTTTATGTTCTCCAAGGAAGAGAAGAAAGGAAAGTGACGGTGATAGCCACAGAAGGATAATAGGGCTTGGTTTCTGCAGCGTCTTCCTTAGCTTTACCCGTGCTTGGGCTCCAGTTCTGCACTCACAGCTCAGCTCCGGTGCAGAAAGGCCCTCACCCAACAAGACATGGCCCACCGGGTCAGACTGCCAGAGCAGACACTTGCCTATTGCATGACGGAGTCACTGCAGCTAAACAAAGCTAGCCCATTACTCACCAGAAGTCCTAGGTATTATTCCCAAATGAAACATTTGGTCTTCACTACATTGTTATATTCTTTAAAATAATGTTATTCTTACAGGAAAAATATCATGACCACTTCCTCGTAGCCATGATTGCTTTATTTCTGAGCTCGTTAGAAATTTGCTCATTAGCAAACTTCTTACATCAGAATGTGAATCTGGCTGGAACAGAAAGTGTCATATAGGCAAATAGAATTTCCTCTGCAAATATGATCCATTTCCGCCACCAGATAATGGAATTACCTATTCAAAGACCTCTGAACTGTTCACTATTCACTGAAGGTGAACTATTGTGTTTATTAACTAGAGGTATTTGTATAAGACAACTTCTCCACATTCTCAAGAGGCCACAGAGGCACTACAGTGTGCGTCAGCCTGTGTAAAGAAAACTAGATACATCAAGAGAAAATTAAAGGACTTCACCTCTCTGATTTCTGCTCCAAAGAAAAACACAGTGAAAAATTGCTCTTTCCTGCACCGCTGCTAGAAAGTCCCGAGGACCCCTGTGCCAACGCATGTGCTCCTGGGATGGGAGTGGTCCCAGGTGGATACGCTCTTCACTCAGCCCCATGCAGCTGTGGAGAAAGAAAACAGGAGTCCTGGTGATACGTGCTTCTGCGACCATGAGTTATGCTGGCTGGCATCGCTGCTGGCTCATTGCAGCATGGGCACGTGCGCTGGTGGCACTGCCTGTTTCCCTTGCTCTTCTGGAAGCACCTTCAATCTCCACATAGCAGACCCATAAACCAGCACCATCTTCAACCCATCCTGATGAAATTTTCCCCTTCTCACTGCAAAAGCATTGTGCTGTGCAGCACTGCCAGCACTGGGAACATTGGTGTCCCAGTGATTTCCCTGGCATCTGTCCCTCCATTGGTCAAATGCACAATCAGGACTCAGCCTGCAAGAGTTCAATGTACGTTTAAGTCTTCTTCTGCCAAGTGCCCTTATATTAGGACAGATCTTCAAGAATGGGGCCAGAAGAGCTCCAACAAGCAGACATAACCACCTCATGGTTATCTCTTTCTGTTCAAACAGTTAAATGCCAAATTTCTCGAGATCTCCAGCTTCGTACACTCTGCTGTTCAATTTCATGGTGATGTTCTGCTACAGGAAGCATGTCCTGAGTAATGCATGAGTAGTAGCCCATGTAGCTGACCTATTCGTGTTCTCCAATGGAGAGCAGACAAGGTGCATTTTGTCTCATGCTCACTAACAACCCTCACTTTGCCTGGGTAAGTCTGAAAGCTAGTTTCTTCACAAGGGACATTGCATGAGCAAATCACCATTAAAAGACAGAAAAAAATGAGGTAGGAATAGGCAGACAGCATTCTCGCATGTGGAAGATTACCAACAAAGTCCCACAGGGATCTATTCCAGGGTTTAGACCAGATGAATCATATGGATCACATGACAACATCTTCATAAATGATCTGGAAAAGTGGGAAGCAGATGTAGGAAATTTATAAAGGAAACAAAGTACCTAGACGAAAAAGTCATAGCTGGCAGGACAGATGACAATAAAAAGGTGAGATGTCCACTTTGCTAGTGCTAACGTTGGATATAAACTTCAGCTTCCTGAGCAAGTCATGAAGTCTAGGAGAGAGTTGTTTTGGTAGCAAATTTAAAATAGCAGGTTAGCACCCCCAACAACTGAAGGACAGTGAGTTGTGGTTACAGACAAAAAAGGGTAAAAAGCTGATAAAGGACAAGAGTAGAATTATAATTACAGAAGACAAGAGCTGCCAAAGAGAAGATTTCATTCTCTAAGGAGGTTATGTGCTTGATTTATAACTGCAAAGACATAATAGATTTTTGCAAGGTTTTCTGCTAAGCATCATATTGATATTCTGATTAGGAGTTATCAATATACAATATTAATAAAACATTAAGTGGATGAAGAAGTGACTAATACACAGCTCAAAAAGTATTTTCTTCATCAAACAGATTTGTTATCTATGGGATCTTAGGAAGATCAGCAGGAGCTTGGCACCTCTCCAAAATTTTCATCCATTATCTGTAAGACACAAAATCACTGTTGGTAAAATTTCAAGTGCAGCAAGTGTTGGGAAGGACAGAAAGATCTGGATCACATAGCAAACTGAGACTTTTCAACAGCAAGGCATTTAAAGGCAATCAAATACAAAGCTACATCTAACCCAAGCAAGGTGGACCATCCCTAAGAGGAACTAGACATACTGGAGAGAGTCCAAAGGAGGGCTAACAAGATTCAAGGGATTGGAGCACCTGTCTTATGAGGAGAGGCTGAAAGAGCTGGGACTGTGCAGCCTGGAGAAGAGGAAGCAATAGGTGCAAGAGGCAACGGTCACAAACTGGAACACAGGAGGTTCCACCTAAACACCAGGAAGCACTTCTTGACTGTGCAGGTGGCTGAGCACTGGCACAGGCTGCCCAGAGAGGCTGTGGAGTCTCCTCCTTGGAGATCTTCACAAGCCACCTGGATGTGGTCCTGGGCACCCTGCTGTAGGTGTCCCAGTGTGAGCAGGGAGTTGGACCGGATGCCCTTCAGAGATTCCTTCCAACCTTAGCCATTCTGTGATTCTGTGAACTGCATCTTAGAAGAACTGACTTTGGAGGAAATTGAGGGTCATCTTGATCAAGCTATCAATGCAATGCACCATGAACACCCAATGTGGCTGAAAGGGCAAAAGAGTTGTCTAGTGTGCAGAGTGGCAGTAGAAGTAATACAGTATTTTAAGGAAAGAGTAGAGAAGCTGGATACATTTGTCTCAGCTGCTTCCAATGCCCCCAGACCCATGGAAACCATCAGCAGCCTTTGCACTGAACTAGGCACAGAGGCTCCTTCCCCATGATCCCCCCACCAGAGCCTGCTTCCCTCTTGCCTGATGCTGCTGGTTTCCTTGTTTTTCAATCTCCTATTATTTAAAACCAGTTTGGTTGACCATTTGAGAAGCATCCACCTTGACAGGGACACAAGCAACCCTAGAGAACAGAGGTCTGAAGACAAATTTTCTGGCACCCTGGTAAGAGCAGAGAAAGGACAGGACTGGCAACAGTGATGCCACCGCTGAGGAAGCGGCAGTGGTCAGGAGTGCTTCTGCTGGGGCACATACAAGAAACTGCTGCTTTGTCAGAAGGAGGAGGGCTTAATTTCTCAATGGTTTTGAACTCCTTATGCTGTACACGTCACTTTCTAATTTATTTTTGGCTAATGAAATTTCTGAGAAGCAAATCAGATTGCTATTGACACTGAGTCTAATGCAGCCTCTTGTTTGTCACAGTCACTCTCAGAAATGAAGTTATAAGAGTGCTCTAAAAAATACTTGATTTGACAGGCCTGGAAGATAAAATGGTTTGTTGCTGTCAGTCTGTGGTAATGGAAGCTGAGCCAAATTGCTCAAGAGCAACAAATTATATAGATTTAAGATACAGAACAATTTCAGCTGCATCACCTTAATGTCCCTTTTAATACAAAGCAATCGCTTTCTCCTATGTAAATTGGTACCAGTGGGAGCTGGAAAGTTCAAAATGACACAAGTGCATTGCTAGGATCCTCATTCAGTGCAGCGCAAGCAAGATAGAGTGGAAAACAAGCAGAGAACCAATAATTTGGTACCCAACACCTATTCTGGAGCCTGTATTAGATCCTGTACTGAACCCAATATGAACAAATATTCTTGGTTTATTCACAGTAGCTACTGCTTATCATTTGCTACTTCATCAAAGTATCCATCAAACTTCACTTAAATTTACAGCGTCTCTGAAGCTTGGCCTAAGATTCAATGTCTTTAATGTTTTTAACTATTGCAAAATGATTACAACAGAAGAAAAACAGCCCCTAAAATAAGCAGCTGTACAAAGGACCTGTTACCTCAATACAGTTTTATTTAAACTGTGCAAAAGAACATAAGCACTACTTTTATGAGTGATCATTATTCATATACTGTGGCACCTTGGACTCCCAGCGACACACTAGGAGCTAGAGGAATGTACAATTTTTAAGGCAGCATTTTTGTACCAGGACTTTAATAAACACAATCTGTTTGCAAGAGATCAAGTCTTTAACTGGTATAGCATAACCATATCTTCATTCTAAAGAGAAGGAATACTGGATTCCTCTTTGTATCAGGGTGGAAATGGAGGGACGTACAGATTTCCATGGAAGAGACTTGAGAGGACACCTTGCCTACAAAGATGTTGGATTGCTTGTTCCACGTCATGTAATGAAGTGGGACCGAGCTCTTTCCTCTTTCTTTACTCTGACTGCTGAGAAGCACTATCATCTTCCTTTAGGAGATGGCTACATTCTAGTACCACTCTTCTCTATTGCAACAGTGGGATTTTTTCATGAATAAACCTTTTCCTTTGTATGTATAAGTTCACAGATACCTTGAGGCTAGTCCCAATCTGCCTTCTGTACTGAAAAAAAAATGATGTGAATAAATATTAAAGTCATTTTATCTTTATTGTTGTAAGGGGCCACTGAAAAGCCTGGCTTTGATCAGGTTGGCAGCCCTGCTGAAAGGGCTGCGGTGATGGTCAACAGACAGCACAGCTGCGTGGTGGCTCCTCTGTGCCAGAGCTCTGGGACTGCCCTGGTCGGCCTGAGCTCAGAGCCACCACACAGTCACTGACGCTTTGGTTTGCAATAAAACAAAGCTTGTGCAGCTTTGACAGGTGTATAGTGCTCAGATCATCTCTCACTTCCAGCTTTCAATGCTTAGACGACATTCAAGACATTTTGTTTGTTTTTTTTTCCATTAAATTTCTACAAACAAACTTTTTTGCTAAAGTATCCATAGGAAAAGCATCATAAATACTTCCGGAGATGTGCATTCATCATATGGCTTGCAGGAAATTGCCACTTGGCTAAAATGAAATGAATGAATGAACTCGCAGTCATATGCTCGGAAAGCAAAAATCACGTTGGGTGACTTTTCCTGTACCATGAGCAAGGGATTATCTTGGAGAACTTGAGCAAATTCTAGGAAGAAAGGTATTTACTCAACCACTGGTCAAATAATTTTAATATCAAGCACATTTGTAAAAGTTCAATATCTATTCAAGGATAAATAAAATGGGCTTCTGTGATGAAGAACAAGGCCAGAGAAAATATATTCTCTGCTCTATGTTCCCTCAAAATTATGCAGATTTCCAAGTGCCCTCCATTTCTTTGCACGCATTAGTGCTTTGGTTATTTGCATACATATGTGCATTCTACAAAACCATGAAATATCTATGCCAGCTTGCATATTCCAGTGCTGCCATTACCCAGACAACTTTCCACTCACGTGCAGAAGTTATATTTAAGCCTAAGATGGCCTTGCCTGTTTGTTTCAAAAATGACTGCACCAATAAATGGCTCTTCTATTATTTGACAACATGCAGAGGATTTATGAGGCAAAAACCAGGCCGCTGTTACAGAACCTGGAAGCTGAGAGCCTCCCCAGCACAAGGCAGACATGCACAGACTGGAGCGAGCCCAGTGAGGCCACAAAGGTGATGAAGGGAGTGGAGCATCCGCTGTGTGAGGACAGAGCTGGGACTGTTCAGCCAGGAGAAGAGGAGGCTCAGGGGGATCTCATCCATGTCTGTCAATACCCGAAGGGAGGGTGCAAAGAGGACGGAGCCAGGCTCTTTTCAGGGGTGCCCAGGGCCAGGACAAGAGGCCATGGGCAACAAGCTGCAACAGGAGAAGTTCTGTTCAAACATAAGAAAAAGCTTTTTTACTGTAAAGGTGATTGAACACTGGAACGAGTTGCACAGAGGGCTTGTGGCATCTCCATACCTGGAGATGCTCAGAACGTGACTGGACTGGTCCTGGGAAGCCTGCTCTGGGCGACCCTGTGTGAACTGGGGCTTAGACCCAACCTTCTCCTGAAGCCTCTCCTGACCCCAGCTGTTTTGTGATTCTGTGACTCGTCCCGGCTTGGTACCACAGCATCCTTGTCCCATTTGAAGGCCTGGTAGGAAGGAGAAATCATTCTTGCAGTTTGTATTTCATGCTTAGTTTCTTCCTCCTCTTTTACTTCCCTGTTCTCATGCCCTTAATTTATTTCTGATGAGTCTTTCTGACCTCTGAACTGCAGTTTTATGTGCCAGCTGGCTGAGCTTTGCTGTGGCTGGACTGGATTATGGCTGGGCTCTGCCTTCAGTGCTTAATGTTTTTAACTGCGCTAAAGGAATTGGAAATGTTATAGTGGGACTGAGCTGGACAACGCTCACGTTGGAGTCACGCTGTGTCAGACAGCCGCAGGGAATGCCACCGCCCTTGTGTTGAACGCTTCAGCAAGAACTAATAATCCAACTTTAAACTAGATCACAGTGACATGGCTTTATTTAGTCTTGCTTCAGGGTAGCTGTTATAACTGCAGTACCAGTAAAGGCTCTGATATAGAGCTCTTTAGAGGATTGACGCAATACCTTCTGGGATGGGAGAGGTGAGACCAGGGTTCATCCACACTATCAGGTTGGCACTCTCCTGACTTTGCTGTCCCTCCTGTGTGGCACTGCACACCCCATGATGCTTGAGAGCTACTGCCATGGACAGAGCAGGGCTGCAAACACCCGAGGGGTTGTTGGGGCTGGGTGTAAGGACACAGGCAGCTGTCCCATCTCCGAGCAGGGCTGCCTTCCTGACCAGTATCCTGCTGCCACATGCCTGCAAACAGAGCGTGCATGGGCCTAGAGTATTGCCAACCATTCATCTTCACAATCAATGACATAAAAAATAAACAAGACCCTCGCATTTTCCTATTTTATCATTATCGTCTTGTGACTTTTAGCCCATGCCACTGTTCCAGCTCCCTCCCTGCCACAGAGAGCCTACAAACAAGTGAGGTAACTCCTCCTTTGTATTGTCCCGTTCCAGCACGGAACACCTTGTCGTGGCAAGTGTCATCCAGGTGCCAGGGGCATCTGCTTTGCTAGAGCAACCCTTGGTCTTGTATCTTAAAAACTGAGGGAAGACGAACAATGTGCAAGCCTGGCATACTAAAATCAATCAACTCAACACAACAAAAATTGAGGCTCACCCCTTAAATTTCTAAAGAAGTTAGGAACAGTTAGGGCAGTTCTGGAGAAGGGGGGGAGGCAAGAAAAGAAACCTGAGTTGTGTTGTTTCTAGCTGTGCGTGTACATACACATAGCTGCAGTTTACAGTTTAGCTGTGGTGTAAATAGTTTACCTCATTTTGAGTGACAGCAAGGACGGTGTATTGAGGTAGGAAATAGAAATGAAGGGGGTGTTCATAGAGATGTCAGCAAGTTCAGCAAGTTCTCAGGATCCAGGACTGGACACTCACTAGCACTCTGCTGTCCCTGAAAGCCCTTTGCGAAGTCTGTCGCTGACCTGACGGCTGCTGGCCTGTGATACTGTCACACCTTTCCTGCACACACACGGGAGGATAGCTGTTTTGCTTGGATGCAAAAAGAGAGAAGTTTCATTAAATCTGCTACCTGGGCAGCAAGCCTGCTGCCTACTGAAGCCTGACATATGTGACCGGCTCAGCCGCGCAAGAGGCAGAGATGGAAGAAATCCAGGGTAAGGAATAACTTGTATTACAAGCAAGCAAAAAGAAAGGGAAAAGATTACTTAGGTGCAAACTCCTGCTAGGTATAAGACAGATGGTTTTCCAGGGCCAAGAGCCAAGATTTTTTGAATATTGGCCAGCAGTCACATGAAATATTTATTTATTTATTTATTTATTCTTCAAAAACAAATAAACAAACAAAAAACCCTGCCATAGAAATAACCGTGACAATGTTCATATTCAGTTTGCTCCAGCCATATCATGAGTCTCTTAGAGGGGCAGGCAGCACAGGAGCTCATGTCCCTTAAACCATTGGTCATTCAAGCGTCGCACCGCCTATGGCTATGTCTCTCCTGATCCCTGCAGGAGGGGCCAGGGGAAGTTTTCTACTTATTGCCATGTACCCAAGGCTCAGGCACTAACCCAAGTTACTCCTGAGGGAGCAGGGACTGCCCAGTAAAATGTTATCCAAGAGAAACGGTGCCAGGGAGGATACAAGCCTCCTCCCCACCCTCCCCAGCCCTGCAGGTCCTGTGCGGGGCTGCAGCTCCTATCAAAAGGCCTTTCCAGATTTGGAGCCCACCTGCGGCACATGGACTGTGTCCCCTCCCCAGTCCAGCCATTTTATTTACCCTGATGGAGGATCAAGCACTCTGCAAGCCCATGTTCCATGGAGGTTGTGGTTGCGTTTCTGCAACTGTGTGGCATCCATTCTCAGCACTGGTTCAAGAGTGGTTGAGGCTGGAAGGGGCCTCTGGAGGTCATCTGGTCCAAAAGTGGTTACCTGTACTTGTGCAAGTACCATTTGTGTTATTACATCCACTCTAAACTGTGCAAGGTATGCTGAGGCCCTCAAGCCTGGGTTTGTGTACCTGGGTTATAAAAAAACTAGGTGTGAAATCTATTCATCTCTTGCCTTTAATTTTTTTTAAAGTGTTGCTATATGCATTCTGAAGAGATGGTCTGGCACAGCATCATACCACAACGAAGTTTTGCTAAAGGTGAGGATTGCCTGGGGGCAAGGTGACAAGGCAAGGAAGTGGGCAGCCAGGCTGTGCTTGGCATAATACAGCACGAGACTGGGCTGCTCCATGTGATGGTGTCTCCTACCTACAGTATAGACATGGACCTGAGGACCATCACACTCTGCTTCAGCAGCTGGTCCTCTAACCCCACCTGAGATACCAAGGAAAAATCAAGGAATACCAAGTGAACAGAAGAGAGAGGGGAATGACCTACAGGAATGCCATACTCGGTGACAACAAGACTGAGAGATGTCATGGCTGTTGGGCAAGGGGCCAGTAGCAAGCAAGGTCCAGTGCTGCCAGGCTTGGAGATCTTCCACCTCCACCCCATCAGCCACCGCCACAAATGAAACCAAGAGGGAAAGGGGATGGGAAACACCTCATGGCAGTGAAGGGATGTGACAGACGTGGTTTGGGAAAAAAAACAATGCAATAAGGAAGCCTTTATCTCAGGGCTGGAGTGTGAGCAAGCGAGAATAGTGTGTATCACAATTTCTTTTAAAAACAATGTGTTTTTTTGTTTTGTTTTGTTTTGTTTCTTTTAAGTAAGAAAGGTCTGGTTATGTCATCCAATCATGTTTTTATTTACAATCCTCTCCCCCAGCTCCACGTCACATCATTTCCTCAAAGAAAACTGCCCGAGGAGTGAATTAGAATGGGTTAGAGAGTTAAAGCTATTAGTTCACAAGGTTTTAATTTTATCTTTTTTTAATTTAGTGAAAATTCTTTTATAACACCCTGGAAGTGTTATTTAAGAGAATAAGTGATTTTAGCAGATAAACCAGGAGGCAAGGTGTCAGTGCATACAAATCAGATCACAATGGGTAAAGCAATGAAGCTCCACTGGTTTCCTTGAAGCTAAAGCCACTTTACACCACCTGAGCATCTGGTCTTTCAGCTTCAGCTCACCTCCACTGCCAAATCACTGTCATGATAACATCCTTCAATGGAAGACATCCATTAAAGAAAAAAAAAAAGCAAAATAAGAAGTATGATTTTCTTCCCTTTCTGCTGTTCCAAAGATAATTGCAACCAGAGAGTCTCAAGATATGTGTCTTCACTTCCAGTTTTGTACATTGACATTACTTTGCAGCGACAGACACACAGTTTAATCAGAGTTTGCATCTTCTTCGACACCACTGCCATTGCCCTGAAACACAAACTCCAAGGGAATTCAACCCCTTGAGTGCCATGCTCACAGGTCTGATGTTAGTATCACACCACAGACCGGCACATGTCCCATGTCCCTGCATCTCCAGTGTAGCTGGAGGAGGGCACCTGGCTTCCGGAGTCCAGCTTTCCGTATTTATGTGCGTTTCATGGTCTCTGATAAGGAGAGAGAGGCAGACATCTCTTGCTCCCTGTGCAGATAAAATAACTGAAATGCTAGAGAAGGAATGACAAGGGCTACAGCCTGCAGCCTCAGCTGTAGCACAGGAACCGGGATGCTCTAGAGGAAACCATGGCCCTTCACGAGAGCTGCAAAGAGAATTCATTAATGCTTTTTGAGTCCTGTGTAGAGGTCAGGCCACATGTAAGGGTCTCTCTGTGGATTTGCTCTGTCATTTACTCACAAGAAGCTCCTAGACTTGCAGCCTGCGGGTGACCCAAACAAGAGCACCTTTGCCCTTGGGCAGGTTTCAGCAGAAGTCCCGGTGTCTGAGTGGGGGCAGGACCCGGCCGTCCCCCCAGCCGACATTCCTGTGCTGCTGCACAACTGCTTGTCAGTCTCTTTAGGGTCTGCTCTCCAGAGGAGGCCAAAAGCTGTGGACCTAATCACTTGCTCGTAAGCGCACATTCTGCAGGAGACAACCCATTTTGGACTGCATGTGCCGTATGAGAGATCTTCACAATCTGGGGAGTGGAAGCCTTTCTTCAGTCTAAACCATGCTCAGCTTCAGATTTAATAAATTTCTTTTTCTAGGAAACAAGCTTCACTTTAGAAAAGGTCACGCACTGCATAGCCTGGAACTGCGCATCCCGGCATGGTGCAACCAAGCCTCGGGGCCTGCAGGTCAGCACCACCGATCCCATCACGTTCAGTCGGCGTTAACAATCTTTCCAGCCTGCTGCCTGTGCAATAAGCCTGAGGTGAGATGAGGCTCGAAGGAGCCCAAGACTCTTTCCAAATAACTCATCCTCTTACTTCAAATGCTGGCCAGGCTGCCAGCAGTGTGTGGGGGAAGGTTTTGCTGATCGTTCCCTGAAACATGAGCTGCCTTTTGGCAGCACAAAATTCATATTGTTTTTAAAGACCACGGCTGTTAGCAAGTCAGTTGCAAATAAGCAAATTAGATGATTAAAAGATTTGCATGAAGGGCCATGCCTTGAAACTGCACGAAATTGCTCAACTGCCCGTTCATCTTGTTCTTGGACCTGTTGTGTGATGCCTGCAAAGGACATCCATATCCTTCAGGTGGCATCCTTGGAAGGTCAGCAGGGCTCGCATCGCACTGCAGGTACCAGCCTCGCTGGGGAAAGATGCTGAGTGTTACCAGCAGTCTCCAAAAACAACACATCAGTTCCCAACTGCAGCTGTGAGCCTGGGAATGCAACAGCACAGAGGAAAAAGCTCTGCATTTCATGGGGTTTGGATGAGATTCCTCACCTTTAATATAAAATAACTCTTTCTTAAGTTACTTTTCTTTCTGTTATTAAAAACAAACAAACAAAAACACAAACACCCAGCAAAAGAACTGTTATTTGAACCTACAAGATAAGTCTCCCCAAATCCTTATCCTTTTTGCATTTCAGGACATCTGTGCATATTAAGCAAAAGGAACCACTATCTGCAACAAGGCAAGTGTTTAAGCTGTGCTGGGAGTTAAAAAATGAGAGTTGCACAAAAAACTAATTAGATTCAACAGGAAATTCTTTAATTTAACACAGAAATTGTTTTGTTTTGGTTGATCAGTAGTGACAAAAATAGAGACATGTTTTGAAATAGTTAAAGAAACGATTGACTGGAATAAAACGTGGACTACAAATGCCTTTTGAATCGGTTTAATTTTGACTTCAGTTTTCTGAGAAGAGGTTTGGAGCTGACAGTGGTCTGTACTCATTCTCTGATGCTGGGGCCCTTGGCCGGTTGGTTGGTTGCTCTCCTGTTACAGACTACAGAAGCCAGGTGCTGCATTTCTGAATAACCATCTGACTTCAGGATTTGGGCACTTAGCCTGGTGCCATAAATTTTCAACCACACATCCTTGCACATCTTGTTCAACTCCTTTTTTCCAGTAGGCAACTCAATGCTCTAAAAATTGAAAATTACAGGGTAGCGAGAATGATAGCTCCTAGTTTCTGCCATTTCTTGTCATTTGTTCCCTCCTTGAATTACCTAGAAGCTGTAAAGATCCAGAGAAATGAAAAAGCATCCTCCTCTGAAAAGAGTTACATAGGGGTTTTGCACTATAATAGAGGAAATGCCACTTTATTGAGTGGCCCTTCATCGCTACAAAAAAAAAAAAAAAAAGCTTGACTTCTCTGATCAGTACTTCTTGATCTAAACTGAGGGCTAACTTGGGGCCGTTAGTATGAGATGGATATTAATTAATTAATTTCCTAAGAAAAAGTGGTTAAGATAGCATCCTGAAAGCTAATATCTGGCCTATCAGGGTGAAAAGCCTGTAGTGGGAATAAAAGCAAAAGTGCTGAATCCTTTCATTTTTTAAGTTCATGAGCTTGGCAGACCTCGAGCACTCCTTGACAGGTATTTGCATGGCCTCCACTGGAGAAGTTATCGAAAAATATCAATAAAAATAATTCAAAACATTTGTCTTGAAAAGGCGTTAGTCATTTTCTTTATTTTTTTACATCCACAAAGACAAACCTGTAGCACATCCTTATGATCAAACGACAGGGTGCTGTGGACTTTGCTGATGTATACGTACAGTGTCAGTCTTGTGTTACAGTATTTTCTGTGATTTTGGATACATTTGGAATAACATCAAGGACTTGTTTTTGAAATATCTTGAAAAAGCTGTACAGAAGAAATAACTTGGACAAAACCCCTATATTTTTAATATGTTACAATCCTCAAGGGACGTTGTTGTGTTTAGTAAACGTCTGAGCAATCACTACTGCAGTGGTAGATAGATTGCAGTTGGTGCATGGCCTGAGTGTGGGGCAAGGAGGCAGGACTGACCTCCAGGGTTGTCTTCCTGCTTGTGCCACTGAACTGCTGGGTCATCTCCAACCAGATCTTCTATAGTACTTAACATCTGCAAGGTACTTAACCTTTAGATGCTTGGCCATCTCTGAAACTTTGCTCCACAGAGCTTGATGGGTTCAGAAGTGGTGAGCACCCTCAGTTTTGGCTGAAGTCAACGAGTGTCAGGGTTTCTTGCTGCAGGTATATCAGAACAGCTATGTTAAAATGGAAAACCACTGGGAGGCAAGATACAGGTCACATTTACTTCTTTGTATTTGGAGAAGGTCATTCCCAGCGCCAGCATCCATGTGGGATTTCCTTTTATTTACTCCCTCAAGGTGGTACAGCCCTGCCTCATCGCCATTAGCATTTTACAGTCTATGGCCAGCTTCAGTTGGCTACACAAGTTAAGAACGTTGTCTGTTTTTATTATCTGGCAAAGGCAGTCTGGAGTCAGGGCACTGTATTTGGGCTTAATGTTTACCAGGTGCCCTACAACCTTGGGATTACAACCATATGCCGGGGAAGAGGAAAATATTGTCAAACCTCTGAGAGCAAAGGTGATCATTCTTTTTCACCCCACCTATGTTTTTCTAGTTGTGCTCTCTAGCAGATCTTTTATAAATAGAGCCACTGTGCAGTTAATGCAATCTCTGAATGAAATGTAAGTTCATCCTAGCCCCCTATACTAAGAAGGAAATAGAAATAACACTGGTGAATCTTCCAGTCGAAGAAGAAAAGCTGCAGAAAGTTCACAGACTGTGCCAAGAAAGTCCCTGCATGTATGAACGCAAGTGCTTTAATCTGCATGACAACGGCTCCCCTCCCCTTCCAAACTGCTGCTTCTTTTTGCTTAGTGAAATCAGAAGGAATCACATGGCATCCGCTATTCATTTCATGCAGTCTCCACACTGCAATGTGAGAAAAGATCATCAAAATATGTGCATTCAGTATGTTACCCCTCTGCAGGGAAGGACTGTACCCTTTAGTACCTTCGTATGGCAGTCAGCCCCTTCGCTACACCAGTGATTTTGCAAACCTGATTCTGAAATGCATTGCACGGCTTCAGTTACTCATTCAATATAAAATTCTGCATGGTACTAGGACGTCCTTTAGATGCAATCACGGTACTGTCACTTGACACAGCAGAAACAGTGCAGAAGCAAAGAAAAGACTGTGAATTGCCCATATACACAGTAAAGACAGTTTCTAGTCTCCATCACCCGTTGCCTGTTGATACTGACTTTTTTGGGAGAGCTAGTGGCACACCTACCACTGAGACACGGGGTAGGCATTTCCACCGCTGGCCAGAAAAAGGCAGCTCCCTAGGCAAGAAGAACAGGGATGCTGCCTTGCCAAATGTTGCCTGCACTGTAACAGTGGCTCTTAACCAGGCAAGTTTCTTTATTCTGGATGGATGCGTCAATTTTGACCCACATCTGCTCCCAGAACAAAGCAGTTCGGCTACCTCGTTTACTCATCGTAAACCTGAACCAGACCAGAGAACCTCAGACACTCGAGTGCCAAGCTCTGCTTTGAGTTACATGTGAGAGCTAAATTAACTCCAGAGAATAAAAAGATTTGCTCAGAGGAAATAATCAGACATTGGCCCTTTTTCCCTTTGCCATTAACTTCTTGCATTTCTTTGTAGCCAAAGTTCTACCATGTTTTTTGGCAGGATACTTGCTCTCCAATCAGACATAGCTCCTGATAAGGACGAGATGGATTTTGCTCAGAGCAAGATCCTGCTAAAGATAAGGACGGATCAAGTGACACTGGTAGGAGAAGACACCAACAGATTTAAGGACCATTTTTTTAAAAAAGGCCTCTACTAGCCCTGCAGAACTGTGCCAAAAAAAAAAGAAAGAAAAAAAAAACAACCTTGAAATTTGAATTAGAACAATTGCCCATCTACTTGCTTGCTAATCCTGATAGCTCAGTAGGTTGGGACTGCTTTTTATTATCACAGGGTACAGAGACACTGTGCCAGATTCTGATCTCAGCTGCACGTGGTGTAATTTATCTTATGCTCCTATTTCACCAGAATAACTAAGATCAAAACGTGCTTCACCCTTGCCATTTTTTTGTCTTTAAAGAAAGGGGAAGCTTTCCTTCACAATGTAGGAACAGTGAAATGATTAATAAAAGATAAATAGGGCAGTTTCAGGCTGAAAAATGTATGATTCATAACAACTTGTTCAGACATATTCCTAAGTCATATACTTTACGGCAATTTAATTATGTAATAGAAGGGATCATGTACTGCTGCGTGCCCACAGTTCCCACTCATCCAACTAAATGCAGATGGGCTCGCGCTACAGGGAAAGTAACGCACAAAAGAGAGAGAGGGAGAAAAGTGGCTCTGGAATTTAAGAAAAACCATGTAGCAAAAATAATACCGAAATGGCAAGTTTTGCATACCACAAAGCATTTATTCAACTGTTGCAAAAATCTGGGCAGAAGAGCATCCCAGCAACAAGCCAAGGCAATACCAGAGTAGGATTAATGCCATTAGATGGAAGGGAAATGTCACAGCATGCATAAGAAAGCCAAAGACTTCAGACAGTGGTACCACTGCTCTTGACTGAATGTGGGTATTTCTATTATAAAGCTAGATGTGGCATTTCACAGTCTTCCCAGTGCATTTCTCCACTTAAATCACGGGTTTATGGGCTAGCGAGTGTTGCTTCATCTTCTGTAGCATTGTGATAAAGTCTAGCAGGGGATTTCTGAATGGTTTGGGAGGGGCACGGGTGTTTTGTAGACCACTTGCATCCCATGACTGGATCTTCAGTGAGCCCATGACACTACCTGCTTCATTCAAAGAGTCTTCAAAACTTCTTCAAGTCTTCTCGTTTATGCACTGGAAGACTTATGTCTATGGGAACATGCATCCTCACAACTTTATATCAAATCAACCTCTTTCGAAACTACCAGTGGCAAATGGCAGCTCATCATGAGGTATGGCGGCAATGCTCACAGAGATAAATTACTGTTGGCAGCGATGGGGAACTTCTCAAAAACTCCTTCAGCTTAGGTGCCAAAAGCAGCATCCTTCTTTTGATTGACCTTCTGACTATGAGATGCGAGTGATTCCTGTAATTTATTGTCTCGTCTCTTCACCTGTTGCCACTCACTGTTTCACAGCAGATCTGTCCTTCGTTACTGCAGAACTGCACCGGCACCATCTCTGACAGCCATTAGTCCTGGTGAAGCCCATCTCTTCATGAGAACTTGTGGCTGTGGTTCTGTCATCATTAATGTCGGACTTGTGCAATAAGATATAAACTGCCAGTACGCATACAATCTAGATCGGACACCAACATGTAATTACATTTATATGGAATTAGCAGGATCAGATCATGCCAAGTTTACACTCACTTTACAGCTTTATGCCTGCTTTTGCCATCTTTGGGAGAGCAAATAAGAACTGATCTGTCTTAAATCAGAATGGCACAGACAGTACCGACCCATCAGAAAGCCTGTCACAGCATCATTAACTCAGCAAAATAACCATGAGAAATGTCGACCCAGCAGATTGAGTCCCAAGCAGCAGAGTTCAGTGCTTGCTCCATGCACCCACAGGGCTTGGGAGTTACAGCACAGGCAAATTTTTGCAGTGCCACTGCCACCCTTGTGTTGCTGTCTGTGCACGTGGCAGTGTTGATGAAGAGCAGGGCTGGCTCGAACTGCAAAGCTACTCTGTCTGTGCACAGATGACAACACCAACATTGCCAAGACCAGATGAAAACCTCAATCACCCTTTTCATTGATGGACAAGCTGGTTCTTGGGTATGGACTTCTCCTACACTTGATAGCAGGCTGGATCCTGACTCCAGTGGGAAATCACAAGCCCCGGAGCATGCCCACATGGACACGTAGGGCTCTCTGTCCTGCAAGCCCCCAAACCTTTGTGTTCAAGTATTACAGGGGGCTCAGTCTAGTGACAGCATTTGAATGGAGAAATGTATTTTACCTCTGTTTGTAGCCTTGCCCACAAGCAAGGTTAATTGGTTTAGTGTCAGCCACACTATGCCTTTGTAAAGAGGTAAAAAATACAAAATGTACATTTAAAAATAAACAAAACCTAATGCTTTGGCAGTCTGTCTGAGCACCTGGGCATCCTCCCCAGACGTATGCTGTCTGTGCCAGCTGTAATAGGGCTGTAAGCACACTGCTTCACTGGAGGAAAACCTGCGTATTCCAGGAGAAGGGCACTTGAGATGGAGTCAACATAAATAAAAAAATATATAGGGTACATAGAGCAAATGGCCTCTGAGCAAACAGAGAACAGGCACAGTTTGGGGTTAATTACTTTAATGAAGAATAGGAAAGTGTAGCAGCCTATTGCAGGACTGAGGTGTGGAAGGAGGAACAGCCCCCCACGATCAGCCACACTGCCCCAGACCACCAATCCCATGGGGAACAGCAGCCAAAGACACCTCAGCATGTGGGGAACCCGTCAGCAGCATTGCCTCATTGCACAGGAGTGACTCAGACCAGCAGCATCACCTCTGCATGCCGAACGTATCAGGTCAAAAAAGATTACAAAGTATTGAGGAAGCAGGTCTAGTGCATGAAGATCCCTTGAGGGAAAGGGAACGGACACAAATTGTAGGGAAAGATACATCAAGGACATTCCTGCATGTCATCCACCCACTCACCCAGTCACGCGCAGATGCGATTGACACCCACCAGATGGGATGCCCCTCTCCAGGAGAAGTGTGGCATGCTTATTCTTTAGGTGTGTCCCTGTCCCTGCGCTGTTATCAGTAAAGATGGGGTGAAAGAAGTTCCTCTGTATTTGGAGCAGAACGGGGCGGTGTGTAACACAGGGCTGAGATCTTGTATAGCTGGTTGCATAATGTTGAGCTGGCCCCTGGAAAACCACAGCTAAAGAAAGAACCTGTACTGCACCATAAATATTCATCATCACATTTGCAGATCAGCTCTCACTCAGCAAGACCCTTGGGCTCTATTTGCAGACTTACAGGATTCTAAGGTTACTGAAGGCTGAGAAAAAGGAGCAAGTTTGATCACAGAAGCCACCCTGATCTGGGTACAAGCTGGAATGGTATCTTCTGGTAGGAGAAACTGGAATAAGCTATCTGGTATGATCACTGTAGCCATCACTTAAAAAAATGTGGAGCTGTGCTTTGGGGGTTATGTAAGGACTATTCTTCAGCTTGCCTCACCTTCTGTGGCTTCAAGGTGTGTCAGGACAGGGGCAAAACCCAAGTCTGATCCCATTCTGACTTCACAGGTCAGTGCCCTACTGAGTTGTGTTACACATATTTCTAACCAAGGTCATCCCTGCACAGGTACCATGCATTCTCCTCTTCCAAAGAGAGTAGAGGGGGATTTCTGTTCACTTTCTTATGGAGGAAGTTGGAAGCTTCAAAGATGGGCATGATCTTATCTCAGATTTAGACCTACCAGAACCCCAGTACTTCTGACGTCCTATAAGCTGTTGAACCTTCATACAATCAAGTCAGGGGGCAGAAGCTATTGCATAGAATCATAGAATCACAGGATGGCTGAGGTTGAAAAGGACTTCTGGAGAGCATCTGGTCCAACCCTCTGCTCAAGCAGGACCACCCAGAGCAGGGTGCCCAGGACCATGTCCAGGCGACTTGTGAAGATCTCCAAGGAGGAGACTCCACAGCCTCTCTGGGCAGCCTGTGCCAGTGCTCAGCCACCCGCACAGTCAAGAAGTGCTTCCTGGTGTTCAGAGGGAACCTCCTGTGTTCCAGTTTGTGCCCATTGCCTCTTGTCCTGGCACTGGGCACCCCTGAAAAGAGCCTGGCTCTGTCCTCTTTGCACCCTCCCTTCGGGTATTGAAAGACATGGATGAGATCCCCCTGAGCCTCCTCTTCTCCAGGCTCAAAGGTCCCAGCTCTCTTGGCCTCTTCTCACAGGAGATGTGCTCCAGTCCCTTGATCACCTTGGTGGCCTCCAGTATGTCCATGTCTCTCTTGCAATGGGGAGCCCAGAACTGGACACCGTACTCCAGGTGTGGCCTCACCAGTGCTGAGTAGAGGGGAAGGATCACCTCCTTTGACCTGCTGGCCATACTTCCCCTCATGCAGCTCAGGACACCGTTAGCCTTTGCAGCAGCAAGGGCACATTGCTGACTCACGGTCAACTTAGTGTCCACCAGCACCCCCAAGTCCCTTCCTGCAAAGCTGCTTTCCAGCTGGGTTTCTTGGTTTATCTTTGCTCACAGTGTTTTCAGTGGTCAAAGAAGGGCTTTAAAACACTTTTTGCATTTATTTCTAACCTCAGTTTTCAAAGGTTTGCATACAATAAAATAAAAAGATATAATTTAATTTTTGGAATGGATTAAAACCAGAAAGACGTATATTTAATAACAGCATGAAGAGTATCCATTTTACTTCAATTTGCCTTTAAACAGAGCAAGAAGGCATCAACTCACTCACAACACAAGAGCTGTCAATGGTGCGCTGCCTCCCGCCAGCCGGGTTGGATTTGCTGAAGAAAAGCCTTCCTGGCACAGAAACTGCTGACTTTTGTACCTGGAAATAGGACTTATTTTGCCAGTCAGATTGGGAAATGGAAGGGGGATCGTTCTGGTTTGTAAGGTGCAGCAAGTCATGACAAACAAGCAGGAGAAACGGCCCCCGGCCTGCAGAACAGGCCTGGGAGCCCGCAGGCCCGCGTCCTCGCAGCCAGCCCTGGCGCAGCTTCGTGCAGAGACTTGAACAAGTTTCTGGGCACACAGTCACGTCATGTAGAAATCAGAGCTGATAAAACCAACCTGTCCCGTGGGGGAAGATTCACTGACATGCTTAGGGGACAACTTAAAGGAGTGAGCTGGGGCTGGGAACTGAAAAAAAGGTAACGAAAAAGGATGTGAAACTGGGAAGAGTTATGTTCACTGGAGACCATCAACTGCTTTGAGACCTGAGGGACAAGATGACACCAGCAGCTTTTGGCTCTTCCCTGCCACGGTGCGACAGCAGAGAAGACATTGATGCTGAAATGCCGGCCGCAGGACTCTGCTTGGACAGCTTGTCAGCAGCAGACTCACAACAGAAGTTTGAACAGGCTGAAAGAAGGATTAACTCTGCCTCGAACCTGACACAAACCACGGATGAGGGGAATTATGCCAGGATAAAGGAAGGTGTGAAATTAATTAATCGTGCTGGCAACCTAATTCCCCACGTGAGCATTTCTCTTCCAAAATGAACAGTGGCTTTTTTCAACGCAGTTGATGTTTCTCAAGACATAGTTTAAACTAAGCTGAAAAAAAAGTCACCCTTTATCCTGTAATAAGAGGATCCACATGGGAGATTACACCAGGGTAACTGCAGCAACGTATCTGTAATTACAGCGCTCTGGTTTCCCATGTAGATGAGTCCTGATTCTGGTAGTTACTGATCTGTGGTGCAGTGTGGGAGAGAGGAACAAGCCCACTGTGTTTGAACTACCCTCTGCATATTGCCAAGAAGGAGGACAACAATTTTTGGTAAAGAAGAAAGATGAGAAATTTCCTTTTTAACTTTTTTACTCCACTACTTTGAAAGAAATTATTTGATGTCAAGCCACTTACTCTATAGGACTGTAATCTTCCCAAAATACCGCTTGACTTATGGTTGAAAAAGAATACAGAAGGAGATTGCTTTGCATTTCTCATTTTTTCCAGGCAATAATGCATTCATTTTAAATACTAAAACAGGGGAGAAGAGAGATCACCTCTTCCTGCTGAATCAGAGGTTAGAAGTTGGCATTGTAGGCTAAAGCTGGTTTCATGACATCTTCTCTGATAGTTCATTTTCAATCCCTGATTCAGCTGCCCCTCATCACAGGTACATTGCATCAGACTTACAGGTTCATTGGCAATTTATCAAACTACAAATCGCATCCTGTAGTCTATCTTCCGATAGACTGTACTCCATCTGTAAGTAGTACAACGTACGTCATATATAAGTGTCTAAGCACGGCCCAAACTACCATTAACTTCCATATTGACATATCAACTACAGGCACGATGAAGTCAACGTATCAAACACAATTTACCCTAAATGAGGATTTAACCCCAAATGTTTGTGAAGGTCAGCACTGCCTTTTGTAGGACCAGGTTTCATTCCACATTCAGAGAACAGTCCATATAGCAAGATTTAACTATATGCATAAAAATTTGTCCAGGATATGAATATTCACTGCACAACTTCTACACAGTGCCATGTAGTCTTTGAAGTCTGAGGACCCTGGTCTTTCATCAGGCCATTGATATAAAAATCAGTTTATGAACTGCTCTTCTGATCAGGGCCCCAGCCAAGTAAATGTAATCTTTTGGGGTGAGAGAAATTTTGTCTTGGCCTAAGTATATCACATTTTCCCTCAAGCAACACTTTTCACCTAAGCTATCATAAGTAAATAGCCCATGAAACCAGGAGTACCTGTTAAAATACTTTCCTTGGTGAAATATTTAATACATTTGTTAATTAACATCCATCCTCCTTATCTTCTTAAAAGAACAAAAATGCACAGTGAATGAAAATGAGAAAAGTCAAATGGCGAAGGATCTCAGAAACCTTTATGAATGGAAAACATTGCTCTCTTAATGGCTCTAGATATTGAAGAACAGGGCTTCCAATTTCTGTGTGAGATGGAAACGCCTGATCAAGGACTGCACCCTAGTCATGCAGGATGCTGTCTTTGGAGAAGACCTGTTCTTCCTGCACTGCCTTACACAGAGTATGGGTGTCACAGAGCATCCACAGTGGGCCAGTGACCACAGGCAAAATCTGGGCCAGCTGAGAAGCCATTTCCAGTAGTGTTGTAAAGGTGCCCCAGGACATGTACAGGGACCTGAGCACTAGATGACCATGACAATGCCCTGCCCTGGAGCAGAAAACACTGTTAAGGGAAGGTGAGGTCTTAAGGCAAAAGCAAGGAAGGCTGAAACTCAATGGCAAAATGTGTTTGGAAGCAGGAAAGAGTCAGGAGAATCATAGAATCCTCTAGGTTGGAACAGACCTTCAAGATCATCAAGTCCAACCATCAACTTGACCTACAGAGTCCCATCACTAAATCATGTCCCTTAGTGTCACCAGAACCAGCTTTTTGTGTAGATCACCTGGGCCTTGCCAGTACATGAGGACACAGGCAAATTCAGACAGAACTATGGGAGAGGTGCGTTGGCTTTGTGACTTATTGAGATGGTAACCTCACTCTTGTCCTGGCTGGGGACATCCATCAAAAATTCCCATAAGGAGAATCTTGAGAGGTTTCTTTCTCCTCATTTGATCCTCTTGAGTGTCTTCTGGAGAGGATAATCCTCCTTTTCCTGTTGGAGCAGGGTATTTTTCTGAAAGGGCTGGTGGTGAGGTGGTGTTAACTGTGCTAGCTGCCCCTGCGATGGCAGTGGGAAGGAGCACCAGCCCTGAGGGCTCTCCATGTGGCATAGGAAAGCACAGGCTGTGCACAGAGGTGCTTTGGGCTCCAGCTGAGGCACAGTCCCCTGGGTGTACTTGCTTTGCATGCACACTTGTGCCGGTGACACAAAGCAGGTCTGCAGTCCGCAGCTGGAGCCAGCCCACTGCCCTCCCTTGAGGGCCACCTCCAGGCAAAGGAGGACCCACAGCAGAGGCAGGGATGACTCTGCTGTGTTGGTATGATTTTTGAACCAAAGACTAATGACAGCAAGCAGTAAATCAGAATTTGGTCCTGTCACAACTGCTGGGCCACTTATACTGTCCTGCCTTCTGGAGTCTCCCCAGGGAAGCTCAGGGAGCAGAGGGGTTTGTGTCCCTCCTCTCCTGTGGGGTTTGCCAAGGCTTACGCTATGCTGCAATCAACTACGGCTACTTCATCTCTCCCAGAAAAAGGCTTGCTTTCTGCCAAGTGCCTATGACAGCTGTCGGTTGCTATGAATGAGATGCAGCTATCCCAGAAGTAACCTTTTTCAGTCATCCACACCAAAAATCAAAGGGTGACGCAGACAAGGTGCAACCCCCAGACACACACATACTTCTCCCAGCCTATTGCCTGACCTACACTCATCCTCTCTGTTCCCAGCCCTGGCAAATCCCGTTTGCTCATCCTTGGGAGCTGCACAAGCAGCCAGCATTGCTCCCAGCCAGCTCCCTCCGTCTCCATCACGTCCTCCCAGGCTGTCAGCATCCCACTGCCGCAGCCCGGCAGCCCTCCTCTGCTCCCTCCCTTGCTGCGGGGTTTGCACTCGTGCGGTTCGGTTCCCCATGTCTCCCCTGCCTTCACAAGCAGCCTCGCAGCCAGGGACTGGAGCTCAGGAATCCCTCGTCATGCCTCTGAGCCCAGTTATCCATTTATGGCTGGGGGCATGTTTTTTATCCAAGCCATTGTTTTCTCTTTCCTGCCTGGCTTCTCTAGTAACTCCAGTACAGCCTCCCTTAACTCTGCATTCCCAGTTAGCAACACAGAACCGAGCAGGAAAAGCAAGTCGTAAGTGATAATCACTTTAACAAAATACATTTAGGGTGCTTTTCCCCCATTCCTCAGAAGTCTGAAAAAAACCACGCAGCAAGCGGCGTGCATAAAAAAGCTGGGATCTCCTGCCGAGGCATGAACCCAAGGTGCTACCACGTGGCGGGGAGAGACACGGAGGCTCCAGCGCTGAGTCACGCTGGCAGGCGGGCACTGGGGAAGGAAGCCTCCGTGGAGGTTTAGGCTTTCTGGTGTTTTCTGAATAATCAGATGTGCTGAATCCCACAGAGGGGTTAAGTTCAAACATTAAGTCAGTGTGTGCTCGGATGGAAATGAGTTGCGGGGTGTTTCACCACGCCTCTGCTCCTCCCTCGCCGAGAACTGGCAAACTGTTCAGGTTTTTCCCTGTTAGAACTGGAAACTGCCAAACCACTATTAAGCCTTAAACTCATGCCGCTGGAGAGAAGAAACTATTTATAGAATGAGCAATTGAATGAGTTTGCTGGACCTAGTTTGTATTGTGTGACTTCAACAAGTTATATAAGGGCAGATTTCAAACCATTAACTTTGGAGAATTCTTCTCAGTCTTTTCCCAGTTTTTTCTGTTGTTTTGCTCTCCTCTGTGCTGATTATAGAGCTGAGCACCATTCTGCAAGAGTATTTTAATAGTTATATTTCTGATATTTTCTTTATGTGAGCCCTGACCTGTCCTGGCCACCCTGAGGAGATTTTGCCCAGAGCCCCTCTGCAGCCAGTGGGCTTCATCAGCCCCCAAAAACCAATGTGTAGGATTCCCCTGCAGTCTTCTCCTAAGACTGATAGCATAGTAATGATCTTAGGAGGGACGGAAGATATCTTCTGTTTTCAAATTGTTTAGTATTTATCAAAAGCAAGTTCTGAATGCAATATTCAGTGTAAAAAACATGGCAACTTAACTTAGCCTATTGTTAACAAAAGAGATTTATTAATAAATGTTACTTGGCTTGCATTACAAATATCATAGTTAAATATATAAATTGAAACTCAGAACTGAGCTCCCAGAAGCCCAGGAATCACAGATGCTCAGCACTTCTGAAATATTAGTCGCCTTCAAAATTGAGACACAGATAGCTACGTTGATAAAATATTGGCCGAACACAACTCTGAACAGCCTATAGCTAAGGACACGGCCTATTTATAATCTGGAGGAACACAGAGAACTGTTTTCCCATTGAACACGGCTCCTGCAAACTGCTGAGAACTTCTCAGAAGACGATAAGCAGCCCCAGGTGCCCATGAAGTCAAAGTGCTTTCCAGGACGTACGGAGCGTCTCGACAATGCGGAGTTATAACACAATCTGTGTTATAACTAGGGCAGTGTATCTGTACCAGCGTGCAGTGCCACTTCCCTCTTGTCAAGGAGAAGGATTGCTTTTCTTATTTCAAGGTACATCAGAGCAATACATGACCTTTGGATTGGAGAAGGCAACGGGTGTGATCTTCAAAAGCATTTCAGTTTATGACTGCCCTTTTACATCTCAGCGTCTGAGAGCTCACATGCAGTTACAAATGCTGCAGCTTTTTACGTGGTAAAGCAGCAGCCTAGCACTGGTTTTGGCGTCTCTGCCTACCTCAGGTCTGCGCGCAGGTTAGAAAGCAGCTGCTGAGGTCACACGCAAGGTGTGTCTGATTTCCTCCGGTTAGCGGAGACAGGGAAGTGCCCCCTGGGGACTGTGTTTCAGCTGTAATATTTCCTTTGTTGTAAACAACAAGTTGTGCCCTAGGAAAGGACCTGCTAAAAGCATCTGGAGGGAGAACCGTGCTTCACTTGTGGCTTGGCTTGGCTCTCCCTCCTGGTGACAGAGTCCTTCAGCCAGTTCGGAGATACCAATTACCCCGGCTCCCACAGCCTTTAATGATGCTTTTGAGGTATTTAGCAAGGAATTGAGAGTCTAAACTGCCTGACACCTGTTAACACTATCTCTATTTTTTTCATAAACTGAGGGAGTTTTAACATTTGGGAACTTTAGATCTGCGGGTGAAAACAGATCTGAAATGTAAAAAGGAGCTGAATAGCGTTTTAGGCCTGAGGCTCAGCCAGTTCTTCAGGGTTCCTAATGATTTCAGCTAAAATGATGAGCTATAAAACAGTCCTTGGCTTGCAATTCAAATATTTTAAATATGTGTCACACAACAATCTAAATCATTTAGATATTGTGTTGGTATGCACAAAAAGCCAGGCAAGGAAGTGGACTTTAAACAAAAGCGAGATACTGTATTAAGAGAAAAAAAAAAGAAAAGAAATTAAATGAAGTATTGGAATACAACTTAGATGTTTAACATTCAGTTTTAACAAGCTCTCAGACAGTGCTTGAAGCAGGGGTTAAATCTAATTCTTAAATCAGACAAAGCTTGAAAAATCCTATGAGAGAAGTGTGATACTTCTTTGGGCTGGAGGATACCAGCAGCACATAACTGACATCTGTGCAGTGGAAGCTGATGAGAGCAGAGGCTGTATCAAACAGCCTCCTCTATTCTGCAGCTACTCTGAGCAAGCAAAGATTTCCTGTGCTCGCAAATGCAGTCATCTCTTGTGCTCCGAACACTTCTTCATCAGAAAGCGTCGAATGTCCTCACTCAGCAGCTTCTGTAACTCTGGCAAGGGCTGAGCTGAGATGGAGGCATGGAAGTGACTAAACAAACAAATGCAGCAGTAATCACACACACAGTGATACTCCCTCTGATATGCCAAGTACAGTCATGATGACAAAGTGAGAGAAGCTTCCCAAAGATATCACACACAGGTCATCGCTGCCTGTTGCACAGCAATGCTTGAAAACACACACAACTCCACCTCAAATAATTGCTTTTAAACTGTTTAAACATCTCTTAAGTGTGAATCGACACATCTGGGTGAGGCAGACACACTTTCACCGCTGGACTGCAAGTTTTAACATGGAATCAGCCTCACTTGCTCTGCAAAATGTGGACAGAAGGAAAATCACCAAGGTACTTTGTGGCAAGGGCAGCACAAATTAGCGTGCAAGTTCTGTTACCAGGAGTATAATGGCTTTAACAGGCATGATGCACATCCTAGAAATGCTTTGACAGAGATTAGATTTCAGCTATGAAGTCCAGATTACTCGATGTCCTTCATTTCTCTATTCAATTAGGTTGATACAAAAGGTTGTGAGGCTTCTGTTTCCCTTTGCTTTCTTTGAGCAGGAAAAAATAAGCAGCATTCCTAGCATTATTTTCCCTAACGGTACGATGCAGTGCTGTGGCCATATTCCTCCTTTCAGCTTTGAAGCTGTTGTGGAGCAGGCTGCTGTGGTTTCTCAAGCTGTCCTGCACTGGCAATTACAAAGGAAGTGTTTCCTTAGGACAAGTGCTTCAAAGGACAAATGCTTGGAGAAATCAAATGGCATCCAGAGCAGATCCATCCTGGCATATGTATACCCACATCACCGTATAAGCTAAGCTGCTCTCAAGTATTTAGCAATGAAAGCTTGCAACCGGAATGGGATTGAGCCCCTTACTGTACATACAGGGCATGCTGCATATAGTGTACCTTAAAATGCGTGGCAAACGCTCCTGGAAGCATGCTAGGAAACTTCTGCCCAGACTTTGGGGAATATGAATGGTAAAATTCACATGGGAAGGTAGATAATATGATGTCCTGTGTTTTGGGACCAAATCTACTCTTGGTCCTGCCATTTTCACCAGGGTAAGGGAACTTTTCCTTTCCCCGCCACTGAAAGGGAATAAATTTGAACAGAAAATGTTTGTCCCCGATGCACCCTCTCCTTTGCAGACACAGATCCCTAATCCTTCAGTGCAAAAAGAGAGACGCTGCACAAGGCACACTCTCCGTCTCCTGCAGGTGAACGTTTGCTAAGGTTTATCTTCATGCCTCAGGCCTGTGGCTTTGCAGGAGGCTCACAGTCTGGCTGGTGCTGGCTCCAGACCCAGACCTAACTGCAAAAGAATGCAAAGAATGTGGGGAAATGGAACAAAAGTGCTCTCCTATAGTAAGAGATGAGTCAAGAGAGGGCTTGCTTTCTTTCCCTTTCTGTGCCTGACTCCAGCTGGAGGGATGTTGGAGGGAAAAGAGTTATATACAGTACATTTCAAGAACTCGCTGAGTTTAACAGCATTGAGATTAATACTCAATGCGCAATAAACAACAATAACTGTGCCCAACAGGGAATGGCAATCCCTTCGCCCTTGCACTCAGAGAGGCACTTAAGCCTGAGGACTTGCCAAACAGTGGAACTACAGCTTAAACTCTAATACAGGAACGAAAAAGGACAACACTGCACATTCAGATGTGGCTCCATGACTGCTCAAGCAAAGGAGGCACAAGCCTGTCCACTTCCTCCCTTTTGGCTTTCTGAGCTGAGAGAGAGATTAATGTCGTTGAAGGAAGGATGTTGTCCTCGTCTTCACCTAGGACGCTTGTGGGAGAGCTTGTAAACCACTGTTAACTAGCCTTGCTCCTACAACTAATTTTAGTTATTGCAGACTGACAGAGGTTTAAACCCAGTTTGGAGGCAGATTCAGTAAGCTGTTGGAGGAGTCTAATTTATTTAGCACAAAAGTCGGTGCATCCTTCTGAAATAACCCCATTCTTCTACTTTGCCAACTTACTTTGCCAGCTACCTGTTTTTTGCTGCAGCTGTTGCCTGCCTGCTGGTGCTGTGGCAAACAGTCAGGTGCTGTTCCGCATCACTCTAGCTGGTGGCAAGCTGATTTACCACTGCAATCCCATACTGAAGTCTGGAGTCTATGGCCTTTTGAGAAGACTGTCTCCTGGCCCCATCACCAGCAGGTGCTTAGAGCGGGAAAAAAGCAGGTGAGGGATACAAGGTTAGGACCCTCATGGTAGTAAAAATAAAGGAAGTAGAGCTAGGCAGCAAGAATGGTAACAGGATATCAAGAAAAGCTAACATGGCCTGCTACTGCACGTTATTCCTGAAGACGTGACTGCTCAGGTTCTCTCTCTGAATCCCAGCTGGAGCATCACTCTACCTCACAGACTGGGGAAGGGACCATTCCAGAAGATATCATAGGATACATTACACAGCAAATGTTCGAAGCGTACAAAGCCTTCTTTTCTCCAAGCAAAACAACCCCGACTCTCTCAGTCTGTCTTAATAGGAGAGCTGCTCCGGCCCTCTGATCACCCCCGTGGCCCTCCTCTGGACTCGTTCCGACAGGTCCGTGTCTTTCTCATGTTGGGGGCCCCAGAGCTGAATGCAGGACTCCAGGTGTGGTCTCACCAGAGCAGAGTAGAGAGGGAGAATCACCTCCCTCGACCTGCTGGCCAAAGGCTACAGACAGCTAGAGGAAAACCGCATCAGTTGAAAGGAAACGTTCGTTTATTCTAACCACGCTTACTGAACAAAGGGGGAAAAAACTTCTAGAGACATGTTGCTGGCTTACAGTTAAATTAATGCCCTCAGCTTTGAGCCAGCATCAATTATTATGATGAGGGAAATTGCCGAGCTCAGGCTATGCAGACACTTGCCAAAAGAAAGCAATTCTGAGAGTTGCTATAGGGAATTCTTTGCAGCTTTCCTGTCATTTTGCAGTGTACTTCATGCCGACCTGCTGGAATTACACAAACTTATGCCAAATGTGGTGCTCTCCAATGCCACGGAGACTGCTCGTTGACACAGCCCCCTGCTGCTCATGTGGGGTGGAGGTGTACCTGCGTCTAGTCTGGGGGCACTATTCTGGGGGAATAGGATGCATTTTTTCCACTCTATCCTTACGCTCATCAAACAAAATCTGGTTTTGCCTGCTGGCACTGTGCCTGACAGTGATACCCTTCAAAGTGAGGACAGCCCTAAATGTGCCCACTTACTTCTTTGCCTCTCTTGCCCTTTGCTACCCCATACTTAAAGCAGCCACCAACCCTCCATAACAGAGATACACACAAACCCCAAAATATCTCTCCAGTTAACAGCCCTCTAGCCTCCCGCTCCTTCCCTGGATATCTAACCATCCATACTTTGTTTAATAAATTTCTCTTTGAGTTACCAGAGGAGCAAGGCACTGCCTTTATACAACAGACCCAGGGGACCAGCAAAAATTTGGTTAGATGAAATCCTTGTAACTTCAGATTTATTTAGGTCTGGAAAGCGTCTGCGAGAATAGAGATGCAAACCTGAGGAAAAGGAAAAGGACAACTGCACCGAGGTAATCCCTATAAGTTGGAAAGTAACTTCTTGTTCTTCTCCTTTGTGTTTCCCCAGAGCACCTGTATAATAAAAAGAGAGACAGCAGAGGGCAGGAAAAGGGCTGGTACACTACAGCACAACAGCTCTTGGGGATCGTGGAGGGGCAGGTAACACCGCTGGAGCCCGTTGCCTTTAATATTCCTAACAGCTTCTCAAATGCTTAATACTGGTTTTTGCTCAACGTACTCCTTGTTATTTATTACAAAAATCACTGAAAATGTCCTTCCTCTCCACAGAAAGTGCGATTAATTCTGCACATAAAACAAGGTAAAATGTACACATGAATCATGGTAATAGTACCCCATACACAAGAAGACATGCAGTAAGCTTGACTAATGCTTTATACAAAGGCATATCTATTTTTCACAAGTGGCTGTTTGAGTCACACCAGCAGCACAATGCGTTTCTGACTCTGTGCCCCTGAGAGCACACAGCATTTCTGTGAGGCCTCCTTATCTGGCTCCTCGGGGCATTCAGCTAGCGTATCCACCACCTCTTCCCACATCTGCACAAGACCCTCTCTATTTTTTGTCCTCACAAAAATGCTGCAAAATGCACTCAGCGGTAAGACACTAGTATTTGTGTCCTGCCTCTACCTCGACGTTGGTGTTATCCATCTAACCATGGCTTCTTCCAAATCATTTCATTGTCCTTATAAAGCTATTCAGGCCATAGGAGAAGGGACTATTTTGCTGTCTGTGTGCAGGACAAAAGACTGAAATGAAGCAGAATCNGGCAAGCTGATTTACCACTGCAATCCCATACTGAAGTCTGGAGTCTATGGCCTTTTGAGAAGACTGTCTCCTGGCCCCATCACCAGCAGGTGCTTAGAGCGGGAAAAAAGCAGGTGAGGGATACAAGGTTAGGACCCTCATGGTAGTAAAAATAAAGGAAGTAGAGCTAGGCAGCAAGAATGGTAACAGGATATCAAGAAAAGCTAACATGGCCTGCTACTGCACGTTATTCCTGAAGACGTGACTGCTCAGGTTCTCTCTCTGAATCCCAGCTGGAGCATCACTCTACCTCACAGACTGGGGAAGGGACCATTCCAGAAGATATCATAGGATACATTACACAGCAAATGTTCGAAGCGTACAAAGCCTTCTTTTCTCCAAGCAAAACAACCCCGACTCTCTCAGTCTGTCTTAATAGGAGAGCTGCTCCGGCCCTCTGATCACCCCCGTGGCCCTCCTCTGGACTCGTTCCGACAGGTCCGTGTCTTTCTCATGTTGGGGGCCCCAGAGCTGAATGCAGGACTCCAGGTGTGGTCTCACCAGAGCAGAGTAGAGAGGGAGAATCACCTCCCTCGACCTGCTGGCCAAAGGCTACAGACAGCTAGAGGAAAACCGCATCAGTTGAAAGGAAACATTCGTTTATTCTAACCACGCTTACTGAACAAAGGGGGAAAAAACTTCTAGAGACATGTTGCTGGCTTACAGTTAAATTAATGCCCTCAGCTTTGAGCCAGCATCAATTATTATGATGAGGGAAATTGCCGAGCTCAGGCTATGCAGACACTTGCCAAAAGAAAGCAATTCTGAGAGTTGCTATAGGGAATTCTTTGCAGCTTTCCTGTCATTTTGCAGTGTACTTCATGCCGACCTGCTGGAATTACACAAACTTATGCCAAATGTGGTGCTCTCCAATGCCACGGAGACTGCTCGTTGACACAGCCCCCTGCTGCTCATGTGGGGTGGAGGTGTACCTGCGTCTAGTCTGGGGGCACTATTCTGGGGGAATAGGATGCATTTTTTCCACTCTATCCTTACGCTCATCAAACAAAATCTGGTTTTGCCTGCTGGCACTGTGCCTGACAGTGATACCCTTCAAAGTGAGGACAGCCCTAAATGTGCCCACTTACTTCTTTGCCTCTCTTGCCCTTTGCTACCCCATACTTAAAGCAGCCACCAACCCTCCATAACAGAGATACACACAAACCCCAAAATATCTCTCCAGTTAACAGCCCTCTAGCCTCCCGCTCCTTCCCTGGATATCTAACCATCCATACTTTGTTTAATAAATTTCTCTTTGAGTTACCAGAGGAGCAAGGCACTGCCTTTATACAACAGACCCAGGGGACCAGCAAAAATTTGGTTAGATGAAATCCTTGTAACTTCAGATTTATTTAGGTCTGGAAAGCGTCTGCGAGAATGGAGATGCAAACCTGAGGAAAAGGAAAAGGACAACTGCACCGAGGTAATCCCTATAAGTTGGAAAGTAACTTCTTGTTCTTCTCCTTTGTGTTTCCCCAGAGCACCTGTATAATAAAAAGAGAGACAGCAGAGGGCAGGAAAAGGGCTGGTACACTACAGCACAACAGCTCTTGGGGATCGTGGAGGGGCAGGTAACACCGCTGGAGCCCGTTGCCTTTAATATTCCTAACAGCTTCTCAAATGCTTAATACTGGTTTTTGCTCAACGTACTCCTTGTTATTTATTACAAAAATCACTGAAAATGTCCTTCCTCTCCACAGAAAGTGCGATTAATTCTGCACATAAAACAAGGTAAAATGTACACATGAATCATGGTAATAGTACCCCATACACAAGAAGACATGCAGTAAGCTTGACTAATGCTTTATACAAAGGCATATCTATTTTTCACAAGTGGCTGTTTGAGTCACACCAGCAGCACAATGCGTTTCTGACTCTGTGCCCCTGAGAGCACACAGCATTTCTGTGAGGCCTCCTTATCTGGCTCCTCGGGGCATTCAGCTAGCGTATCCACCACCTCTTCCCACATCTGCACAAGACCCTCTCTATTTTTTGTCCTCACAAAAATGCTGCAAAATGCACTCAGCGGTAAGACACTAGTATTTGTGTCCTGCCTCTACCTCGACGTTGGTGTTATCCATCTAACCATGGCTTCTTCCAAATCATTTCATTGTCCTTATAAAGCTATTCAGGCCATAGGAGAAGGGACTATTTTGCTGTCTGTGTGCAGGACAAAAGACTGAAATGAAGCAGAATCCTCTGACTAACCAGAATAACTCTACAGAAGTCACCAGGATTAGGCTGATCGGCTCCATGAGGATCTGTGCTGTGTCCTTTGTTTATCTACAAAACGTACCCTGCACAAACAATTAGAGCTTCTTCAAGCTTGGGACCTTGGAACAGATCTTATTTAATACTTTCATTAATGACCTTGGCACAAGCAAATGGAAACATGCTAATGAAACCAGAGCATATCACAAGATTCAAAGGCTCTGTCTATGCAGAGGAAGATACAGGTGGGCTAAAAGTAACACAGGCAGGATAAAACTGAAGATCAGGGAGCATAAGGTCATGTATTTAGGGATTAACACCAGAATTTCTGCTATAAACTTGTGAAGACCATCATTTAGCAGCAAAATAGGAGCATCTGATATTTCTGGCTAAGTACAATATGACAAGCCCTTGCTAACGCGACGCAGGGCTGAGACACAAAAGTGTGATGCCAAGAGGTATAAGAAGACTCATTTTTACCAGTAATAAAGTGAACGTGCTAGCACTGAAAGCCCTACTGAGATCTGGCTGGGATGCTCTATGACACCGAGTATTTCGTGTTGAACAGGACAAATTCAGGTTCAACAGGTGCTGAGGCTGCCTCGGTGGAGGGAAGGAGGGAGATGCAAATCGGCTAGCATACAGGAGATTTATGCTACACTTGTGCAGGCAGTACGAGTGAATCACAAGGTTCAATTGCAGCATTTGAAGCAGAGGCTGCCAACAGGGCATGCTCCTGCCTTGACGTGAACAGAATTTGCTCTTGTGCTTCAGTGAACAAGCACAGGGCCTTCCAACATCCCTCGTACTGCCTTCCCGAAGGCACCCACAGCATACTTCTACTGTTTGTAATTAAAGACAAACCTGAGAGGAGAGAGAGGCCTGCAGGAATGGCTCCCTCAGAAGCTGCCCTAGCAAAGTGTTGAAAAGCAGATCATCCTTGCCAAATTGGACTAGACATAACCATCCATTTTGAACTAATGAAACACTTCTTTTTGTTCAGATTTCTCAGCTGGGAATCCTATTCTGGTGTCTCAATATCCGACCCCATTTTTCCCCATCTGCTCACACATCTCTTCTCTCACGCCCCAACCCATTCCTTCCACGAGCTGCCTATGTGCATCTGAGGGATGACATGAACTAAAGAAGGGAATGTCTCACACGAGGCTCTTATACTTAAACATGGGCATTAAGTAGCTCTTTTGCAATGAAGCAGCATCAATATTTCAGCAGCCTGAGAACAGTGGAAAGCCCATAGCTGAGTAGGGGCCAGGCAATCGTTTGGGAATGTAAGAGATGCCAGAACTTAGTCATCCTAGGTTAAAGCTCTGGGAGTATAACATTACAAAAAAAAAAAGAGAGAGCTGAGTTTGTAGGGATTGTGGGACTTCCATACTACCCCATGCTTGTTGAATGAACCACGGTGATGACAACCTATGTGCAGAAATACCCCTTTCTGTTAACAATGAGAAAGACTGATGAGAGAAAGAGAAAAAAGGCATAGAAAGCCTCACATTAATCCCAGTGCAAGCTGGTCTACTGTGGACAACCTCCAGCGCACCAGGCAGGCTTGTGCGTATTTTAGAGAGCAGAACATGCACCCATCACCTTAGCCCATACTTCACCTGCCATCCAAGAATTCAGCTGCTGACTGGTGGTAATTTGGTGGTTAGGTGACAGGTAACACCCACAAGAGAACTCTGTATACCGGAGGAAACACTCACCCGTGGGCTCCACTCCTGAAACTCCTACAGGTTTCTTGGAAGCACCCGGAGATTGTGAGGCCACCACAGCTGTTCACAGTATAATATTTTATCCAAACTGGTTCAAACTTCAACTAATGCTGTAGTCTGCAGGGACAAGAAGATTTTTTTAGCTGCCTTATCAGCTGCATTAAGTTCTGCCACTGTCACTGACGTAGACAAAAAAAGTGGGAATACACGCTTTACTTTAACTGAGGCCAAAGATCAACTGCACAGTGCCTAAAGATGCAGACTACTGCTCAGTGTCTTGACTAATGATCTGGAAAAGAGAGTGAGCAGGGTGAACTTACAAGTGACACGATGTTATTTGACAGTCAAAACAGAAGCCTGAGACAAGGTCGTGAAAAACTGCATACAGATCTAACATGCTGGTTGAATGGACAACACAAAAAAGAGGAAACTCCATGTTATCAAGTACAGCCTTGGAAGAAATCATTTGAGTATTGATGTGGTCAGCAAAATGAGAACATTTGCACAATGTTCAGAAACACTCTAAAGAGCTGACAAAGTATGAGAAAGTATTGGACAGAGAAAAAAAAAAGAAAGCATTAAACCACTGTCTAAATCAATATAGTCTCACCTTGCAATTGGTGTTCCGTTCCAATTTTCCCATCACAAAGATACATGTGAAACAGAAAGTGTCCAGAGAGGTATAATAGAAGAATTTCATATGCAAGGTTGGACTAAATCAGATAATACAAATCTTACAATGAACAAACAAGAAAAATCTTAAAGCAATTAATTAAACACAAAAGATGCACACATTCACAACAGGCAACATTTTTCTCTGATTTACACCATACAAAAATCTGGCCTTATACTTTTAGTGTGAGTCGCAGGGAGCTTGTGTTCTGTGATAGCAAAGCACTAAATGACTCCTGATGACAATCATCCTACTTATCAGGCCCTGCAACTACTGTTTGTTCAAACCAATTAAACTGCTGTGTGCCAAGAATAATAATAAAACCAATTGCATCAGCAATACAGAATATTCCTCTCCACCTCAAAAATGTATGACTTTGAATGAAAGCATGTATGATATAAGAGGAGAAAATCTAGAGAAGTCAGCCCCCTGACAAATGACACTTTAAACATTACGAAATTTAGCCCTACGTGCAGACCTCAGTGAGGGCCTGATCACCGCTTAGGTGCCTCCTGAGTGAACTTAACCTGCACTTAATTAGATTATAGTCTCTGTATTGGTCCGTTAGGAGTAAACTTCAGCCATAATGAATATTTATCAAACTGCTCTCATATTTCTAGACTTTGGCTTATGTTCAGCCTATTTCATTTTGTTTAGGAGTGCAGCTGCTGAAGGATCTTCGATGTGACACCTCCAGAGGCTCAGTGGGATAGAAAGAATTGTCCTCTGGAAATGCTTTCCGCAGGCTACAAAGAGATGCTAGGGCGTCTACGCTCAAATTTTCAGGAACTTGGAACTATACCTACAAGAGAGAAACCCATGTCTGTCTTTCTGGGGAATGTCCTAACGAAGTCTTGGAAAACAGACTTGACATTCCAGGATACATCCTTCTATTAACCTGTAAGAATAAACTAATATTCAGTAAAGATTTGATGAAGTAGTTTTAATTATTCCATGATTTTTTTCCATTAGATTCCAAAAGGGGTTCTTAACTCCCTTATAAACTTATCATAAAACTGGAGAACTAATTACTTCTCAAACGGTTGCTAGTCAGATAAAGTCTTTGTCATTTCACATCACTACTATACAGACTGTTTGCCACCACCATGCCTAAATCTTACCTGGGTAGCTACCTAGCAAAGACAGTTGCAATATTCTCCTACGGATACAACTTTTTTCATTTAAGACATTTCTGCCATCAGCGATGGCTACCTACCAATCCTAAAGAATCTTATATCCAGTCAACTTTACCAAAGGACCATTTTCTTACAAACATGTTTGGAATCAAGATGAGCTATTTAAAATGGTGTAACTACCTTACAGTTCAAAAACCTGAACACAACAGGGTGCTGTTCTAAAGAGAAAGCCCATTACTACACCAACACTGAAGCACAGCACTTTGCGTGATGTCCCAGACACTAAGACCATTTCAAGCAGAAAGACCTTCCAGGTTTGAGAGGTATAGCTGGTTGCCATTTTCTATCTAAAAGAAAACAAGAAAATGATGCTTTTGGCACACTGGACAAAATACATCATATTTGGGGAAACAATGTGTGTAAGCCACAGATTTTGATGGTTCTTAAGAAGAACAAATTGACTGTTGTCTTGAGAAGGATGGATTTTATTCATTTGTTCACAGAAAGTTTGCCTCTGACATGTTCTAGGAAAATGTCTGTCCAGGTTCTCTTCTCATATAGCTTTTTTTTTTATAGTTCTGACACAGATTCCCACATGGGATAGCATCACAGCCACAATAACAGCCACAACTTATTTTTTAAATTATGCATGCTAAGAAGGAAAACCTACTCACAAATAGTAACAAAAGCTTAGTTTTCTGCATCACGTTATAAAGCCAGACATTTCTTCTATATTATGCACATTGATTACACAGTATGGGAACGATGGACATTTTGTGTTTTCATTTTCAGGGAAAAATTTGGACTGAAGCCAAGAAACAACAGCTGGCCCTGGTCCAGAGTTATCTGCTGAAACATAAAGAGGGGCTGCTGGAAAATTAATGATCAATAAAACTTTAACTTTCAGAAGCTTCTCGTGTTGGAAATAATGAAAAGACAAGAAAGATCACTCTACATTTAAAATAATCCAATGAAATAAAAAATAGCAAGATGGGAACTTGAAAAGTTTTGAATAAAATAGCTAAGAAAAGTGGCAATCTATGACATCAGAAAAACAGATTTATAGAATATTTGATATATTCAATGTAATATTTTATGCTAAAGCTTTCCCCTTAATTATCTTACGATTTTAATGATCCATGCATAGCTTTTAAGCACAGGCAAAGATTTATAAAAACATTGTATTTAAACTTACATAAATTAGATCAATTCATAGAATTCCCTGTTCTTAAGAAGGGGGAGGGGGCATGTTAACTATCTATCAATAGCTTCTAACCTCTCAAAAACACTTTACAGAAAGTTGCACAAACAAGACTAATTTGAGAAGAACAGGAACCATTTAGCTACACTGGGAGGAATCCTATAAAGAAGCACAATTAAACAAATACTGGAATTTAGTTACAGCTGTGTATTCTATTTGAAAGTCTCCAGTGTTCAAGTACATGGAAAATGATCTGAAAACTCCTCCCAGTATCACTGTTTACCATAGTGAACATCTAGCACCCTCACACTAAACCCCTCATGTCCTCATCCATGGATCAGTTCCACATCTGAATCTCTCCATTAAGAAATATCTCCTACTACAGAAACGGCGTTACCTAACACAGCAAACAGCAGTGTGTTACCTTGCTGGTTTGGGGCTACATATTGTAAGCATAGCTCTTTACCTCAATGGAAAGCTTTGCACTCTCATTAGCAGCAGTATACGAACAGAAGAAGGGTGCAGGGGGGTGGAGTATCTCTCTCATTTAGGTGTCTCCAGAACACAAAACTTCCCGTAGATAAGCTCATCCCACTAATGTAGGAGGCGACTCATTGCCTAGATACCTCTTCCACTAGTCTTGAGCTTTTTTCTTGCTTGTAGCTAAGCTCCATGGAGGCTCATCGCGTGTATCTGAGGTTTCTTACAATATTAATGCAAGTAGTTAAGTGATACAATTTGCATTAGCACAGGCCATCATTAAGCAGTTTGCTTATAATTATGGCATATAAGTATGACAGTGATAAAATATTTCCGTAAAGCAAAGATGTTGTATGCTAACTGCTACAATGAATTCATTTACTAAACACACATATATAGTGTCCTGTTATTGGCTTGTCAAAGAGCATTTCAGCCTAAAATATGTATAAATGTGTACATACATATATATGCATGTCATCCCCCTCTCCCACTGAAGGATTATTTCATTCTGTATATAAATCATTATTGTGTATCGGGCACATAATCGTAACTAGGTAGAGATGTAACATGCATTTTTCATGGTCCTCAAATTTGTGATCTTTGTACAAGGAAGGAGGTACTAAGTCCGAATTAAACTCATAACTAAGAATCTTCTCATTAAAAACTGTAAGGAAAAAATCTATATGTACACATCCTACTGTCATGTTAAGCTGACAGAAGAACACTTCGAAACTGAGTTTGAAAAATAATATCTTACTTTGAAATAAACTTCTTATCTGATTCTTTCTACAACCTTTATTTCAACCTATAAAGTTCACATGAGACAGGATAGTTGTATCACATCTTCCCACAGGTATTGCTGGTTAACCATTTGTCTACCTTCTTTCCTTCCTTGTCTTTTCTGTCCTCTCCCTTACTTGCATTATTCTTATGGTTTGCCAACACTGGGAATAATCTGATAATTACAGCTCTGCTGTTATTGCTCCCTTAGCAGACATTACTTCAGAATAAAAATTGCTTTTTTTTTCTAGAACAGAGTTTTCACGTGGGGACTTACCCCACCTTACCTAACTGTACAGGTATAATGACTTGTGATTTCTTTACCAATCAGTTTGCCTGTACAGACAAACACTTGACCTTCAAATATCTATCAGCGTTAATATTATATGGCATAGAGCAAAGGAACATATTTCGCTTATACAGAGAATGGATGCTTTCAGATCAAATGCTTGTCTACTTTTTCCAACTGTTCATTGATCTAGTAAGAGATATTACTTCTTTGCACCAGCTTTGCTTGCTTACATCCCTAGCTCATCACAGCTACACGAGTTTAGATAACCAGACTAATTAGTGTGCCTGGCAGCAACCTGCCTGCGGGACCCGAGGCTCTCTCGCAACCTCGCCATGCTCCTAACTACACCCCAACGCCCCCTCCCCAGCCCCCGTGGTGTAATCTGGTTCACTGATGTCACGTCTCCCCTTTGGATAACCTGCTTATACCGCAGCTGCCAGGGAAGGACAAGATAGAGATAAAAAGCAAGAAGTGCAGAGGTCAAAGGCATAACAGACAGAGCTCTTGCTGAATTTACTAAACAATCAGCTGATGAAGTCTTCCCGAGTACCAGCGCACCTTCACACATTTCTGTCTTGCTCCTCAGTGACCCCTTCCCCTCCAATACTTCTCGGTCCTTTAAAGACATGCTAAATGTGTACAGGGTTTATGCTCTCTGCCCTGTGCATTTCATTTTCCTCTTGCACATCCTTTCTCGCTACCTGCTTTCTCATTTGTCATGAAACACTCCAAAACACCAGAAGAACCAAAAATCTGTATGTATCTCTTGCAATATAGACATTTTCTGAAACTAGCAATCTCATAGCACCACAATAAACTGTTCACAGATGAGTGACTTTAATGGTCCACTCCCATAAATTGGGCAATTTTTCTTGGATAAAAGCAAGCTATATAATTAGAAAAGGGAACTAGTTACTTGTAATGAAAGTATAATCAAATCACCATTAAAGGGAAATTAGCTGCATTTATCTTAATTCTAGGGGCCCTACTGTTACCTCCTGATAGAAGAAGCTTCAGGAGGATAAAATTTACTTGGCAGTCTCAGTTCGTTTTGCCACTCCTGTTTGTTCATGCAAAAGTGGGCCCTTCATTATGTTTTGGCAGAGCAAGTTGCATTTAACTGAACAAAAGCCATTAAAAGACTATTTGTTTCATTTCCATAAAAAAGACACACCTCAACTTTCATGGATGTCACGCAGCTCCGGCTGGCCCCTCTGTCCTCCCCCTTGCAAGTCACAATTGCTGGGACACAGCCATGGAAAACAAAGAGAGGCCCAAGGGAGATCTGCAAAATTTTTCGTCTAACTAGACCCATGCATGGTATTCCTGGAGAGGAATCCCCTCCGGGACTCCTTCCACGAGCCTCTCTTGGCAGTTGCGGCACAGAGAGGCCCTAGGGCTTTGGAGCCACTTCACAAGAGGTTCATCGGACCTGCCTGGGACCAGTACTGGCAGACCTGTATTTTTATCCTAATAGCATGGAGAAAGGAACTGCTCTGTGTTTAGCCCGCATCCTCCCTCCCTCACAGGCCAACAGGAGGAAAGGAAAGCTGCCTGAGGCAGGGAGGTAGACAGCTCACCCAGATAAAAGAGGTTTGACTCTACTCCCCAGAGCTTTTTCCACTCTTCAGTGCCACATGAGACAGAAGGACAGAATGCAGAGAAACACTGTTCTATGCAATAATGTGACAGCTATTTCACCCCCCGAGAGAGAAATGGAATTGAACATTAACTACTGCAATGACAGGAAAGAAGAAAAAGTGTCAAACGCTGAGATTTTGCTAGCAACCATGATCAATAACTGCTTCAGTCTATCAGACTACAGCGGCATTTACCCCAGCAGCAGATATCAATATTCATCAACACAGTCCTTCAGCAGCAGAGACCGAACTACTCCCAGCACAGATACACTTTTCATGCAGCAAGCTAAACCAGACAAATGGCACTCAGCAGCAAAACTGAAATTGAATACCAGCCTCCCACGCTGACGCTCACCTTCCTAACCCAAACATGCCTTGATTTCTCTTCTCCCACCAGAAGAACACAGTTTGCATAGAATCTGCACCCATTATAAGCTACACATTCAACAGCTTCCTTCAGAGGTTCGTTGTCCCTGAGGTGATTAGTTTATCCCAGTAATGAACAAGCCATGCACGTATTTTCAAAATTTAAGGAATCTTGTGGTCTTCCTCACAGCACAATACAGATACAATATAGAATCACGCTGAATAAAGTCTAAAGAGCTTGATCCCACTAGCGCACATTTATTTGTTACTTACATGTTGCTGACAATGTTTAGCCTCTTATGTGGGTGACTTTTTACTTTTAATGTAAGTAGAAGAGCTCTTATGCCAACCCCCAGCACCTTTACAATATGAACACAAAATACCATGGTGTAACAAAAGATCTTCTCCTTATTCCTTCGTTCCCAAGTCCCCAAACCACGTGGGATGTAAATAAATCTAAGTAATATCTTGCTTTATCTAGAAAAGTTGTGACCATCATGTTAGTCCCTCTCTACAAGCCTAAACACAGATCGGCCTGCATGAACACACTTAGAATATTTTTCATGTTTTAGCTAAAATGGTTTAGCTCTTTCCTCACAGAGAAAATCAGAGAAAATACCAGGTTTGCCCATACTTATAAACTTTTTAACCATTTAATTGAAGAACTCCAACACCTACAACCACTAGAGTAGCTCCTTTAAACTTATCAAGAAGTTGACCGATTGGAGGTTACGTCTCTTGCTGGTTTCAAGGAAAACTACCCAAATATGTTAAACCTAATGAGAAAACTCAATTTCATTATTCTCAGGTAACATTTTAAAAATTGCCAGCAAAATTTTCCTCAGACTCCATCCTCCAGCTCTCATGTAAGACTACTAAATGTTCAATCCTCCTTGAAGCAAGCCCTCTTCTCTGCCCACAAGTTTTACTGAAAGTTGAGAAAAGAAGGGCAGAGAGTACAGCTAGGGAAATAATAATAGGAAGGAGAACAAGACAGGGAGAGTATGGCAGAGAGCAGAAGGCAGGTTACAGAGGGGGATAGCAGCATAAATTAGGGGACAGGTAACAGGGCAAAGAAGAGGACATGAAGTAGCAGGGGAGCAAAAGAGAAAAGTCCTGTAACTGCCAGAACTCAAGGCATTTGTAAACATGACATATATTCCCTTGCCATTAAGCAAACAGACATGAAACTAGTCGTAAAGAATCTCCATCCCACTCAAGGGAGGACACGAAATGGGGAAGTTTTTCTACTACCACCCACGATAGGGCTATTTAAGATAGTACAGGACTGTGCAGATCCAAAGAGCTACGGCCTGCTGGTGTTCAGAGGCAGCCTGTGTAAATCCCATGACAGAAGTCTGCTTGTTCCATTTTAAGTTCAGGATTGTTGTTTTGTTTTTTTTTTTACCTTAATTCACTGTGCTGTATGCCTGCTTTGTGAGATACCACCCTCGTGGGCCATGTACTTGTGTACAGGGCAGGCCTGATACAGAGACTGGTAGGGGAGGAAGCTGCTGTCTGTACTACCTCTGCTTCATCTGCTACTGAAATGAAAAGCATGGGATGGAGAGAACAGGCTCTGCCAGGAAAAAAAAGTCTTATGGCAAATAACTGAACCTCTAGAAAACTGGATTCTAATTCCATCCTAAAGTTCACTCATAAGCCTCAGGAATCTGCATTGTATATATTCCTCATTTTTCTCCCCCACCCTAATTGAGCAATTCGTAGTGTGCGCTTCCAAGACGCTGAACACCAGTAGGTACATCTGCAGTCAATGGGAGGTAGACTTTCAATATATGTCGAGCAGGTGAAAGCAGAAATAAAGGTCTGATTTAGTGTTTAACATTCTGGAAAAGAAAGCCTTGTATTTCTCCACACAGGTATCTAGAAGTGTTGATACTTTTAATTTCCTGGATATAAGACAAGATAATGGCATCCATTTCATAATGGTATTACACAGATAAAGCTGTTAATGTTTAGCAGGACGACAGCATTCCTGAAATGCTCTAAAGGAAACTAGTATTTTTTTCTTCAATGGAGGACAGTGCTGTGCAGTAAACTGTACATTAAAGTATACATGCAATAAGCATTAAAAGAAATGTTACATGGAAACAAAGAATTGGAAAGTTTCGGGAGTTTAGTCTCCTGCTCTCTCAGGCAACTACATCACACAAGCACTTTTATAAATTGATCAGGCTCCACTTTCAAAGCAGATGGGCTTCCTGCCCTCAGTGCAGAAAAGCCGTTCCATAACCTCATTGCTCTGAAAATCCCAAATCTTCTAATTCACAGTACAAATTAATCAATGCCCATTTTATACACATTTGTCTTCCATTTAAATAACAGTTCACCCATGTCTTCCCTTCTTTTGAGACAACATCAAATCTCCTCTTAACCTTTACTAAACTAAACACAACAACTTCTTCTAGCCTCCTCTTATAAAAGCTTCCCAAAGGTCATCATTCCTACTTAGAGATAGGGTTCCTCTGCGGAAACGAGATTATGGCCATGTCTTTTAAAATCATATCATGGTGTAGTCTTAAGGCACATAAACCCACCAGACCCAAAATCGGACAGAAACCCAGGCAGCAGCTGTAGCACGTAGTAGGTCTGGAGGCAGAGGCACAGGTCGTGCAGCTGGTTGCACATACACGGTGACTGCATCGCACGCGCAGCTAAGCCTGGATTCTGCGCACAGCTCTGTGCACGCAGGCTTGCTATGCCCAGCACCTCCCAGACTTTTAAGACAGTTCTGCATTTCTTAACGTGAGTTCTCAGTAGGTGGGAGGGAGGTGCGAACTGCAGCGCGCGAGAGACTAATTCTAATATCTTCCCAATTTTTGAGGGGAATTGGTGGGGGAGGTAGCCTTGATTATGTCAGCTGTCCTTCCTCATATAAAATCCACTCATCCATACTTTATAAGTAGAATGGTTAATATCTTCTCTGATGGAGACATGATATTAAAGAAAGGTTTTGTTGCACAATTGGTCAATTTTGGTCTTTCCTTCACACGTTAATGAAAGTGAGAGAATATCCTACAGACAAGGAAGAATAAAAAGGCATCCTAAATCTGTAGCAAATTGCCAAGACAGTAATTTCTTGAATAGAGTAACATATTTCCATAATTCTTTCCGAAAGAATTTCATTAACTTTGAAATGGGTATTATCAATAGGTTCTTTTTCTATAACGGAATAAACACATCACAAACTCAAACGACAAAGGCAGTGGTTTGTTCACTGCATAGACCTAATTTCCACACACATCCTCCCAGCCCTAGCCCAAACACAGACCAAGAGCTTTACGAGTTGAGACGATAACATCCTGAGGTTGATTCAGAGAATTCATCATCCCATCTGGATGCTGAAGTTGCTGAACATTACTAAATTTGGTGATGCTGAAACCAAAGGTGAGAAACTTTCCTCACTTCGCGTAGACACTGTGCTGTACGAAGACGTTTGTGAACCTGAACTAGCCTGAGGGCTGACGGGCCAGATGTACGTGATCCGCTCCTGGATGTTGTACGCCGAAGTGTGTGACAAGCAGCACAAACCCACTATCTCGTGATCATTTCCTCCGAGACCGGGGCAGTATGAGCGCAGACAAAATCACGCACCCATCCAGCTAGCATTTTGGAAATACAACAATAGTTGACTGGTGATTATTCACTCATGGATGGACAATGTTTTATTATTCATGTGGAAGAGCACAAACCTGAAATTTTGAAAAACTTGAAAACTAACCCCAGGTGAAATCAAGAGGGGGTAGAAAAGTAAATATATTGATTGTTGCTGATGTCAAATGCTTGTCTTTCCCTGCCCAGGGCCTCACGAGCACAGCAATATTAACTCTTCGCGAACAACTTCACGTCACCTAGATCCTAGGGGGCGAGCTCGGCCGCGGGCGTTTGCAAACGGCTTTTGAAAACCTGCCGTCGAAGAGAACTGCACGTCGGGTGAGGGTCTCTACGGCCAGAGCAACCCTCCACCACAAAAGGACGTTCCTCCGGACTCCACCGCTGGGCTGACAGCCGGGGAGGAACGCCTGACGGACCCACCGATCCCGTCTCCCTCTCCCCGGCCGCAGGAGCACGCACCGAGCCCAGCCCGGCTGCTCTCACAGAGCAACTCGCGCTTTGCTGGCGACACCTCAGGCAGAACCCCCGCAGCCCCCGACCCCACCCC
>VXAL01019431.1:173460-188941 GCA_013399475.1 Chauna torquata | reverse complement strand
CGCGCCGGGTCCCCGTGGCCGCGGGAGGCGGCTCTGCTCTCTTCACCTCCCGCCCCGCGGCCGGCCGCTGCCCCGCGTGTCTGCTGCGCCCGCTCCGCTCCGTTTGTTTTTAATCTCTTCCTTGCGTCCCCGAGGACGAGCCCACCTCGCTGCTTAAATTCTTTTTTTTATATTTATTTTATTTTTTACTTTTTTTTGCTTGTCCTATCTTTGGGAAGGGCTTTAGGCAAGGCCCTCCAGGCTTACTGGGAACTCGGTATCCTCCTGCAGGTCCTTGTTAAGCAGCACATTAGTGTGCTCGCACAAGGCGAGGAAGGGAGGCAGGGTGAGGACAAAAAGTCCGTTCTGATGAAATGATGGATATTTCCAGCACTTCATCTTCAGGCCGCTGTCCCTTGGCTAGGGCTGTGTGCCTTCCCTGGTTGAGTTTCTAGGTCGTCATTTCCCTAGGAGTGGACCCTTGAGACCAGCGCCTCTCCCCTTAGCCCCATGTGGAAGGACGAGATGATGCCAGCCCATCTCTCCATGGGAAGCACCTGGAGATGGGGAGGGAGACAAGGCTCCCTGTGATCCTTGGTTTTTAGGGGGTTGCAAGGGGTAACGTAAGATCATATTCAGTAGTGTTTGATCCTAGAATCATGGTTGCTGTCTTCTTCTGGCAGGTTTTGAGGTGCGTTCTCTTGTTGGTAGTGTGACATCCCCAGCCTCTCCTGCCTTTGCTACGATACTGCTCTTGCCTCACTGCCAGCCACCATGGATAAGACCGAGTTGATCCAGAAAGCCAAGCTGGCTGAGCAAGCTGAGCGCTATGATGATATGGCCACCTGCATGAAGGCAGTAACTGAGCAAGGTGCCGAGCTGTCCAACGAGGAGCGCAACCTGCTCTCAGTGGCCTACAAGAACGTAGTGGGGGGGCGGCGCTCTGCCTGGAGGGTCATCTCTAGCATTGAGCAAAAGACAGACACCAGTGACAAGAAGATGCAGCTTATCAAGGACTATCGGGAGAAGGTGGAGTCTGAGCTCAGGTCCATCTGCACCACTGTGCTGGTGAGTGGGGATTTTTTCCTATTCAGTTTTTTGAGAGAAAGAAACAGTAGTCATGTATGCTGCTGTTCTGAGGAATAAGACTGGGAACTTGACTGGGGAATGTGTGTAGTATTATGCTGGGGCAGGGGAAGTCAGTGCGGTAACTTTGGCAACTGTTACATCGGTTACTGTGAGGAAGATCATCTGCTATGCTGCGGGCACCGTATGTGTAGAGGTATTTGAAATGTTCAATTGCGTTTGAGATCCATTTTGGATGGAGTGATCCATATGCAGCATTGCACTAGGTAATCGCAGAGATGCGGAGAATTTAGGCTCCTGCCTGTTTGCTGTGATTTGTAAGCTAATCAAGCATTCATGAGATAAGCTGATAAGAAAATAAGAGCCTTTTATTTCTTCAGGTCAGAGCTAATAACTTTTTCAAAAAAAAAAATTAACTGGATGTTCATTTCATTTACTACATGTGAGGAAAAACACTCTTCAGGGGTCTTTAGGAGACATTTTGAGATTTTGTTTTTTGTGTATGTATATAAAATACAATTTTATGAAGTAAGACATCATCATTGAAGATGGAAAATGGACATATAGAGATTGGCTTTGTCAGATTCGAGTTGACTTCTCAGGGGGTCTTGAAGATGAATTTGCAGTAATTATGTACTAGTGCAAAACTAAGGTTTGAAGACAGGCAAAACACACCTGAGCGTGCATCAAAGGCCAGGAAGAAATCTCTGTACAAGCAGCTGAACTCCAGATGCTATTGATAGTGAAAACAGTTTTGCAATGTAGCAGGAGTGTTACAGACCTCTGTGTTACGGTCTGTGTCAGCAGTTTGGAGGGTGTTGGACCCTGTTGTGCATGATGAGGGTGTTGTGGAGGAATTGGCATGTATGTAATGCAATAGTAATTGCATGGCAGATAATCTTCAGTGGTTTGCTGCTCTTTTTTAAAAAAAAAAACACTATTTTTGATCCAGTATTGCAAACATGAGAACAGGAAGAAGCAAGTCTATAAGGAAATAAACAATTTTTGAGGTAAATGTGCCCTAAATTGGGCTAAGAGACATGAATTTAAAGGTGACTGGTTTAGAAGTAACTGAATTTGCTTCTTGATTAAGAGTTCTGGCTCAGGTTCTTTGGGTTATGTAGAAAATACCTATATGCTTCCTTGCATGCTGCCACTTAGATTTTTCTCTAAATCAGTCAAAATGAGTTACCTTTGCTTGAAAATCATTTGGAAATATATCAGCTTAATGAACAATTGAGTTAATTCCTTAATGCATATATGAGTCCATGTCTTTCAGATAAGTTGTTCCTACAGTTATGGGTGTAGTTGAGTTGCAAAAAGATGCAACTAGTGTAGGGCACTTATTCTTGTTTCCTGTGACAAGATTTGCACTAGAATTAGTGTGATAGGTTGTCAATATTTATGCTGTTGTCATTCCTCTCAATCTCCTTTGGATTCTGTTTGGAACTAGCTTCTTGGGACCTGAGCATTAAGAAGTCTGAAGAACAAGCTTTATCTCCCTCTGTCCTTGTACCAGATATACTTCCTAAGAGGTGGTTATGCACAAAATCTCATACCAATTGCTGTACCGTGCTAACAAGGAGCTTTTACTTCTGTGGGGAGATCGAATGTCTCTGAATAATAAAGGTAGTGAGCCATATCACACAGTGGCTATCCTGACATCGTTCCACCATCAAATGGTGTGCAGCAGGTAGCTTGGTAGGCATGCTAACACAAACCTCTAACATTGGGAAAGCAAGCTGCTCCTGTCCTAGCTGACTTCTTCCCCATGTTCTAGTCTTTTTCCTCTGTTACCTGCTATGGCCTGGTTGGCAGCTTCATCCTTTCCTTCTTGCCTGAAAGGCTGCAGGAAGTAGTGAAGACGGAAACCTACAAATTGGCATGCCTTTCCAGTTGTGCCCTGCTGGCAAAGGTGTGCCTCCTTTGCTAGAAGATGACAGTTACCTACTGCAAGCCTTCAGGTTTTTACTTTTCCTTTGAGTTCCATGTGCAGTTCTGTTCTGTTCTGCTGCTTTCCTCCTGCATCTATCTACCACTCCTATGATCCATGAGTCAGCAGCAGAGAGGCTGAAACTCGCAATGTGCAGGCGCTACAAAGGATGGGTTTCTTAAAGCTGTGCCCCAGAGTGCTTTTAACTTCTTCCTCTTTGAATGATAATTTATTTACTAATGCTATAGTAACTGCTTGCAGCTTTTTAGATCTGTGAACTTGAATCTCAAAGATGCTTTTTTAGTTCTAGGAAGGCAGCTAAACTGAAACAACCGCTGGCAAGTAGTATGGAAAGGTTGCTTGTCATCTGGAGTATTTGGATTTAGCGAGGGTGGATGTGTTGGGTGGAGTGTGGCTGCTGTTAGTCATACTACTAGCAGTTTTTTCAAAAGTTTTTTTGATTACTGGTGTGGCATAGCTTTTCTAAGTGAAATATGTCTGCCGTTGTAGAAACCTTCGTTTAGAAATACTTGGGCTAGTGTTACAAAATCCTGCTGATTTTTGATTAAAAAGGCAGTAACACTGAATCTGCAATTACTTTTTTCCTGTAAAGAGTGCCTCAAACCGATTAAGTGAGGCACTATTTTAGGCCATGGTTTGATAGGGGACTTAAATTTCATCACCACTAGAACAGAAACATCCAAAATTATGTTGATATATATATATTTATTACATATATATTATTGTGTGTATATATACACACAGGTATATACATAAATACATTTTTAGTAATTATTTAATGAATGCACGCTTGGTGGTCATGGTAAGATATTCCATCTCATGCCAAGCAGTGAAGACATTTCTTTAATTGTCTGCCTTGCAAGTAGGAGCAGATGTGATCTGAACACTTTTTAACTGTTAATTCTATGACTGGTCTTTCAAGTGAGAGTGGCTCTTCAGTGAAGAAACGGTTAGACTTTGTCAAGCAACTTGCATGAAATGCTTTATGGAAAGGTACGCTAGCAGGTTTTGTTGATGTTCCTGTATTGATTGACTAATTCCTCGCTAGTGTAGCGAATTAGTGTTGTGTTGTCCCTTTAGAATCATAGTCCGAATTGTTCTTGAAACTCTCTTGATCCTGAATAAATAAATACGTTGGCAACTTTGCTTTTTTTCTTCAAGGTACAGGTGAACTATGTTGTTTCATGCACTCTGAGAACAAAGTTCATGTTCCTTTATGTTCTGTGAGTGACTTCAAGGCAGGGATACTAGATAACATAGAAGGGATGGATGCAGCAACAACTTTTGCATGATTAATGAAATAACGTATGAAACTTTGAACATGGAGTGTATGATACCAGACTATTGCTTTATGTTGTATATAGCCTGCAACTTGAGTGACTTCAGGTTTTGCAAAAGGGGTAACTTTTGAAGTGGAACCTCTCTGGGGATGCAGATCAAACTGCTGGGTTTGCAGACCTCAGTCCCTCTGCGTATCGATAACTCGCATTATGTTCAAGCTCCTTCGTTCTCCTTTAGGGAGAACTGTAATGGAAAAGAGGACGCCAGCCCTTGACTGGAAGCAGTTCGCTCCCCACCTGCAACTTGTATTTGGTAGCACCCTGTATGGTCAGTGTCTTGGTCCTAGTGTGGTTTGAGCTCCTCACGGAGCAATAGAGACTGAGATTTCACTACTTGCTTATGGTTTAAACTTGGTGAAGATGTAGTGGCTAAAATTGTTAAGGCTTGGAAACAACCGTATGTTGATGGTTACTCCTTGTGTGTCTAGCTGAAGGTGAAAAGGTTTTTTAATCTGTTTTTAAGTTACTGCAGAAGAGTTATATATGTGAGGGGTTTTTGTTGTTGTTTCCAAACATCCTTTTTTTTAGAATGTCCTCTGCAAAAAGTTTTACATAGCCCTGTGTCAGACCCAGTATTTCTAGAAATGAGCGAGCACACTGTGAACTTTTAGAAATGGACTAATGGTAACATTACTTGTGCTCATGATTCTTTTTTACACCCTGTGGCACTATCTGCAATGAAATAGTCTTGAACTGTAAGTTGTATCTTATTTCAGTTTTTACTGTCTTAAGGTTGAGAGGATGCTTGTAAATGTTTGATCTTCAGTGAGATTGCAGTGTTAATTGTTGAAAGCACAGCTTAGCGTATTGCTCTTGCCAGCTCCCCTTTCCTTCCTTCCTTCCTCCTTACCCTCCACCCCAAGGTTGCAATATTGTTAATACTTCTGCTTTGAGTAATTAAGAAACACTAAATGGTAATAATAAGGGTAAAATCTATGTGCAATTCTGCAATTTAAAAAAAAAGGCAAAAAAAAAAATCAAACCACATTAGAAAAAGCTGCATTTGACATTAGCTTCCAACAGCACAAATTTGTAGCTTCATTGAAAATGGAGTTGGTGTCTTCATGCAGAAGCAAACAAATTCCTCATGTCAACTAAAATATCTGATGTTGGATGATCAATAAGCTTTGAACATAAACCTGTTCTTCCCTACTGTTACTTTTGGCCTACAAAAAAAGTGAAATCTTGATTTTTATTTTACATGCAGAAATGTGGTAGATTCAGTAAGTATCAGCTTTGTGCTGCTGTATGAACAATTTGGTAGAGTTTGATGTCAATGAATCCTCTTTCTCTGTTTTCCTATTCTAAATGAACTGCCAAAATTTATGCAGAGATACATAATGTTGTAGAGGTGGAACTGGCATCTGACTAAAGGATATTGCAGTCTTTTGACACTGCGGCTATGTAGGGTGCAGTTTTATTCTGAAGATCAGGTACGCTAACCACTGAAGTTAATACTACTTTTGGACATGAATTAATTGTCCTGATAGTAGCTGGGACAGTGTCTCAAGTAGTTTTTTTGCCGTCTTTAAATTAAAGCAAGTGTTGTTGCCTCATCCTCTTCAAGTAACTGACTAAAAGAACTAGCTACTTCATGGCTTGGAACAAGACCTTAGACTGGGAACACTACTTTTTGGCAAATAAACAATCGTGGAGTTAGCATTAAATGAATGTTTTAAGTTCAAATCATGAATTCTAAATTTAGCTTATTCATAGTTGTACTTTGTGTTATGTCATTTTCTGCTGTTTGTTAGAATCTGCTGCTGGAGTACTACACTTTTTCCTGCAAGGAAAACTCTTTCTATTTCTGAGAAAGGACTGATAGTTACAGAAGCAAAGCCTAGAATGCACTGAGGTTCTTGAAGCGGCTGAAAACTGTTGGAGCCCAACTAAAAATAGTGCAAGGAATGATGATGGTACCTGAGGCCTCCATCACGTGCGGTCGTCACTTGCAGCGTACCCCCCCACCCCCAACTGGATGCTGAATTTCTAAAATACATGCAAAATGGTGAAGGATACAACGGCTGCAAGATATTCTATCTGAGGTTCTGAAAACTTGTGCCTCTATATTTGTGTATGCAGTGTCACTTCCTTTTTCAGAAGCTACTAGGGTGAGTTTAGATCACTGATTTGATATGCATGGATATCTCAATCTTGAGGTAAAGCTGAGAGTAGGGTTAGTTAATGTCTGTTGAAGGTAGAAAAGCATGAAAGTCAGTGGCTTGTCTGTTCTTAAAAGTTTAAGAAATGATCACCACCACTTCTGCAAAGTCATGACTGCTAGCAGCTCTGAAAGACCTGTCCTGAATGTTATCGTCCTGTGAGAAGCAGGATGTGGAGTAATTGAAAATAGGAAATCATAATACTAATGCAGGTGACCCAACTGTTGAGAGTAGGGCAGCCAAAGCCTCATCCGTCTCCCGTGTCAAATCCATTTTTTTAATGAGGTGAAGCTATAAATTAATTAGCATGGTTATAGTCAAGGCTATTAAAGCTTTGTTTTTACTGCATTGCGGTCTACATGTACATCGAGAATTATTAAGTTTTGTGGAGGTCACTTACTGGTTTGGTGGCCTTGGGAAAATAGGATGTGCTCACTAGCTAGTACTGGACAACAAAGGCACAAATTCCATTTATTCTGCTGATGCAGTGATGCTTTAACAGACTTTTTTAAATTGGTGTCATGCTTGCCTGCAAGACAACTACATTAGATAATCATACAGTAGGTGCCTTTCTGAAGTAAAAATAAGTCTATATGTTGAAATAAAACTTGAAGCAAAAGGGACACATGACAGCTTGAATGCTTGAAGTGGTGGATTTCTTTATGAAGGCACAGATTGGGGTTGTTTAGCACATTACTAAAGCAGTAGATGGTACCAGTTTCTATATGGGAACAGGCCTGGAATTCTGTTTTCAGTAATGGGGAGTATCAGATTTTCAGAGGAAGGTAGTGAGGAAAACTGAGGGGGCGTGGGGGGGTGTAAAGTCCATGGATGGACTTTCTTCGTAAGTTTGCTAGGTGGAGGTGTTTGTTAATGAACTGTGTTCTCTTGTTTGTGTAAATCTTCCTCTTCCTTTCATGTTATGCTGTCAGTCTTTGAGAACGATGCGCTTACTGCTGCTAGATGTTACTTGCTGTTTGTGTTTGTGCTTTTGTACTTAACACTAAACATGAAGCTCATTTTATCAGAGACTAGTTAAGATAAATAAGACTGTTCATGAATATTTGCGGTGCTTAATTTTGTGCAGCTCTACTTACATCGTTGGTCTGATGTTTACAGGTTCCTCCTCATCCTTTCTGTTTCCCAGGAAGCCAGAGCCAGTATCAGAATGCTCCAGCTGTGCATACAGCTAGCTGCCTTGTAAGCTCATAACTTGCTAATTTGCTCCATACATCTGAAAAACAGTTCATGTGAACTGGGCACTGTAGACATACCAGGCACTAAAAATAGTTTAAGTGCTGAGTTTCAAGTCCTGTGGTTCTGTGCATCCCGCAAAATATACGAGATGAAAAGACCTGTGAACTAGAAAGTCCTGAATTAGCTGTGATCTTGCTTGTGCCTTTTTCTTAATTTGTAAAAGGAATGAAGTATTTGATTTACCAATTTCTGACATCGATAAAGGTCTTTACCTTGCTCTAGCGATCTTTTATTCTGGCCTTTAATTTATACAGTTCATCCACTGAAGCAGTTGTATGTAGGAGCCATGTTAGGCTCTGGAAACAGAAAGCTCTGTTTGCTCTGATACTAAATTTTCTAAATACACTATACAGAGTCTTATCAGGCTGACACCCTCATATTTCCTGTATAAAACTTCTTCAGGAAGTTTTTATGTTGAATGCATTTTGTAAAATTCTTGCAAGCAGAAATTGTTTCAAGTGGAAGTAGGTAGGCAGGGCCTGAGCACAAAAGTCAAGGTTCGCTTTCTATGGGAACTTGTTATAACAAGGTTATCTGGAATGTTGGCTTTTAGTTCTCAGACTTGGAGGTTAGACTTTATAGCTGAACGTTGTCTGGTTTGGGGAACAACAAATTACTGGATACTCTTAATACACTGCATGAAAAAATGTGTTGCTGGGTCTCCTTGAAGTTAATGTGAAGTTGAACCGTGCAAAAGGCTCTTCCAGCAGCATTAAACAATGGGAGGGAAGCACATCTAAATTTTGTTACCTTTCTGGATTTTCTAGTGATAACAAGCCTCTGATCTAGGGCTCCCAAACAGAGAGCAGAACTGAAGCAAGTAAAACTTTCAGATAGCTACTCTACAGAGTTTATTTGATAGCATGAAAGACTGGCTTAAAAAATGAGTTATTTACACAAGAGCAACTTACCTTAAATCCCATGTAGCTCCTGCTTGCTGTTGTTCATTTTGAGTATTGTTAGTCTCATTGTATCTCAGTACTTTCAGGGCTTCTATAGCTGCAAAGCACAGAAATATTTTTAAATGCAGATTTTAAGCAGACTTGGACTGTTTGATTCCATCAAATTATGGAAGACTACAAATGGAGGAAGCTGGAAGAAACTTTTAGGTAGTCGGGATTCTGAAGGGAAGAACTTGTTGTCAGTACCATATTTACTAGGGGGAAAATAACACTTGAAGTATTTTGAGGAATTAGAAATCTGGAAAATGCAATCATGGAAGAATGCTAGAATCAATTTGAGATAAATCTGTCAGATACTGAAAAAAAATCCTGAAATCTTTGGCTGTGCTGTACAGCTGTTATTTCAGCAAAAACTGTAATTACTGAAAAATGACTTTTTTTTTGAAGACTCATTTCTACATTTGGCAGGAGGAAAACTGGAAAACTTTAGACCTCTTCCATAAAAACTTGAATAATCCTTTGACTTTCACTGGATTGTTGGTTTTGTGTGATAAAAATGTATAGAAAGGAGAACTTGCATTTCCACACGCTTCTAGTTCCTGGCTTACATAGTTCTTTGGGGACCGCAGAACTTTAACTTCTTGTTTTAGGAGAAATGTAAGCAATGGATGTAAATGCTAGATGAAATTAATCTCGGCCCCAGGTGGGAATAGGGTGAGCAGACGTGCTGAAGCTTCCAATGCATCTGCTAAGTGGGATTCCAGATATTTCATTCAGGGCCAATCCTAAATACTGACTGCCAGTTTTTAAAACTATGTAGACAAATACTGAGAACCAAATGGAAAAGACGAATCAGGTCGCCCTCTCCATTTCCATGCCAGGTATGTTTGTCTCTGCTTTCGACTGTGCTTTTTTAGGTTATCTTAAGATACTGTAAGGCCGTGCCATTATTGGAAAGGCACGTACATATCTTATTCAATATATAAACTGAAATACTAATGTCTTAGGAGGTCTGCATGAAAACTAGTGTTCTCCCAAAAGGAGTTGATGCATAGAGCTTGAATCCAGAAGGATGAAGAGCTTACTTCTGCTGAATTACAGTTTTGAAAGTAAAGTGATCATACTGTTGCGGCAGGGGACTCTCCCTTTCCTGTCAAGAAAACAACTGGTGAATGTTAAAACACACCTAGGTTGCAGTGAGTCATACTGTGGACTTTGGAATGACTGATTTAGACTTGAAATAGTCAAGGAGTCTTAATACCAATTACTAGACGATTAAAACAGGCAGTCATTTGTGACTACAAGCATTACTGAAAGCTCTGAGCCTACACTGGTCGTCTGATGTCAAATGGTTTGGAACACTTAATATTTGGACTGTTCAAACTTGCAAGTGATAATTATCTTAAGGGAATATATTGGTCTGAGCCATGTCACCAACTTCATTGCTTTATTTTTTTGGCTGCAGTTGGTGAAAACCAGTTCCCTCTATGCTGCTTTTATGACTTTTCTCATATTGGAGCTGGATGGACTTTCAGAAACACTTGACACTAAAGAATTTTTCCAGGTATTTTGTGCATTGTAGTCCTGGCTGAATTTATGTAGTGTTGCACACTTTGCATAACGTGTCAGTTGGATTCAAGCTGCTTGTCTTCCAGATGAGACTGAGGATGGCGTTGAATCCATGTTCAGAGTGGTGAGTTAAGTTGCTAAAAAAAAAAAAAAGTGGTGTTGACATGCACTGTCTGCATGTGTTGTTTTTTTTAAGGTACCTTGCCTCAAAAGTAGATTTATTTTTGAAACGGTTTCGTCAGTTGCATGTGACCAGTTGGCTTTGTGGTGTTTGGCCAATAAGTATATGCTGTTATAGGCAAGTACAACATTAAGTAATTAGAGTTACTTGCTCTCACCGGTGTAACATCTGTTCTGGTGGCTAGCCTCAGTGCTTCTTTAAAATAAATAAATAAAAGCTTAAAATAAGGAACAGAATAAATGTCAGCTTGGAAAAAGAAGAAACACGTAGGAAACACTAATAAACTGACCTTAGATTCTTTAAGACCTGTGAAAATAACTACTCTGGAGTGGTAGCACCTCTTGGCAGGGCTAATGAGCATTTGGACATCAAAGACCTTGTGAGCAGCTGAAGTTCAAGCTGGTCTCTTTATTCCATGCGACTGAACTTTTTCCATCATGGTGCTGTGGGGGGGGGGAGGAATACCAAATTTTTAATACTGTATGCATAGATACTGATTAGTTTCCTCTTCTGTCATAGAGGAGTAATTCTAATGGATTTTCTTTTCTGTAGATGCTTTTTTGTGTCATACTAGTCAAAGCCTAGCACAGAAGTTAGGCTTAAATTACTAAAACCTGCAAATACAGATTGCTTCCCCATAAACTATTATCTTTACTTTTAAAGAACAGCATTTAAAATCATATGCACAAAAGACGGAGATGGCAGTGGAATAATCTGTTTTAAATAACTTGAAGTAAAATGCATAGGCCTTAGGTGCAAGAATGTTGCCGAAGCAGTTTGACTTGAAAAATGGAGCTTTATATAAACTTTATTCACAAAACCCTATCCCAGGGACTTTGAACGTCAGCATACTTCTTCTGGAGGTACCTAGGCACATGATAACTTAATAGTTTTAGCTTCCTTTGAAAAATAGACTTTAAACTACCTGTGATCAGTAGATAATTTCTGGAGCTGACCTGGTTCATGTTCATCCTCTAGTATTGAACTGTTAAATGCAAAGAATGTAGGTATTAGTTAATGGCATTGGAATATATGCATAGATTTATATTGATGGACTTGAGTAAGAAAAGCAAATACAGTATTAGTGCAAGTACTGAAGGCAGCTAAAATATCAATTTAGTACACAGGAATGTATCTTCTAAAAATCATTGTTGCTGCTGAGATTTGCTATAGCCAAGTACGTGGGAAGAGAGAAGAGCACAGATCAGATAGTGGTATTATTTCTCTGCCACTTGAACGTACCGCATAGTTAAATTGTACAGAAGGTATTCAGCATATGTTGTGGCTGAACTTGATGTCTCAATTGGGCTTGCCTTTTAATATAGACCCAGACTGGGTGGGGGTGATTTTCCTGAACACAGGGCAACAGAAAGCATGTGCGCAGTGCGGCTGGTGCATGAATTGTAGGGGATGTGTGTATGGTGTATGTAAGGAAAGGCTGGCAGGGTGCATGCGCAACAAGTAATTATGAAGGAGCTGTGTCTTCAGGGAGCTGCTTTGTCTGTATCAGGTACTCCAGGTAAAGATATGGCTGGCATATTCCTTCAGGGCTTGCTTTTCATAAAGCTGAAATAATAAGGAAGTGATGAGAGCAGATGAATTAGACTTAATGTTTCTGGCTCAGGTTACTTGCAGTGGTCTGATACTGTGACTGTGTTAATCACTGTTACCGCTTAAGCGGGGAGGGAATAGATAGTAAAAAAGGGTGGTGTATCAGTTGGGTAAGAGGAAAAGGAGAACTGGAGAGGGATCGAAAAATGCAACTGAAATGTAATTTTCTCTTGGCATGTGAAGAAATAAGTCTGCCAATGGTGGTGGTGGGAAACCACAGTAAATTTCAGCTTTAAAGGGGGAAGAAGTGGGTTGTTGCCAGGTTCCTAACTGGCTTCTTATGGCCCCTTCAGGCAGCTGCAGATCTGTTCCAGGGACCGGTAGCCCATGCTGCTGGCATCTCTTTGAGAAATAAATAAAAAAGCCTCCATTCTGAAGGCCGGAGGGGTGGAGAATATTGTGTATGGAAATGCAGTGTTATTGGGAAGGAAAGAGTGTTAGCACACTGCAAAGGCAGCAACACTGATGGGAAGGGAGAGGGGAAATCTCACAGTATGAGAGGACCAGTGTACCACTTGAGAATAACGTTGGTATAGAGGAAGCAGCAGATACCAACCACAAACTGTCACAGTGCAGACCTACTCTAACACAGTCACACCGAAAACAAATGGTCTGATTTGAGAACAGGCTTTTAACTCCTTCGTACCGCTCGTGGTTCTGAGTCAGTCAGCAGCAGGACAAGCAGCAGTGAACAGCTCAAGTACAACTCGAGTATCGTGCAGCTTTTCGCAGGAGTGCATGAGGCACGGTTCACTTCACAGAGCAGGTAATTGCTGCTTGTTCAGGTCTTGATTTAGAAGGTGCTAAGAGCTGTCGCAGATCTTAATGATGGTGGCAACTGTGTTTTGATACATAACTTTTTCTGACCCACCCAAAAAAAATGATGGGCATGTTTGCTTTGTGTGAATATGACTGGCTGTCTGCTGTATTATGAAACTGTCAAAATCATACATACGGGAGTGCCTGACTCTGTCTTTAGGTAAAAATTTATCATAACAAGTTTTGAGGTGGCTGAGGTCTCCATCATTGTTCAGACTACCTGTTTTCATTTTACCTACTACAAACTGATGTTTAACATGAGATTTTGTGACTGCTTTCTGATGGAAAGGCAAAAAAGCCCGGGTGAGGAAAGACAGAGAACAGATGTAGGAAATCTTGAGTTTTCTTGGCTATTGCAGACTGCAGCAGTGTAAAGTAAATAGCTTATCTTACCATGCCTTTGTCCACTCTCACTGCCCCACCAACCTTTTCCATCTGTTAGAGGGAGGGTGAGATAAATTGCAAGACATGATGATGATGTCCTGAGATGAATGGCTCACTAAGTGTGCTAAATATATTATAGATTTGAAAGATAGTCTGGATAGATAGATTAGCTTTACTCAGTCTGTTTGCATTCTCTTCTATCCTGCATGACTGATAAACAAGAAATCTTGTTCCATTTAAGGCTATTTGAAAAAAAAAAAAAAGCTCAAATCTAGAGCAAAGATGTTCCACACTAGCTGATAGAGGCACAGATCTCTTACCGTGTGGTGTGGCGAGGATTAGGGGGCCCTAAAGATGAACTGCGAGTGGAAGCTGCTGTCTAGGCAGCTCCACTCCTCCAGCTGAGGAGTGCCTGGGAAATAAGGCAGTGTATGTAACCTGCTCTTTGCTGTCTGAAAAACTACAGTTTATTTCAAGCATCAGCTGTTTTCTGAAAGTTTCTCAGACATCTGCACAGAATCATCAGTTTTCAAACCTGCATAGTGCAGGCAGTGCTTCGAGGATGCACTGACACGCTGTATGTATTTTTCTGTAAGGCCTCCCTACCCTCAAGGGAATGGATGGCTCCTCCAGATTTAGTGTTGTCAACAAACTTACTTAGTGGGCACTCAGCTCCTGTGTCTGGGTCGTTGATTAAAACATTGAAGAGAACTGGCCCTAAAATGGAGCCCTGGGGAGCACCACTAGTGTCTGGCCATCAGCCTGATGTAACCCCAGTTACTGCAACTTTGAACCCAACCCATCAGTGAGTTGCATCGCGTTGTGTACATGTTCAGCTGTATAATGGACACTTTGTCCAGAAGGATACTGTGAGAGACAGTATCAAGTTCTTCTAAAAAGCCTGAAAAACCACATCCACTGCCTTCCCTTTGTCCACTAGGCAGGTAACCTTGTCACAAAAGGATATTAAGTTAGAAAAGCATGACTTTCTCTTCACGAACCCGTGTTGGCTGTGACCAGTGACTGCGTTGTCCTTCAGGTGTTTTTCAATAATTCCCAGAATAATTTTCTCCATAACTTTAGCAGGCACTGGAGTGAGACTGACAAGCCTGTAATTACCGAGGTCCTCTTTCTTGCCCTTCTTGAAAATTGGAATAATATTTGCCAGCTTCCAGTTGACTGAGACCTCTGCAGATTTCCAAGACCGTGAACAAATAACTGAGAGATGTGTTGCAGTAATATTGGCTAACTCTTTCAGTACCCTGGGATGAATCCCATTAGGCCACATAGACTTGTGTGCATTCAGATGCAGCAGCAAATCCTGTGTAAGTTCAATGCCAGTGGGAGCTTATCCCTCCTGCAGTTGTGATCTTCCAGCCCGCGGCCCATCATTGGTGTTAAAGACAGCTGAAGAAGGCATTAAATGTTTCTGCTTTATCCTCATCATATTCGTGAGGTGACCAACCTCATCAAGTAACAGACCAATGTTTTCTTTAGTCCTCCTTTTGCTGTTAACAAAAAAGGCTTTTTAAGTATATGATCCATGACAGTATTAGCCAGATTCCACTTCAGTTGAGCTTTGGGTGTATGAATTTTCTCGCTACAGTGGCAGACAGCATCTCTGTAGTCCTCCTGTGTAGCCTGACCTTGCTTCCAAAGTCCATACACTTCCTTTTTCTCCTAAGTTCAAGGAGGAGATCCGTGTACAGCCAAGCTGGCCTTCTGCCCCGCTTGTTTGACTTCAGACGCTCTGGAATTATCTGTTGCTGTGCTGTTAAAAGACGGCTCTTAAAACGTGAGCAGCCTTTATGCACCCTGTTGACCTCAAAATCAGATTCCCAGGGGACCTTACTAAATAGTTCCTTGAGCAGCCTCAAGTCTGCTGCCCCAAAATCCAAGGTTGCAGCTCTGCTGACAGTGTTTCTCCTATCACCAAAGATTTTAAATTCAACCATTTCATGATTGCTGTGGCCAAGACAGCTACCAATCATCACTTCACCCATGAGACTATCTCTGTTTACAAACCACAGGTCTAGGAGGACACCTTTCCTAGTCAGCTCCCTTGATACCTCTGTCAAAAAGTTATCTTCAGTGTGCTTCAGGAGCTTCCTGGACCTGAGCAGGGACTGAGCCAAAGCTTCTTGTTCCTCTTGTTGAGTCCTCATAGGTTGGTTTCAAATGAGCTCCAGTGTACTCGGTACACTGTGGAGCAGAGTGAAAACTGTCACCAGCTCATC
>VXAL01019431.1:141016-172630 GCA_013399475.1 Chauna torquata | reverse complement strand
TTGCAGTAATATTGGCTAACTCTTTCAGTACCCTGGGATGAATCCCATTAGGCCACATAGACTTGTGTGCATTCAGATGCAGCAGCAAATCCTGTGTAAGTTCAATGCCAGTGGGAGCTTATCCCTCCTGCAGTTGTGATCTTCCAGCCCGGGGCCCATCATTGGTGTTAAAGACAGCTGAAGAAGGCATTAAATGTTTCTGCTTTATCCTCATCGTATTCGTGAGGTGACCAACCTCATCAAGTAACAGACCAATGTTTTCTTTAGTCCTCCTTTTGCTGTTAACAAAAAAGGCTTTTTAAGTATATGATCCATGACAGTATTAGCCAGATTCCACTTCAGTTGAGCTTTGGGTGTATGAATTTTCTCGCTACAGTGGCAGACAGCATCTCTGTAGTCCTCCTGTGTAGCCTGACTTTGCTTCCAAAGTCCATACACTTCCTTTTTCTCCTAAGTTCAAGGAGGAGATCCGTGTACAGCCAAGCTGGCCTTCTGCCCCGCTTGTTTGACTTCAGACGCTCTGGAATTATCTGTTGCTGTGCTGTTAAAAGACGGCTCTTAAAACGTGAGCAGCCTTTATGCACCCTGTTGACCTCAAAATCAGATTCCCAGGGGACCTTACTAAATAGTTCCTTGAGCAGCCTCAAGTCTGCTGCCCCAAAATCCAAGGTTGCAGCTCTGCTGACAGTGTTTCTCCTATCACCAAAGATTTTAAATTCAACCATTTCATGATTGCTGTGGCCAAGACAGCTACCAATCATCACTTCACCCATGAGACTATCTCTGTTTACAAACCACAGGTCTAGGAGGACACCTTTCCTAGTCAGCTCCCTTGATACCTCTGTCAAAAAGTTATCTTCAGTGTGCTTCAGGAGCTTCCTGGACCTGAGCAGGGACTGAGCCAAAGCTTCTTGTTCCTCTTGTTGAGTCCTCATAGGTTGGTTTCAAATGAGCTCCAGTGTACTCGGTACACTGTGGAGCAGAGTGAAAACTGTCACCAGCTCATCGTCCCTCAAACATTGTCCTGCTGTCCCATGGCTTATCACCAATAAGCCTGATTTTATCCCTGTTCCACTTCAGAACTATTTTAAAGCTCTCTTAGTCAGCCCTGCTAACTCATGAGAAAAAATCCTTTTGCCCCTTTGAGAGAGGTGAATCCTGTCAGGCCCCAACAAGCCTGGTGTCGCATAGACCGTCCCATGATCGGAAAATCCCAGAATTCTGCCGGTGACACCAGCCTCAGAAGCAAGTATTGATAAGCTGGTTGTGCCTGTTTCTTTTGATTTCCTTCCCTACAACTGGATGGAGAGGAGAATACCACCTGTGCTCCTGATCCCTTCACCAATCTCGCCAAGGCTCTGAGGTCTCTTTTGATCACCTTTGGACTTACCATGGTGATTTTGTCACTACCCCTATGAAAAGAAAAGATGTGATAATCTGAGGGCTGTACCAGTCTAGGAAGCTTCCTAGTAACATCTTTAACCTGAGCCCCAGGGAGGAAGCAAATTTCCCCAAAAGATGGATCTGCTCGGTGGATCCACTCAGAAGGGAGTCACATACAACAACAACTTGATGTTTCTTCGTGGAGGTGGTTGTGATGGAGATGGGCTGCATGACCTTGGTGGCTCCTAGCATAGCTGGATCGTCACCCCTTCCTCATCATGTGCCTGTGAAAAGCTTCATTTCAGCATTGAAAAAATTGTAAAATCAATGAAATAGCCTTGTCAGATATCTGGTTTAAAATCCTTTACAAGACATTCTTGTCAGTTGTCTGGTGTAGTTTGTTTTTCACATCTAATCTGAGTACGTGGATAAATCAGATCTCTCCTGCTTAAGGCAATCCCAACCTTAGAAAGTCCTTCAGCGGCTGCTAGACATTCCTGACCGATTCAAGGAACCTTTCTAGACATAGGTGTATTAAGCGTCAACTTTCTTGTTTCTGGGCAGTTTCCTGTCGAATCAAACTTCTGCGTTGTGCTTGAGGTTACTGCTTTGCCATCTCAGACTTCAAAACTGTTTTGTGTAGCATTATGCTTTTATGGCTGGCATAGACATCTATCTGAAGAGAAAAAAAGCATCAGGAAAATATCAAGCAGAGCCAAAACGTGAAGTTTTTCATTGCAGAAACCTGTAGGATGGGAGTAGCTCATTGTAATGTGTGAATGATTCACGCAAAATCACAGTACTAATATGTGGTTGTATTACCCATCTGCCCACACTGTCTTAATTCTTGTTTTGGAACATATCTAAGGTTTTGCTGCTGCTTCCATAGCACCAGTGAGGTGTGCTACTCAATACACTTGTGCAAGCCCTCGCATACTTCACTATGTGAAGTGGGGAACTTTCGTAACAGTTTATATGCTGTACTAGTCAGTGTCTAGTCTTTGGCAGTGTTTTTCTAACTTTACAGAAAGTCCTAGAAATGTCTGTTTCCGGCTTGGTAAGTGGAAGGATGTGCCAGGTGCCTGGTATCAGTTCACCCTCCTGCTGTGTTCCCAAGGGTGGTAGTAAGAGTGCTTAACTCTGCTGTTTCCTAACGTGCTGGTAGGAGGATCTTTGAAGGAAGCTTATCTGTGGAGCTCTGTGTAATGCTACATCCATGGTAGACGCACTGCGTGGAAGCAAAAGAAGCCTTTTTTCACCCAATTGGAAGCACCTTGCCACAAAAGTCAGTTTAGAATAGTTACCAACACCTCAAACAGACTTGGGATGAGTAAGCTCTTCCAGCCAGGTTGCTCTGTTACGATTGATTGTTGAAGGAAGTGATAATGCTATAGCAGGCTTGTATCTAAAATTTGCTCGTTTTCATTAGTGCTACAGTTGCTTAAAATGCTTTTTTCCCCTAAAAGCTTCATTTCTTGAACTTAAGTATTACCTTTGTAGCTGCTTCATGAGTTTGGCTACATGTTCCTGTAACAAAAGTCTTACTAGCCACAGTTTGCAAGCTTTGTGGAAACTTTCTGCTGTTTTTATGACCTGTTTATTTTCCAAGTAACTGAATAAAGATCTTTATCACTTAAATTCTTAGTGTAAAGTTGCTCTGAGTATTGTGTGCCTGCCTTGAGTGTGTTGGAGCTTATTGGCATCTCTTGTAAATTCCAGAGAGCGTGGCTGCTTTGTGGTAATGAATTAGGTAAAATCACTGGGGCCTCAGGACAAGGAGGTCAGCCAGAAAATGTTCTCCCTGTCAGGCACCTGAGAGCCGAGTACTGCTGTTGCTGGGGGAAAAATCCTCTCTCTCCTCTTTGCTTCTACTCCACTGCTACCTTGCAAGGGCTAGGGGGACTCAGAGCCTTGGAGAGACTTATCTTGCTGGAGGTGTGCAAACCTGTCCCTGTCCCTCTGGCTATCAGGAAGCAGAGCTGTGAGCGAGCGCGCAGCGGCTCGGGATGGTGCTGGAGAGCAGGGTATGGCTGTACCAGCTCCGGGGAGCTGCAGAGCAGAGGTGAGGGCTGCCTCGCTGCGCTGCTAGGCATTACCTCTGGTGGCACGGGCTGGTGGGGCTGGCTGCGGACTGGGGGGGGTTTCCACTCCGCGGCTGTCTCTGGTAGGTGGGTTGAAGATTCTTTATTGCAAGTCTAAAGAATGCAATTTATACAAAATACAGCAGTTATTGAGTACTTTTTTCCTGTGAAGTAGAATGAATTCTTTTTTATAAATACCTTTGACGATTAATGCATAGGGTTTCATTTTTCCAGTAAAAGCTTACTCACTTGAAACAATGTTTTTAAAATGAGAAGTGCGTATTCCAAAACAAAACTCTGTCCTAAAACTATATGCCAGTAAACCTTTTTTGTTATTTTTCTGCAGTCTGATCAGATGGCTGGCTGATCATCTTAATATACTATCTAGCTTTGTGCATTTGCACAGTTTGTTTAAATCTAAATGCTTTTTAAACTCTTCCCCCCTGCCCCCTTAGTTTGTAGCCAGCATTGGAGCCCATCCAAAGTTGCTGGAGAGAAGAAAAATAAATTGAACTTAGTTGCAGTGGTGTTTGTAATAAGCCAGTGTCTGTCTTTTTTTTTTTTCCAGGAGCTGTTGGACAAATATTTAATAGCTAATGCAACTAATCCAGAGAGCAAGGTATTCTACCTGAAGATGAAGGGAGACTATTTCCGATACCTTGCTGAAGTTGCCTGTGGTGATGACAGAAAACGTAAGTACCTTGTGATCTTCAGGTCTTTAATAGCTAATGAACTTCAGTTTTGAGCTGTAGGGGAGGGAACAGTAAATGAGATACACGTGTCAATATCTTGCTCTGAATTTATGTGAAAGTTAGCAGTGTGGGGACAGGCTATGTTTGAGTGGGAGTCTCCAAATGTTCCTACAGACAGAGTAAAATTCTGAATAGACCTTAAACATGGTATGCAGGGGTATTTTGGCTAATGTTTTTGCCATCTACCCTAAATTTCTGGATGGTTGTCTGATCATGCTTATTAAGAGCTTCTGGAAAACAATTTAGGAAAAGGTCTGCAAACATACTTAATGTTGTTTGTATTTCTTTACTAAAATAAAGTCAGTGAGGAGGAGGAAATAGTTCTCTGTAACAGTTTTTACTGTATGAATGAGTCCTGTTGGTCTGTAAATCGTAACCATTGAAGTGTGAAGTAGACTCCATTGTAGTCATCTGACTAAGATTATAAATAAGTAACAATTACTAGTTCAGTACTCCCTGGAAAAAAGTGTGAGCTCACTTTGAAGTTGTTGATAGGGATAATACCATCCCTGTAATTTTAGTTTGCCCTTTTGGACCCAGCAGAAAAGGCCTGGAAAACTTCACAGCTGGTAGGGTCACTTGATACTGGGCATCCTACGAATGCAGTTAGAATATGTGCATAGGTGGTCCTAAGTTACCTCAGAAGGTTCTTCTGGGGAGTGTTTTAGCTTTATTCAGAGGATGTATTGAATTAAGTATTAGAACTGTCTTGCAAGGTGCCCATGCACTGTTGTGATGTTAAAAAGTCATGGTATGGCATAAGCTAGGGATGTCTTTCTGCATAAGAAACCAAAATTAGTCCTGGAGTAATGCAATGCCATGGCACAGAAAGGAGACAGATTGTTGGGGATCTGGCAGAGCTCTGAAGTGACTGTCCCTTTGGGTTGGGCATGGCAGGCATCTGACAGTGTTGGCTAGTTTAAACTGATTGAATTGCAAAGTGGGAAGACAGAGCTGATTGTCACTTAAATAAAGGCTTTGTTAGTTTCCTTGCATTGTAAGAGGATCGAAGTTGAAAGATGAAAATACAGAAAATAGAGTAAAGGTCTTTGCATTAATGAGTTGCTTTCAGAAATTCTTAACCCTTTGCCTTACTCAAATGAGAACAGCAGGTCCAAGTTTAGTAGAGACAACTTGGCTTTGGCTTTCACTAAGATACTCTGATTTTTATTTATAGATAGATAGATATATTTTTTCCCTCAAGCAACAGTTAAAAATCTGGACTTGTCTAAGCAGAGAAATACCAGCTTTTCTTGGCTGAAAAGACTGCACGTAAAGTGATACACGGGCTGATATGGGTGCTTACTGTGGAAGACAGACTGTTAGATAACCTTATTTAGTGGATTTTGGTGCTTTCCATTTGAAGAGCTTGTGTTACATGCATTATCATGCATACGCGTTGTGCTTGACTGTTCGCAAACTTCTCTGAGTTTTACTTGAAGCTTTTTTGATGTCCCATCTCTAAGCATATGTTTGTTTTTCTGCTTCAGATATATTTTCATGCACTTAAGTTAACTTATTTCCTGCATTTGCTAGGCTTTTCGCCTTTTTTCTCATTTTCAACAAATTAAGAATAGTCCATTAGTGCTCATTACATTGTAAATATTGGAAAACGTCAGTGTGTGTTGTGACTGTCTTGAATACTTAACAGATTTCACTTACCAAATGCTTTTTTACCAGCACTTTTTAGAGCCCTTAAGGTATTAGTTCCCTCAGAGAACTGGATTCTGAGTTCTGAGACTAGCTTTTTTTTTCTGCAGTCTCTTTCTATTCTGCAGGCACATTTAGGGCTACTGTTGGCCCTTTGGTTGTCTTCCAGAAGAGAATCTTTACTAGACTATATGTAGTGCTCCCAGTGTATCTACCTGTTAATCTTTTCTCTGTGGTATTTCTCCAAGTTAATCTGGGTATGACCTCGTTTTTATCTTGACCTCCAACTTCTCTCCACCCTGTTTTTTGAAGGCAGATACTTAGTTTTTCAGGAGCATGCAGTACATGCCTTCAAGACTTCCTCAAAAAGAGGTAGGGCTGTACAAACAGTTGCCTTCTTTGTGCTACACACCCAACTCAAACATGAGCATGTTCATCCTGTGCAAGGAATGACGCAGGATCTCTGTAGGAAGTAATGTACAATTTTTTTGATACCTAAAGATTGTGTTATATCAAAGGCCATACATTTATTTGTCAAACTGAGGTACTGTAGTCATTTTTGATGTTTGTGTTTACTAACTTTTGTGTGTTTATCTGTCTTTTGAATACCTTTGCTCTGTAGTAGCTTAATCTGCCACCTGTGGTTTGTCAGTGTGATAGCTCTACTTAAAATGGGTTTAAAGTTAGTACCACGATTTAAGGAAGTGTAGTGTTTTGCTGTGAGGAGGCTTAAATAGAAGCCTGTTCAGTCTCCTGCTGAGGGTGTACTTTAAATGGACATACCTTTTTAAAAAAAAAAAAAAACTATTTTACTACTATTATGTACTAATCCTACCTAATATTGAAATGTTTCTGATTCTTTTAACAGAAACAATAGAAAACTCACAGGGAGCTTATCAGGAGGCGTTCGATATCAGCAAGAAGGAGATGCAACCAACACATCCAATTCGCTTGGGTCTAGCTCTTAACTTCTCTGTATTTTATTATGAGATACTCAATAATCCTGAGCTTGCCTGCACACTGGCAAAGACAGTAAGTTGCTTTTTTCTTTTCTGTGCTTGCAGGGACAGTAGAAAGAGTTTATGCTTAAAATAATCTGAACGATGATTTCCTAGAATTTATGCAGGAAATTATCCTGTTTAATGTATGTGCTTTCTGAGTTCACATTGTTAGCGGAATAAAGGGATACAAGCAGGCTGTATTTACAATGTGACTTAAATTTAAGCAACGCTGCAAGCTTTTACTGCCTTTATGCCTCTGTTTCAAATAGACCAATTCAGGTCACTAATTTCTAATGTTACTACTTTTTTGTTGTTTTTTAAAGCTACCTTTGCTGATAAACTTAGCTTCAGTTTTTTTAATGATCAGTCAACAGATAGACTAAAGATGGCTTAATTGTTCTAGGCATTTGATGAGGCCATTGCAGAACTTGATACACTGAACGAAGACTCATACAAAGACAGTACTCTCATCATGCAGTTGCTTAGAGACAACCTAACAGTGAGTTGACTTTTTATGTGCTATTGGTTCTGTAACTGTATAATTGCTTAGACTGAATTTGTGATGAAACAACATTTAGCACAAAATGTGGCACTGGTTCAGGCTATTTATCCTATTACACCTTTTCAACTTACAGTACATTCAAACTAAGTTATGATGTCAGCAACTCCATGTTACTAATGCAGTTTGGATAGTTCATATTCTTAATTTTTTGATGGACTTTTCAATGAAGGGGGGAAGGTGCATTCAGTTATTTTAACATACAAAATAGGACAAGGATTCCAAAAGTAGTAGTCCGTGATCTGTCGGGGATTCTTACTAAAACTTCTTGACCGCTATCTCAGAAACAAAATGTCTTCTCTGTTGTACATCCAGTGTACTTTATTCGTTTTCCTGATTTTTTTTCATGAAAACAAAAGATCTAGTATTTCAGTGTACTAAAGATGAGTTTGAGTATATATTGTAATGATTAACTGTTTAAGAAAAGTGCCTAATGGAACTGCTAGGCTCTTAAAACATGTAACTAAGGCAATTTTTGTAGAGAATATCCTCTCTGTGGATATTTGCTGCATTTAAAATTACAGCAACATTTATAATTTTGCAATATCTCTTCAGTGGAAATGTCTCTGTTAGCACTATAAAGTGCTTTACTTCAACAACCAAAATGACTATCTTCATTCTTAGGATCCAGACTTCTGCTTTTGAAATTAGTGTTACTCATGAAGCTATCATTAAGAGTCATTGAATGATCTACGATCAGTGTTGTACCTTGCTATTAAGCACAAAAGTCTGGACTTCAGAAAAGTGTCTGCCCTGCCTTTAATACCTGAGGGCCATAGCTAGTTGTGCCCTGTGCATGGGGAACTATTTCCAGTTACCTCTCTGCAAGCAAGTACTGGAAGCCAGGTGGTACAGCTCCAGTGCATTGGTACTTTGCAGAGATCCTTAAATCTAATTTGTTATTTCTGTACAGTTAACAGTTGTCCCTCTTTGGAAGTAAAGCTCCACTTCTAAGAGCTGACGCTGTTTTTCTTTTCTTTCTAGTTATGGACATCAGACAGCGCAGGAGAAGAATGTGATGCTGCAGAAGGTGCAGAAAACTAAACTGCACATGGGGTGTCATTCTGCCGTTCCTTCTCAAGAAACCTTTTTACACGTCTCCATTCCTTATAGCTCCACTTGGATTTCCTATAGCAAAGAAAACCCATCCATGTGTATGGAAATCAATTTATAGTCTTTTCACACTGCAGCTTTGGGAAAACTCCATTCCTTGATTTGTGTTTGTCCTGGCCTTCCTGGTGTGCGGTTACTGCTGTAGAAAAGTATTAATAGCTTCATTTCATATAAACATAAGTAACTTCCAAACACTTATGTAGCGGACTAAAGTGTACCTGGTATTTAAAAACAAATCTGAACCAGTTCCTGCCAGTTGACTGTGTTTTATATTACAGTAAGATATGAAAATGTAGTTAATTGCAACTAAAGAGTGTTCCACGTAGCTTTTAATTCTCCACATTCCCTTCTTATTCTGCAGGGTTTCCTTTCCATAATTGACTTTCACATGCTACTGTGTATTCTTTTCAGTAGAGATACAGGAGTATTGGGCCAGATAAAGTTGAGCATTTCTAGTCTGAAAATTTACAAATTGAGTTGCTTCCTGTGTAACATAATGCAGGAGCTTGTGTGTTTGAAAACAGGGGCTACTCTTAATCTTCAGTTGCTGCTGTTTAAGTTGATATCCCTTCCCAATAAAAGTTCACTTACACTCCTGCCTTTGTAGTTCTGGTATTCACTTTACTATGTATTAGAAGCAGCATGTTACTGCCGGAGTACAGGCAGTGCTTATTGGCAGACTAAAGTGCATGTCATTTCTTAATACACTGGAATGGGAAAACCAATTGAAGTTCACATGTCCAAGTATAAAATTTAGTACTTTTCCATGCAGGTTTGTGCACATGTGAGAAGGTGTCAAGTTTGTCCAGTGATTGTTATTTAGAGAGTTCGGACCACTATTGTGTGTTGCTAATCATTGATTGTAGTCCCAAAAAAGCCTTGTGAAAATGTTATGCCCTCTGTAACAGCAAAGTAACATTAAATAAAATTACATTTTATAAACCACTTACTGTTGACTTGTAACAATTCCATGTAATTGCCTAAGGGCTAAACTTAAGTACCTTGTGCTGGAAGTGTCTTTCTCAAATTTAGTGCATACTTTTAAAAAGTCTGCTCTTAAACTCCTGTCATATTTGAACAATGTGCATTTTATGAAAATATCCTGGAAAACTTTTCATAGTTAACCTGACATGTGGACTTCTCAATAACTAAATCTACTTGAGCTAGTGGCTTTACCTTATTAATGACCTAAGAAAAAATAGCCAGTTTCTTATATTCTTCCCTAGCTTGCAAATCCTGTTGTCTAAATTATGCGTTTTTTTATTATCTCTTGAAATTCTCTGATCTGTCCTCCAATTTTCTTCACTGATGGTTGCCATTATTATTAAGGTATTCCAGATACACTTTTAGGAATGCTGAGGAATTCTGCCTCTAGAACATTAGTTAGTGTGCTGCCACATCATAATCTGCTTTCTGTTCTTAGACTGCTTTTAGGATTACTGTTTCCCCGATTTTTGGAGCTTTTGTAATAACACATTGCTCTGCATTTTGGTTTTTGTTTTGTTTGTTTGTTTGTTTTTTTCCTAGATCACTTAAGTAACCTCTACCTCTTAGTTCCCCATGTTGGTGGGTTTTTGAAAATATTTAACTCGTTAGTGTCCTGGCTAGGCAGGATATGACATAATGAAAAAAGGACATACTGCTAGTCCGTGTAGATTTCTGATGGTACATCTTCCACCTTCCATGTGTTTTGTTCATTCTTTTGAGTGTGCACAATGAGTATTCCTACAATAAAACTGTTCAGATTATATATGCTTCAACTGACATGCATTGCTTTTTAAAAAAAAAAAAAGAAAAGAAAAATGTATCAATTCCATTTTCTTCATGCAGTCACTTTGAATTGCTGTCAAAGTATTGTGTGGCAGGATTCTACATAAACTCATATGCTTCTTAATTGGTGTTTTGGTTTCATAATTTCTTCCCCTCCCCCATGCATTTCGTACTGATCCTTCGTTTCTTAAAGGTTTTTAACAAAGTGCTTTCATTCTACTGTAAAAATGTTTCAGTACATACACGCTAGCAGTTTTATCTGCTCATTTAAGACTTTGCTTTTTATTTCTTTCCTTTTGCAACTTGCCGAGCAAGTTGTCGGTGTTCGTTGCGGGAACGCTATCTGGGCCTTGTATCTAGATTACAGCTTAATTTATTAAATGGTCTTTTTAATGTCTGTCAAGATGGGCAAATTCTCACTGTTTCTTGTCTATTGCATCTACATTTTGTGCAAAAGATGCATCTCAGCTCTTGAATTTTAGTAATACTTAACACAGTACCATCTCTTCTCATACTGTTACTTCCAGAAGGCAACAAAAGGTGTAGGGAAATAGGATGATGATACAAAAAAGTGTAAGACTAGAATTTCTTAGATGCCTTTGGAAAGTCCCCTGTCCCTATCCCTCCCCCAGGTAAATTCCATTATTAGTGCAACAGCCAGACTAATTAAGCGTGTTCACTTGGTATCAGTTTCCAGTTCCAGGAGACAAGTTGCGCTTACGTGCTGCCCCACCTCACCTAAGAGGACATGCCTCACAGCTTAGGAAACACTGGACAGACTAATGTGTCAAATCCGGAGCCACGCTTATTCTTTGCAAGGCACGTGTACAACTGACAACATGATCCAAGACTCCTTAGTAAAGTAATTGTCTTGTTAAATTGGAGATGGTATTATCATATGCTAAAAACAGTTGTATACAGTAAGTGTACATGGGGCAGAGTTTCTGCCTTAATCTCTACAAAGGATTTCACGCTTGTACGTTAATCCTCTCAACTTCCTTCTTAGTATTTTCAGAATACTATGGAAAAACTGAACTCTAGAGTTCCTAACTTCTCTGCCAGAGGGGTGATGGTAGTAGAGATGGTACTTCACTTGAAGGCATTTGCTTTATTTTCAGGTATTTGTGCTATAATTCAGTTCAGCAGCAAAACAGGGAGGTTTGTATTTCTCAAGATCTTTGCTGAAAATAGTGATGTCAGCAGATCCGCTGATTTCTCCTCCTCTAAGTTCAGTATTCTTAGTGTGATACCAGGCTATTTGTTGTACCTGAAGATAAATTATTTTATGGTTGTGTGAAACAAATACGGCACATGGTACTTTGCTACGTTGATTCAGATAACCACAACCACAATTTAGGTGAACATACAGAATGTATTGATGATTTAATTGTTGATGTGGTTTTCAAGTATGGACTGTACAGCTAAAGTAATATCCTCACTATGTCTGAGAATTGTCTGATGCCACCTAAAATTATCTTCCATCTGCACAGAATTCCTTATCAAACCAAGAGCGAAAGTTTGTCAGTAAATCATCGTATGTAGGAAAAGTGCAAACTTGAAATTTATTCCCAACATTATTGGAAGACAACAAACTTGAGATCCCATTTCTACAAATGAAATCCCAGACTTCTGTAACAAGAACTAACTGCCCTCTTTTGTGTGAGTGTAGCTGGATGACATGGCTGCTGGAAGCTGCAGCAATTACAGCTTGGCCGGCTTTCAGATGAATAAAATGCCAGTGTGGGAAGGGTGAAATGTTAGTACCAGCCTTGGATTGCTGCCATGATATTTTCCACTACATTGTGAAGACTCAAACTTCGTGGAGGTATGTTTTCTAGTCTTTTTATGCCAGAATCCTTAAATCGATGGACGTACATTTCTGATAATAAAGTGTGGCCTCAAACTACGTGGCTAAGTATTTCAAAATTTCTATTTCTGTATGTGAAAGCTTGTTTAAGGCAAGTTTGTCTCTCGCATACTATCTGTGATTTGACATCAGTGCAAGAAGCATCTGAGCTAGAGATTCTGTAAATGCCATTAGAAGTGGCTCATAAGCTCTTTTGTTACAAATGATATTCTCAGTTGTCCAGTCTCCATACTTAGTTAAATCCTCATTCCTTCTGTTGTGGTCATCATAATTGTAAAATCCCTCTATGTCTGCAAACAAAAGGACAGTTTGTAAAACCTGCTGGGGGGGAGGTGTCTCTTTTTTTTTTTTTTTTCTGCTTCAGGCCTTGGCTTCAAATTAATGTATGGCTGCTGATCTTGTTATTGCTGAGCAGATGCTGGGTATTTCAGAATTGTCATAAATCTGTTGGAAAACAATAAAAGGGGCTTGTTAAGGCAATGGAAGAGAAGGAGGAAAAGGAGAGGGAGAAAAGAGATGTTTGTTTCTGTGCTCTAAACAACTCAAATTGCGCTCTCCGAGGAAAACTGATGTTACAGCCAGAGAGCAATAAAGTTTGGTCTCAGCAGTTGGCAGTAACAGAGCTGTACGTTACAACATTCTTCATGTAACTCAGCCTTCCAAAAAGATTTTGGGCATGTATGAGAGAGATTATAGCCTCTGTAGTGCAGGATGCCTTAAATCAGCCCATTTAATTTAGGTTAGAAAATACTTCAGTTTCTCCTTACAGAATAATTTATGCCTGTGGTGGTCTGAGTTTATGAACTGGGAGGCAACTGGATGTTTGGGGGCTGTGGAATAAGACTTATGTCAGTGCTGTTTCTTAAAATGGCAGAATCAAAGTTCTGCTGCTCTGTCATCTCTTCTGAAAAATCTTGACTGCCATTCAAAAAAAATTTTTTGTTAGCATAACTTCCATTGGTTTCAGTGTATAGATAGTTTAAATTCAGCTCATATAGCTAATTTGGTAAATCATACTCAATCAATGGTCCAGACAAGATCTCACTGTCTGATTTAAAAGGTTTCAGTAGTTGGTGAACTTTATTCATCACTTAATTCACCTTTAATGTTAAAGTTAATCAGTTTAAATACAGAACCTTGAGAATGTAACTCAATTTTTATAGATCAGGTCTTCAGTAGGGTTTTATGCAAGCACTATTGATTGCTAGCTCTAGATCTACCACTGCAAAATACATTCTTATGCTGAGGTTTCTTGTGTGTGTGTATATAAAAATATTTAGCTATGCCCAAGTGCATGAAGTAAATGTTAATGCCTGGTAAATACTCTGTCAGGGGGAAAGCTGGTTACTGTCGTGCACAAAACTTAACAGCACGCTGGCGTGAGAGGTGGCTGACATTTTTATCAGCAGGGGGGACTTACAGGAGAGAGCAGGAGGAGCTTCCCTAAGCATCTCTGCAGAAGTTTGTGTACAGTGGTGTTACAGCTATAGGCGGTTTAACCGACTCCATGTTTGCTGTTCCATCGGGTCCCTTTCCTTGGTTTTCGTCCTGTCTGTGACAATTTCAGTAACACTCAGTGGGAGACAAAATGATGGATTTTGTTAGGCCCGGTCTAACTATTGAGCTCAAAACTACTCCTTTTTAAAACTTCTGTTCCTGCAAATGTGTTTCTAATGTTCTGGTTATTGCCCTGCTCTGCTCCACTCCCACTGTCCTTGGCCTTGCCCTTCCTTTCTGCTCTGTCCTTTCACAGACCTGGAGCGAAGGCTGGGTGTGCCGTGTCCCCAGGGAAGAGATGCTGTTCTCGCAGGCACTACTGGTTCTTACCTCTTCCCCTCAAAGATACCTGTAGGAGGGGATGGTCTCTGGACCCAGGCGCAAGGTGCGTAGGACCCTGGAGGGGGAGAAGGTATGGCTAAATGATCTCTACTGAAAGCACGTGGTAAGGCAAGAGAAGAAAAAGAGAGCCCGTAGATCAGCGTGATGCTGAATGCTAACACCCCTCTCTTATTATTACTTCCGAAGTGGAAGGAACTTAAAATATCTTCACTTCAAACACAGTGATGCACGGATGTGCAGAGGCATGAGGGTTCTTCTGTGGTCGAGGCTGAAAACGTGTTTATAGCTCTGTGTAGCGTGCCATTCTTCTGCAAGCAACCAAAAAAATGCTTTTATATGCTGTTCTGTATTGAATGCATGGTCATCTCTGGTGGAGCTGCAGAATGCGGTTCAAAAACAGCAGCTTTGATACATAGAATATTAATCTATAGTAATAATATAAATGGGTTCCTGTGGAGAAGAATGTTAAGTGTGCCAGCCTAACCAATTGAGAATTCTGCTTCAAAGTGGAACAAAGTTTGCCATCGTTCAAGTACTTAAAATAAGATGGAAGGAGACCTCATAGATCATCACATCCCACTCAGTCCCATCACAGGCACCACACAGCATGTTTATGAAGCCTTATATTTAGATTCTCTTCTTCCTCTGTGACTGGAAGCCCGTTCCAGGTCCTTGCTGTGCTGATGGCTAGAAATCCAAATAAAAACCTTATTCTTGGCCACTTTATACCCATTTGTTTTCTCATCAGTCCTGCCTGTCAGCTAAACCAGCCAAGCCCAGTAAGGATTCCACTGTACAGAGAGGAATCTTGGATGATTGGAGTGCTCCAGGCACCTTTTGTGCAGGAATGGTAGGAATTGCAGAGCTTCAATACATCTGAAACACTAATTGGTTTTCAGACGCAGATCTCAATGCTGTACATCATTTTGCTCTAAGTTTTGCTGATTTTAGGTAGGGATTCTGTTTATAGATGGCCTGCAATGGTTAGATTTGCATTTTGTCAATGATTATTTCATGGGCAAGGAGGGCGTTTTGTTTTGTGCACTTGCACAAAACTGGTGTTCTAAAGGTAAAACAGCTGCGGAAGGAGGAATCTTCTCATTTTGAGGAATTCTCATTTTGGTTGCCTAATAGAATGATCTTTAACAGTATGTGCATTGTCCTTTGGAATAGACTTTTTCTGTTTCCAAATAGCTGCTCTTTATAAAGGTGGCTTACTTGTTACTTCACTGCCTTAAAAGAGGCTTGTTAGTCATTGGCAGGCAATGCCAATGTTGCTTGTCTGTCTGTCTTGATTGATGTGTCAACTGCATATACTATTTTTGCCCAATTAGAACCAGAAGAGAGAGAGGGGCTTGTTCTTGTCAAAGGGGCCTCAACTTTTTAAAGATGCTCAAGCCCTCTAAATGTAACAGCACTCTTTTTTTTTTTTCGTCCCCAGGCAGATACACATCTAAGATTGATATCAGCATCCGGAGAGCTCATACTTTATTCCTTGACTTTAAATTTCACTTGTAGAGACAACTAGGCAGGCCTCATTGCTAATTAATAAATCACTAGAATTAAAGAGGACAACAGGAAGAATAACGGGAAAGATGGCTGTTCAGTGGATTTGCAGTACTAGGATGGGGCTTTGTTTTTCTCAGTGGTATGAAATTGTTACACCTACAAAAGCACTATAATTTAGTGTATTCTTCTGTTAATCACATTTTTCCTCACCAAGTGGAGTCTAAAAACCTGTTAGTTCAAGAAAACAGATTAAAATTGTCATGTCAGAGTGGATCTAATCCTTTTTATTACAGTAACGCTTCACAACCCTGCCGTGGAGAGTATTACATAGACTTTTCTGGATGCTTGTGTATGTCACAAGGAAATTACACCTGAAATGTTAACCTTACTTTCATGGCTGATGACTTCTTTTGACAACATTTTGTAACTCCTCGAGTGCTTTAACAACTATGTAAAAACATGGGATAAAGCCCATTTAAATTAAAACAAGGTCAAGCATTATTTTTGTAAAACAATTAATTGCAAAGTCCACTCACACATTTTAAAAGGTAAGTAGCATGTTAAGAGCTTGACGGTGACTTGTGTGTTTGCAGGAGAGATTAAATAACCTTGTCATCTGTTTGTAGTCTTGAGTCTCGTTTGCTGGAGACAAAAGAGAAAGCTATGTGGATTAATATGCTGATTTATTAAGGCAACTGTAGAGAGTAATCTGTTTAATTCCTTAATTCAGGAACGCCTGAGAAGAGAGCACTCTTCTTTCTTTGATGGAGAAGGGAAAAAGCTGTCTTCCACCAGGAAAACCTACCATTCTTCTGGTGGGATGTAAAAAGCAACCACACGCACTTGTGTTTGAGGTTGCAGTAGTTGTCATCTTTCCAGAGATGTTCTGGAGAAGAAATTACTCATTTTGTCATGATGCAGTTGCTTCTGAACTGCTGGGTTTCTGCTGAAGTTCCTTAAATGCTCGAGTCCTCTCCAGTGATAATGTTGCTGCAAGGGTGCAGTGCAAACAAAATTCTCCAGTGAAGGATAATGATCTAAAAACGTCACTACAAGAACCGATGTAGAAAAACGTGAAAGTGGAGAAGGCTGAGAATTTGGTCGCAAAAGGGACTGCTGTAGCAAAGCTGAGCAGAGTTTAGAGAATCCCTGCCTAATTTAAGAAAGTGAATCCTTAAGCCAAGCAACACTGGTGAAACCCAAGCAAACGGGGGAAGGAGATCAACCTGTCAGGAGGCATTTGGACTGCCACTTACTAATTCAAACCACTGGAGTTATTTGATTAGTGTGGTAATGTAGTCAAGGGACTAAAAGATGGGGTTATCCTTGTTTGTGGGGAGTGTGGAAATTACTAATGCTGCTGAAAGGGTCGTTTGCTATTTCCTTGCCTGTAAGTGCTATCACTGTTTTTCCATTTTTGTTTGTTCATTTTTTCTTGATAAACCAATCCTGCTTTGTACAGTCTGAGTGCTTCCACACTGAGATGTTCTGCTGAAGGATGGGGATTCAAGCACTTAGAGTAATTTATCAAGGCAGCCTCGAATACCTACAGTCAGCCAGCACAAGTGCTGAGTCTCCTGATGGGAGCCTGCTCAGAGCATCACGGGTGCTGGCTACTTCCTAAACCACTTACTGAACTAGTTGTTTGATGCTTTAGCAGGAAACCTGTTGTTTAATTTGTAGAATTGAGTCATAGAAACTATTTCCTGTCTGAGTGAAAACAGTGTCCCTGATTATCCCAAATATTGCACAATTTTTTCCTCAAAAATTTTTTACTAAATGTAAAATCTCAGAATAAGATGTATTGGTGGTTGCTGCTTTTTTTTCTTCTTCTTCCCCTTTATATGTAATTAAAATTGTTAGCTCTGAGTCTCCAATTCTCATTAAGCATTTTTGTCCAAATAGAAGACCTCAGCAGCTCTGGCAGTCATAGCCAAATGGGACTCTGAATTGCATTTCCATCTTACAAAAGACAGTTGGAAAGATAACTGTGTGGGAAGTGATACACTGCAGGGAACAGTCATGCCCTGGCAGTGAGGATGGACCAGATGACCTAATTTCTCTTTTCCATTAGAGCTGTCTCTGATTCCGCAGCTAGTCATGCAAGCACATGACTGACAATAAGGATTAAAAAATATGGAAAACATATTTCCCTGTGTAACAAATAAAGCCGGCTATATTTGATTCCATCACCTTGCAAGCGCTGGTTCCTTGAACACCATATAGTTTTCTGTTTGTGTTGGTCTTTTAGATGAAACCTTTAAAACTGACTTGCCATCTGCTCTGCCTGGAATTCGGAACTGCTGTCTCAGCTGCATGAGACATCTGCTTGATGCAGCTGATAGATGAATATAAGCAAGATTTGAGAAAGACTAGCTTAAAGAAACAGTTGCAGGGATCATCTGGGCTAGGTCCTCTGTTAATAATATCCCGAACAACTTGGTTACAGCAAAATGTTGAAAGTGTAGCCCTGCGCTGACTACTGCCGCATTATAGTGCCTTGTATCCAGGTGACAAGGTTAAGTGGTGCCAACTCACACAGAGGCGTGAAAGCACTGCCTGCATAGGTGGTTAAAATGGTGTTAAGACTGCTTTTTGCTGCTGTTCCTAAATCAGCCATGATCTGACTGTCATAATCCAAAGGATTTTTTTTTTTTTTTGGCAAATAAAATCTTCCCTGCCAATTTGTCAGATTTTCCTTTCCCATCACTTGGTGCTTCTTGCTGACTGGCTACTCTCACTCCACCAGGCAGCTTGTGGTCTTAGTGTCAGATCTCATCTGGTACATTAAGAATTTTGGAATAAGTGTCTAGATAATGCACAATGTTGTCATTGGAAAAGTCTTTGAAATGTTATTAACATGACCTCATACTTCAGAGTTTATATCTGAGATTTTATACCCACCTCGCGTACCCACCTCTACCATTCTCTGTTAACGGTATTCATGTCATACCTACAAAAAATCCCAGCTACCAAAGCCCAAAGAATCCTGCGGTTAGCACTAGGATGAGAACTGATTACAAGAATGCACTTAAGACTTTCACCTACATGAAGAGAGGTGAGGAGGGTGAACATTGTTTTGATAGAAGACTATACAAAACAACCATGTAATCTGAAAGCAAATATTTACCCTTGATGTTCCTCACAACTCTGATCTGCAAATACTAGATGGATGCACATCTAGGTGCCTGAGGCCCATAAGGAATTTTCCTCGTATCAATTCTACAAGAACTTACATAAATTTTATTTCCTTCTCCATAACGTGGAGTAGAGTGCTCCTTGCTGGAACTTCTGTTCATGTATTTTCTACTACTGCAGAAACCTAGGGTCTTTGCAGTGCCTAATCTCTCCCAACTTCTTCTTGTGACTTGATTTTTAATAGTCGTGGCTTTCAGTCTTTTTCTGTTGGTATTGTGTGTTATAGGATGTTGAAAACATATTTTGTAGCCCAGGTATATAGAGCAGATGTTTGGTGGAGCATTTTGAAGTAGATGTCTACCACAGGCTTACTTGGGATGTAAAAGATTAGACTCAGTTCCCATCCCCATGTTCCTTAGGAGGTGGTGATCAGCTCTTTTCTCCTTCTGTGGGCAGAAGAGCCCTCTCCGCATTGCCACCTGTGGAGCCAGCGACAAGGATGGGGTGTAGGGATGTTGATTGATTCCCATGCCCTGCATTCCGCTTTGTAAAGCGTGTTCCTATGCAGACCTCTCCCAATTTCCAAAACACAGACGATGAGAAAATCTTCAAGCTCCTAAGAAATATAAATAAATACGTGTGGATTATAACATCTTACTGGTTAATAAGAAAAGTAATCATAATCAAGAAAGTTTAACTGTAGAAATGAGGAATGTCTGTTACTACTGGGGACCCTTTGTGGAAGAAATGACCAAAAATTCAAAATCCTACATTTACCAGCATATTTCCTGCCTGTTGCCACTTGTTTTTCCATTGACTTGTGAAGTTTTTCCACTGACTTGTGAAGTTTTTCCAAATGGAATAGAGAAATTGTTGCTGTTCAGGGAAACTGCCCCAGAGACCTACTTCATTGAGACAAAAGTAAGTAGTAGATGCAGTTTGACATGTTTTCCTTTGCTGTTCTTCCTTGTCACACAGCTTTTGTATCCATTTGTGTCCACCCACTCCCAAAACTTTTATTTGTTATTAGTAATTTGTTTACTTGCTTTCTTACCTCAGAGATCCTTGTTCAGATCCTGGGCTTAGAAACACTAAGCATAGCTTCTAAGCAGTGTTGCGTGATGAAATGTATCAGTCTGAGCCTTATAAATTAGAGCAACCGAAAGGCTATGCTGATTTACACTTGCTGCCAGTGCTGTACGAGGACTGTTTCATTAAATGGATATTGCTTTGACAGAGAGCTCCAGTGGCAACCTGTTCTCTCTAACTGCACTTCCTATGCTGCTAACCAGTAACTGCACTGGATATATTCCTCTGAGGCCATAGTTATGTGGTCGATTTAATCCAACAAAAACTCATATTGCCTCTGAAGCCTTCTGCCTTCTCATCTGTGCTCGTCCCCAGTGCCTCCCTTAGGCTGGCATTGGGCAGCCGGAATGCAAAACTGATTATGAAAAAGGGCAGCATTCACGTATCACGTCCCCAGCCGTGTGCTGACCCACACACAGGCTGGTTCTGGAACACCAGAAATGCGTGGGAGGAGAGACGAGGGACTATCCCTCCCTGTGGCAATGCAGATTGTGTCGGACTAACGTAATGTTGGCTACGCAGCTAACAAAAGCCTGTGTACGACTGACTTTTTGAACACCCCTATTTGTCTGCCGTAGGGCAGGCTTATTTGTCTGACTTGCACTGGACTCTGGATTTGCTCTCATAATTTTTACGTTGGTTTAAACAAAGTGATAGCCAATTCACACTCACGAGGGCTGCATAATAAAGGTCACTTCAAGAGTAATACTTTCCAGTAATGAAAATTCCCAAGACTGAAAAGTAAATTGCACAAAAAGAAGAGTTGCATCTAAAAGACAAAAATGATCTTCACCAAGTAAGGAACCTTGGTATCCTTAGCAGAACCATCAATCCAAACAGCACCCTAGAAAACTGAGGCACAGCAAGCAAACGTCTTACTACAGTTCTTACTTATTCTGTATGATCCAAATTTCTTCCTACCTTTGCAGTTGGGTTTAGGGTTAAAAAAATAAGTTTAAGCATCAGAAGACAAACCTCGTTTTCAGCTTTCCCGTGCTTTATTGTGTGGGAGGCTATTTCTGTAGTGTTTCAGAATGAAACATCCTGGTACTAATGCCTGTATTCAAGGAAATGGGAGAATACGGGATTCATAAAATAAACAATTACCCATGAAAAATTAGTTCACTATGAGTTTGACCGACTAAAATGAAATAATCTAGGGCAAGACTCCTATTAATTTCAATTGGGAAGCCAAGAGTGTTTGGAATCCCCACCTTAAAACTGTAACTTAAAAGATGCAGCACATTTGTGGGAAGTAAAAGGGTGGGAAAATAATAACTAATGTGCCAACTAGTTCCAGTTCTGTTTGTGTGTATACTGAAATACATCTATCACATTCATATACATTATGTATTGTATATATTGCATATATTATTCTATGTATTTGTGTGTGTGTGTACATATATATATTTATCTACGAGATGTGACCATGTCTGTTTGTAGAAGACTGACTCATCTAATTTTGGAAATTGGTTATAACCAGACGGTAACAACTTCTGGTTACTAAGGATCTAGGCTGAACTCACGCCAGAAACTACACATCAACAGCTGTAAGTTTTCAGTCCTCTGAGCCACTCAAGCCTTTTCATAACTCATATTTCCGTTCTCAAATGGAGATAGAAAAATATTGTTAAAGTCCAAATTTTGCACTAAATACATTACTTCGACTATGGCATCTTAGGCCATTTAAAAATGCATTTGGCACAGTAATTACAGGTCATGTTGTCTGGAAAAACAGAAATACAAGTAGAAATCCTTAAAGGCAGAGATAAACTCCTGTTTACTGTATGTTCTTGTAGTGCGACATAAGAATAACCAGTTAGATACCTGCTCTTTGATTAAATTTAACTTTTCAAATAGCTTACATGAACATTGTTTAAGTCATTACAGGAAATGCTAGAGGTTTGCACAGTGAAAACAACGTAAAACTTTAATAAACTCACTCAATATAAGAAACTGCTAACTCCTATCATACATGCAGTATCTTTGCGTTAATAGGAGCAAGAGCAGGACGAGAAACATGCATTTAGAGATCTTACAAAAATGTCTCCACACACTAAACTGTATTCTACTCTACATTGCACATGCATTTAGAAACTATTGATTTATGTTTGTATACTTTACTGATTATAACTTTTCATATCTTAACATCACACCTGTATCGTTCTTACCTTTAGATAGACAATGTTGTCGGCGACTAGCACTGCAAATATTTTAATAAAAGCAGCCTAGCTTTTCTAATGCTTTAGAATCATAAAATCATTAAGGCTGGAAGGGACCTTCGGGAATCATTTGGTTCAACTCTCCTCTCAAAGCAGGTTCAACTTCAAAGTTACAAGTTGCTCAGGGCTTTGTCTTTGAAACACAACTAATGCTAAATAGTATGAATACTCTACATAGTATTGAAAACATTAACATAGTTGTTCTTACTTATCCACTAACAGATACAACAGACTCCTCCTGTGTTAAAACTCAGCTACTACACTTATTTCACCTTGTATAAACAGTAGTTTAGCTGTTTTTCTCTCAAGATCTTAACTGCTTTTATTTTTAGACAATTTTATTTTATTTTAGACTCCTTGTTACAATAAGCTGTTAAGTACAAATATGTATGTGTAGTCAGTGGTGATGTTTTCATCCTTGGTGAACTATCATTGCATTATGAGGAGTGGGGCTTGGTGAATTATGCTTTAGATTGCTATTACTCAGATACTAATAAAAGCCAATAATCTGTACGCTTAAGGGAAAAAGAGACCTGATTTGTACCTGCTGTGGTAAATGAGAAAACATGTCCAACGGCCACACACTAAAATCAACTGGTTTAGTTTTGTTCCAAGCACTTTAGTGTTTGTAAAAGGTCCTGAAAAGTGATGTTCTCTGTAATCTTGCTATAATTGCATCAAAAAAGTAGCAACACAGCCTTGCTTGCACTGGTTCCAGCAATGTTTCTCTTCAAGACAGAACTGTCTTTTTAACCAAAAGGATGGTTTCATTTGCAGAGAACAGTCTACTGATGCTACTAATTCCTACTGGGAAATGATTCCTACAGCAAGGCCTCTGTTCAGTCTGTAATCCTGCTGAAGATACCCAACAGGGATGACCATCGTTATTATAAGTCTGTGGCACTTGTGCTGCAGACACTGCTGCCCAAGAAGTTGTATCAAGAACATGGACTCCTAGGTAAAAGGTAAGTAGAGGGCCATGGCATTCAGTCACATCGCCTGTGTCTGACTTTTCTCAGTCAGCTATCTCTGGGGAGTGTTCCAGACAACCCAGGCATCAGAACAAGTGCAGACCTTGGTTCTGCATAATTAGTTACATCTTTCACTCTCCTTTTTGTTACCTATATTTCTGAAGAACAGAAGCAGGGAAAAGAAAAAAGAAAAAAGAAAAAAAAACAGCTAGGGAAATAATGTTCCTAAGAGTTCAGTGCAGTTTAACTACAAATACATGCAAGGACAAACCATACTCAGCACCATTTAACTGGTGAAACTGGAATAGTTTTTCTGAAGTTCAAAGGGAAAAGAAAAGGCAGAGCAGACAAGGTATCAAGGGGACAACTGCAAGATCAAAAGCTCTGACAGCACTACAGAGTTTGATCTTTTTTCTTAAACTTTTTTCTTGGTCAACTTGTTGACCTCCTCATCTTTGATGGCCATCTTCACGGCCTGTTTCAGAGTCCTTCTTTGCCTTGGTCCCACAGGGCCAACTTTTCTGTGTCCCAGAGAAAGCAGGAAGAGTTACCCACTGCTGATTTCTGACAGCAGAGTAAATTTAAATTGGCTGAAGCCAGCTATGCAAGTAGCATAAGATCAGAATCAGGCCTCCTATGTGTGTCTTCGAGATATGAACTGCATTCTTTATGATATTTGTCACACGTTTCCTCAGCAACTTCAAAAGAGTTTGATTCCTTTGATTACAGTTCTGTTTACCTGCTATCTTAACTAACAGGCATTTGCTCAGAACAGACATTTACTCAAACATTACCTTTATTATTTTTTCCCCTCAAGTGCAAAATACTTCATTTACAAACAGCCATATTAACATCCCTGTTAAAGTATAAAGCAATATTCTTTTGAGATCAAAAGCATTAAAGAGTGAAAACCAAGTATGAGTTTTTGTCCTAGATTTGCAGTAAATTCTGTGCCTGTGCTTGCTGCTTTAGGGACCTTATAAGCTTCCCGCGTATCGGTTCTTCACCATTAACAATATGCAGTCATTGACCTAGCCAAAGGTCTTTCCCTTCTATAAAGGTATCTTGTGTTACTTACAGTTGCGGAAGTACTTTGGCCAGTGGTTTCCTTACTGTGGCCCATAAGCCACTGGTACGGGCTCTGCAAAATCATACGAAAATGTGTTTTCAACAGCATTTTCAGGTAGGATCTTAATAACAGGGCACAGTAAGTTTTGAGAGTTGACCACACTCCAGTGGTCCAAACTCTTTGGAGACTGCTGACCTAGTTACACATTTGTGATCAGCAAACTGCTCCTTATGACGGCAAAGCTGTGCTACCCTCACAGCCTAAGTTGCAGCTCAGTGAATGAGCTAGCTTAGCAGCGTATTTGCTGACCCAGAGGGCAGATGTCAAGATTTTTTACTACCACTACGAAGAGTATACTTTCAACCAAACCTCCAAATGTACAGGTAAGCCAGGAGAAGGATGACAGCCTACGCAGGTGTAGCCAGGGAACATGCCTTCTAGCAGCACTCTTCTGAGGCAAGAGTGTTCCTTGGAAGTATACTTTGCTTTGTCTTCCTGCTGTATATCCTGTAATAGATCTAGCTGGTAAGCAAATCACAGAAGAGTGTAATCAGGCAGGGCTGGGGAGGGGCAGTTGTATGAGTCACATTTTCATCATATGGAACGGAAAGGCCTGCAGTGGGGACAGAAGTGAGGCACCACAAAAATGAGAGATCAAAGGCATATAAATACAAAGACATATAAATACAATGATTGAAATCTCAGCCAATGAGCAGCTGACTCTTGAACCACATGTAGGTCTTCAGCAGTTCAAGTGTGGCTCCTGCATCATCTCCTTCATGCTGATGGTGGGGATGGCCTGGCTGGGTAATCTGAACCCCAGCTGTCAGATGAGGTGAGCCAGCCGGTGCCCCTGAGCCTGACTTTGAAAGGTCACCTACAAGTCAGACACATGCCGATCCATTTTGCAGTGGTGATTTGGTGTCCCTAATGCAGGCTACTCGCAGAGATTTCCCTTTCTCTTTGGAAATAGATGGCATGCGTGAAGCCTGGTCAAAGGAAGATTTTCGTATAGTGTTCATAGACCCAAGGCATTTGGTGACGTTTGCGAAGAAGTGACTTAGAAAAAAATCCTCTTGGCCTTGCTCACATTGTTAGCAGGACTATTTTGTCTGAGAAAGAACTGTGAGGAGTTAGATCCAGATTTCCTGCTCAGTACAGTCACTTACCCAGAGCAGTAATGCTTCACGTTGATGTTGCTCAGATAACAGTGAGTTGACAGAGTCAAAAATATATAAAGAGGATCAACTTTCTGAACAGGTTAGTATCTTGTTGACAGTGAGGACTGTACCAGCTGAGCAAAAAGCTGCCTGCGTTCCTCCGGTTCTGGTGCAAACAGGTCCATTCAGCCAGTGCTACAAGTTAGGGTAATTCTGCCCTGTCCTTCCATTGCTAAACTACCAGGCTGTTAGAGGACATCAGAATTTCTTCCTCCTCTTGTCCTGGTCTTCTCCCTCAACAGAGGCTTTCAAGATGGTACCCAGAGGAGCCTTAAGACAGACGTACAACTTCTCATTTTATAGGAGGAGAATCACTGCAACATTTCAACACAGCAGAATGTTTATTCAAGAGCACCTGGTTCTGCAAGAGACTCTGAGCTCCAGTTTTCAATGTGGAACCCAAAGAAGATGCGTAGTCTTATTTGCTTGGCTAAGGCATTTGTCTCTTTCCAAGCGATTCTCAGCAACGCCACATTCATGAGTACGGTCTACTACAGCTCTAATGAGAATACCAAGCAAAGTCTAATGCTACATTCCATGTATTCCATGAATTGCTCTCTATTTGAATTCTTGCCAAAAACCTAGATGGCACTAATGCATTCCAGCACAGCCTTCTTCTAGCCCACTCTTTTTCTGTTTCTTGGTAATGTAGATTGTACAGCATTCAATACATTAATTTTTCATAACTTTTAAGTCTCTGTTTACACTTAAATTGCCAATGTAACTTGTGGAAAAACCACACAAGTTCCACCTTGCAACTCTCACTTATGAAAATAAACCTCACTTGTAAAGTCACTGTAAACTGATTTCAGAGTTTGTCCCAGAGAGTTTCATTTGTCCCTTATAAAGCTTCCCTTATAGTTCTAACAAAGCCTGTACAGGTGCCATTCTTATGTATATACAGATGTAGACACAGATATGTATACATACACACATATATGGTCAAAGCAGTCAGCATAAAGTAGATTCCTAGCAGATCTTTCCAAATCTTCATGTGTGCAAATTTAATCAGTTAAAATTTCTTTTGCAGTTCAGTACATATATGTTCAGTTGTTCAGCTGCCAGGTTTCACTTGGGTTGCTGGCATGTGCTGGCAGTCAGCTCCCTCTGTATCTCATACATCAAAATAGTACAGCTGGAGATTAGCCCATGTTCCATTACTTTCTGAAAGATCGACATTAACACTCCTTACATTAACAGTATTTCCTAGAGATATATTAGCCTGATCAAAAAATATTGCCCAGAAGTACATTTTATCTTACCTAATACTTAGATTCTCTTTCCTTCTATTGTACTTCAAATCAGAGAAGCCTGCTTTCTTAGGAGAGAAAAGAGAACCAATAAAAATACCTGATACCATCTGAAAAGCAAGGGATCAGTGCCAAAGATACTAACTTTTATCACTGTCTGTGACTTCTGTTCTGTGGGAAGAGAAATCACCAGGACATATTTTAGAAGCAAAATATAACAAAACCTAGCAATTTGAAATCAGGTTCTGTCTTTTCTTCTTTCTTATTGTAGCCATGAGTGTTATCACACAATTGCACTGGTGAAAAGAAAAGCTGGTACCAAAACAACAAAGCTAAAAAATGGATCCTGTGAACTTAAAGGGAAGTACGTTGCTCTGCTACATTTATGCATATTTATAAATTTAAGCCCAGTGCTGACAGTAGATAAAAAATTACAAATAAGCTATCACTGTCAAAATGATCAAAGAGAATAGAACATGTCCCTTCATTACATATTACACGGTCCTTCCAGGCCAGACTTTGTGAGGCATACACAGTGGAACCAGGGACCACAGGACCTGTTCACATCAGCATCAATGCTAAGAGCATTGCCTAAATTGCCTCATGTGATTTAGGAACAGATTTAAAAAAACATCCTGCTTCCATTGCCAAAGTTCTGGTTCTCTGAACAGGGCTGGGATACCTGTGAAAGCATGAACCACCTTGGAGGGTGCATCCAGAGATGTCCGTAAAGGTGAGAAGGGCAGATGTGGAAACTAACTAGCAAATCTTAAAGATGAGTGTTTTCTATTCATCATCCTGACATGGAGCATTAGAAAACTTTGGAAAACTTCTGAATGGCTTTGTCATTGATATATGATGGATCTTAAATATGTACATCCAGTTCTAAGAGAGTAGCAAGCTTTAAAATATGAAAAGGTTGGTATGGTTTTTTTTTTCCCTATTAGGACAAAAGTGCATCACTCAGATAGCAGAAGTATCTTCGTTATTTATATATGTAATTCTACATAAACATGTGTCACCTTTCCTAAGAACTGGAAAGGAATAGACAGAAGAATGGCAGCACCATCTCCTGGCAGATATAAGAAACAGGGACCACTTTGTGTCAGAAAGTAGGGACAAGTAATTTCTTTGTGGGTTTTAAAAAGATTCTAACAGGAAGTAACTTCACAAGAGTGTATTGCCTCCCTGGGAAGATTAACTTTGGTATGCTTCAGGGAAGAAAAGCATTACGTGTTATTATAATTATGGAGAACACACACTCACAGTTATGAAGAACAAATTCAGGTTGCTTCTCCCTCTAAAAAGCTCTCTCATGCTGGCCTCTCTGCTTTCCTTTAGACTGTAGTAATAGCAGATTTCACAACTAGCACAGCAGGTAAGAAAGGCCAGTTGCAGTGTATTAGTGTAGTCTTGGAAGACCACAGAAGTTCCCTATAGTCAGAAAATAATGGAATATGTTAATTTCAAGAGTTGTAGCCAAGTTTCTGTCTTGCTGAGTAGGTAGGGGAAATAAAGGGAAAAGCCTATTAATACTGTAAACTGCCGGATCATTAATGTGGAAGGCTATTATACATATTTAGAAAGTGACAACAGGCCAAACAGCACTAAGCGAGGGTGAGGCCTTTGGAGTAATGAAAGGATGTATTGGAAAAAAATATTTATGGAGATAAAAGAGAGGAGATTAAGTCAGACAACTTGGTGAAAGACAACAACAGATGAGAATGGAGGAGAAAACAAGAAAAAGAAGAGAAGGATTCTAGAAACTTCTACAGCTTTTTCTTGAACAGTACAGACTTGGCAGGCCACAGGAGTCCAGCTCTCATTTATCAGAACCACCTCAATCAGCGTGAGGGAGAAGACTTAACCTCAGCAATAAAGATGTGAATATACCAGTCTTCTTGTCTGTTAACTCTTGCAGATCTGCTCTTGGCATTAGGTCCAATTTTCCCGTATATTAAATAAACACAAAGCCCTCCTCGTGCTACACAAACACGAATGATGGTTTGCTTTTTTGTTTGTTTTTGTGTTGGTTTTTTTGTTGTTGTTTTTTTGTTTTTATGTTTTGGGGGTTATTTTGCTTTGAGAAACTCCAGAGTGCTTTTAAGGAAATTTTTTGTAGATGATCATGAAAGTCCTAATAGATGGGACTTATGAAATCATTCATTCCACCCTCCTCCCAAAGGAAGAGCACTCCTTATAAGACATCACACTTCCCAGAACTTTGCCCAACTTAGAGTCAAAAGCCCTAAGTAGTAGGGGTTCCAGTGATTCCCATGGGAAAACACGCAGCTTTACGCAGCCTACAGTCTTGCACATGGGCGGGGTGCGGTTCTGCTTATCTCTGTAGCTCAGAACCAAGATCAGGCCTTTTACCGTGGGGCATCATTTACTATTCAAACATTCACAAAGCAAAGGTAATTCTCAATCATCCTTCAGGGCCTTACGCAAAAGCTAGCTTCCTTTCTAACCAAATTATTGAATTGTATATTTTAAGAATTGCTCTGGTTAGTGGGATAATTCCTTTCACCAAATACTTATTCTTAAAGGAACTTTTCTTCTGAACAGGGTTAGCCGTCCAGCTAGCTGTCTCTGCACTTCTCTAGCTTTTCTTACTAACACGGGAAAAGACATTTTACTGGCTATATATATTAAATTTGTTTCTTTCTTTTGTAATTTAATGTACTGCCTTTGTGCTATTCCTCACCAAAACACATTAAATACTATTTTCCATTCATTTCTAATCATATCCTTAGGTATTTATCATATCCCTGTTTAGACCTTAATTACATGAAAAGCGATTCAAATTCCCCAGTGGGTGAAGAGAAGAATGCATTCCTATCGATACTGGCTATCAACAAGCTCCCAGAGTGCTCTTGTACTGGACACAACATGGTATGTTTCTACAAATGAGAAAAAAAAAGAATTGCACCCAGACATGCCATCAAACTAACCTACCAATATAAAATAAGGGATTCTTATTAACATGGAATAAACAATAATGCTCAATCGATTCACTTTTCTTAATTCTACTTACTGTTTTACTATTATAGCGTCTAAATATCTTAATCTAATCCACACAACTCCATTATGCTGGACTTCATCAAAATATAAATCAGAAACAGTCCATAACCCTAAAAAATACTTACAATTTTAAATATTAAAAAAATATTTAATATTTTTTAAGATGTTTCTAGAGGAAAGCTGGAGAACTACTGACCATTAAAACTGATACCTGTACTACACAGATTAGTTGCAACTAGAAGTAATGCATACATGATTTACTAGGGAAAGGTCAATATGGTTTTTTCAATGTTGTTTTTGTAAAGAGAAATCTTGTCTTACAAACTTGGTACGGAATTTTCTGAAAATGTCAGCAAGCAGTTGGATAAGGGAGATTGGAGAGATACAGTTTGCTTAGATTTCTGAAAGGGTTTCAACACTTTTTTTTTTGCCTGCGGCTCTTAAGGCCACTTAGCAACCATGGGATAAGAGAGAAGATCCCTGCATGGACTACAATGTGGTTAAAAGATAGGAAGCAGACTAAGAGTAAATAGTTTTCACAGTGAAAGTCACCAATGAACCTTCATATCTGTGTGCTTATAAATAATTAGACGAGGAATGAAAAGACAAAGCCTTCTGATACCATGTTGCTCATGGAAGGGAAAAAAAAGGTGTGGCTGAGAAGCACTGCAAAAAGACCTTTCAGTACTCTGCACTCAATTACCCACATTTATGCTCTGGAATATAGGAGACATCTTAATCGTTCTGGCACAGGACCTAATGGAGACCCATGCTCTTCTGAAGCCTCGGTAAGATACCCTGTGTCACCTGATGTAGAACTAGACACCACATACACGCAACTGAATTGGGCCTTCAGTGACTGGCAATAACGTGATAGATGATTTTCAGTGATGCAAGCGGGGAAAAAAGTTCTACATTACTTGTAGAATAATGGTGACTGAGCAGACCATCACACTTCAGGAGTGAGATCTTGGAAACTTAATAGGTATTTGTAGGACAACGGCAGCTCAGTACTCAGTAGTGTTCAACAGCGTATTAAATGTTAGAAATATTTAGGAAAAACATTGAGAACACATAGAATAGTTATGCCACTGTATAAATTCAATGTATGCCCATATCTTGAACACCGTATGCAGTTCTAATCCCACTTTCTCAAACAGGACATACTAGAATTGGAAAAGTTCACAGAATAGCAATAAATCAAATGGTGTCGGGAAATGTCAGGTTGAAAGCAAAGTGATTCTTCCTACATTGATTACACCGTGGAACTCCCTGCTGCAGGGTGTTATGTGTGCTGCAAGTTTACAAACAGCAGAGGGTCAGCTGGACAAAATTCCGGAGGATATACACTGAGAGCTGCCACGTAAGACTCTACCTCTAATTTGGAGAGTTGATAGATGCAAATTGTTGGAAACTCAGAGTGTACTCACAGGAAGCTTTGCCAGCTGTTTATTATTATTACTGTCTTTCCATCACTGGAGACAAAAAACTGGGAGAGACAGATGCTCTTGGTTTAAGCAACATGCCTGTCCTTACAAAAAAAATGAACAGTGTGGCAAGAAGCGGGATGGGTGCTGGTTTTTCTCCATTTCTGCTGAGTACATCATCTGCAATTATCTTTGCTAGAAGCATCTGAAAAGAGAAGATCAAGCTAATCTCAGAAAACATTAACTGGCACACCATAGCATAGCTGTAACCCAAATAACACCTTCACATGCCTTTATCACAGTAACACATGCTGTTTGCGAACAGGTGACTCATGCACCCATCACTGCTGGTACTGGGTGCCACAAACAATCCTCAATAACACACAAAAGCTAGCAAGGCCACTCGCGTGCACCACGAAGAAACTATCTTCTGCAAGCTGCAAACACGAGTGTACCAGACGCCACCGTGCGTGTGAGAAGATGGGCGGGAGTGCCCCGGGCGGGCCCGCACGCCGGGTTCAGCCCCCAGGCGCGCTGCAGAAGCACTGAGCCCTCTCCCCTTCCAGCGAGCCCTGCACGCCCCCGGGAGACCGGGACGGGAGGGAGGGAGGGAGGGAGGGAGACCTGAGGGAGACCGGAGCGAGCGGCCGAACCGCAGCCCCAGCGCCTCCCAGCGCGGC
>VXAL01019431.1:95596-140713 GCA_013399475.1 Chauna torquata | reverse complement strand
GGGAGATGGTGCCCTGAGGGGAACGGGGGGAATGGGGCGGGCGAGGGGACTGTGGGGCGGGCGAGGGGGCTGCGGCAGCTGGAGGGCCGCGGGCTGGCACTGCTTGGGGGCAGGGGGCAAGGCCGCAAGCTGCTGGCGGCCTCCTTGCCCCGCTTCCAAGCGGGCCCGGTGCCCCCGGAGGCACAGGGGTGCCCCCGCTGGAGACCGCGCCGGCCCCGTCCCGCCTCGGCGTGGCAGCGGTCCCGCCGTAGCTGAAGGTGTCACTGGTGTGTGGTGGTTGGGGCCTGTCGGCCTCTTCGAGGAGGTGAGACCGCGTTATCTTCGCGCTCGAGGTCTGCTAAAGCACTTTCCTTGCAGGAGTCTGCGTTATGCTAGAGCAGGATAATCATATAAACGACTTCCCTTCATAGTTCTGGTTGGAGTCACCGCTGCGGAGGGAGCCTGGAGCTATTGGAGCTGAATGTGACTTCTGGAAAGCTTAATGTGGAGGAAGACTGTTTTGCTTAACTGCCGTAACCTTAGTTTTGCACCTAAGCGTTTGCTTTGGTGTGAAGAAGTTGCAGACTTTGGTCTGAGGAGCAAACGCTTCTCTCTGAAGTGGCAGATGAGTTTATGCGAGAGGCAGCAGTTGCATGTTACCCAGTCAGTTGTCATGTCTCCAGGTGGTGCTGCCGATGGTGACTGCTTCAAGTCCCCTTTCTTTGTCTGGATCTCTTGACAGATATCCTGGCAGGCATCCAGGCTGTACCTCTGTCCCACTTTCCCACAGCTCAGGTTGACTTTTTGTTCTCTGCCGGCTACAGCAATTAGTCACTGCAGGAAGCAGGTAGGGATAGGATTCAGCAGTGGATGTTCCAGGAAGTGTAACAGAAACACAACAAATACAGCACATCCCTTCAACGTCAAGCAGGTCTAGGGATTTCTTCAAGCAGAGGTTGCATCTTGGGCCATCAAATTTTATGCCTTCTAAATGACCTACTTGCTGCGAACTTGTGTAATCTTTATCTGATGCCTTTTGTATTCTTGGCCTCCATACCACCATGCCTGGACTATGAGCTCTTCAATTTTATTAAGTAACACATGGAGGAGAAACTCCTTTCTTCTGTTTGTTTCTAAACTTTGACTATTTCTGTGGGTTCTGTTGCCAGAAATGGTGAATATGGAACACTTAGTCATTTTCTTCATGCTGTTAGTGACTTACAGACTTTTATAATTCATCCCCTTTGGCATCTCTTTTTTTCAAGTGGGAAAATCTTGGTCTGTGTAATAATTCTTTGTATGAGGAAAAAGTTCATGACGTTATTGGTCTTTGTTACCTTCGTGTATACACCTTCTGTTTGCACTGGATTTTTATTTATTTGAGATGTATGACTAGGACTGTAGGCAGTATTTGTGATACAAAGATACCATGGACTTATAGTGATGGAGCACAGTGATGAATGCTTTTTGTTTTGTTTTCTTTCTAAGTAGTTTTTGGCTTCTCTTCTTGTCGTTTAATAGTCACTCCAAGATTTTTTTTTTCTGAGTGGCAGTGACTATGCTGAAATACTTTGCACAAATATAGTGAGAATTTTTTTTCTCATGTTAATTTCACGTTTACTCCACTGATTTTCATGAAGCATTGTGTTTTTCTCTCATTCAGTAAATTAAATCTATAGAAGCATTTTGTGAGGGAGCTTGTCTAAAACTTAAAAATCTGAGTATACTCGATTAATTGTGTTACACTTACCGACACATTTCATCCTTTCAGAAAGCTAATAAATAGGCACTAATTTCATGAAGAGGTAGTATGGACCATTCCCTACTATCTTATTTAGCCAGAGGTCTAGTAATTTACACTTTGTTGTTGTTATTACCACTTTGTCAGGAAAGTTGAGCATATTTGTTGAGCCCCTAGATGGTATCTGGAATGCTTCTGTCAGTTGGTGCTGCTCTTACCACCTTTCAGTCCGCCAGGAGCAAGGCCAATGGCACTGTACTTGCATAGCAGGATTAGGGGTTGACCAGTTTCCTGTTTTCAGTGCTTTATAACTCTTGGGTTAATACATTCGTGTCCTCTTGACTTGCTGGTAGTTTCATTGGTTTGTTCTAAAGCCCCTTTTCTTGAGTCTAACTGGAGGCAGTTCTTTAGATTCATCCCATCAAGACAAGCTTTTGGGGGACCCTCTTAGTTTCCTCTGTAGTGAACGCAAAGGTCAGTTATTTGGCGTTTTGGTACTGGCCGTTAGCATCCATTCTTGGGGTCATCTTTGCTGCTTAGTTGTTTCACAGGCCCCTTTGATTATTTATCTGGGTTGTTCCTTTTGATTATAGTAAAAGCTATTTCAAGTATTAGCTTCTGTCTTTGACGAGCTACTCTTCAGAATCTCTTTGCTTGCTTTACTGTGGTTTTATGTTCATCATTTGCAGGAGTTCTGTCTTCTTAATCTTACACACAGCTCAGTTTTCTGAAATGTCGTCTTTTCCTTCTAATTACTTCTAATTTGTTCTGTTTAACCACGGAGGTTGAGTTTTCTGGACTGAAAAGGTTCAGATTTCTGAACTAAAGTCTCTAATGAAGTTTCAAGGGTTGTCATTTTATGGTTAAGAACTTTCTTGCTTGTCTTTAAAAGTTCATTTTTTCAGCAGGGAAAAATGATTATTTAGTGAAAGACAGAATTTGATAAAGAATAGAATAAGTAGACGAAAAAGACGTGGAACATTTCCTAGCATTTTTCAGCTGAAACAATCTTAGGGAGTGGTGCTCCAGCAGTTTAAACTGATCTAAATTGGGACTGCCACAATCCTGTCCTCAGCTTTCTGATCCCTTCCCCGTTCTTGTGAGCACATTCATGGAGCTAAGCTGCCTGGAAGCTGATCACCTTTTTTGGTAAGGGGCAGGGTGTCTGTGTTTGGGTGGTTTGTGTAGTTTGCTCCCTGGACTAGCTCACAGTGTGGCTGACCAGGCACCTGCCCTGTGTGTGTGGTGGGAGGGAGGGAGGGAGGGGTTGTGCTCAGGGTGGAATGGTCTCAACCTCAGTTTGAATTGCCTTTAGGGTGTGTGGAAGTGGTGCTCGCTTTAATAACATTGACAGCAGGGATTCATTTCTGGACTCACCTCAAGCACTGTGGGCAGTTCTGGGCACCACAGCATAAGAAGAACATGAAACTGTGAGAGAGTGTCCGCAGGAGGGCTACAGAGATGGTGAAGGGTCTGGAGGGGAAGATGCATGGGGAGCGGCTGAGGTCCCTTGGGTTGTTCAGCCCAGAGAAGAGGAGATGAGGGGAGGCCTCATGGCGGCCTGCAGCTTCCTCATGACGGGAGCGGAGGGGCAGGCGCTGATCTCTGCTCTCTGGTGACAGCGACAGGACCCGAGGGAACGGCATGGAGCTGTGACAGGGGAGGGTCAGGCTGGGTGTTAGGAAAAGGTTCTTCACCGAGAGGGTGATCGGGCACTGGAACAGGCTCCCCAGGGCAGTGGTCATGGCACTGAGCCTGCCGGAGGTCAAGAAGCGTTTGGACAACGTTTTCAGACATACGATCTGATTTTTGGGTGGTCCTGTGTGGAGCCAGGAGTTGGACTCGATGATCCTTGTGGGTCCCTTCCAACCTGGGATGTTCTGTGATTCTAGTATTCTCTACTAGTCAATACAATGACTTACTACAGTTTTGCCTTTGAAAAATTAACGTCAGCTCTCTTAATTTTTTTTCTCGCAGTTGTCCTTTGTCTCTGAAGATAACCTTTTATAACTATTAAATATTTATGCTTAAGTTGGAGCTCTGACGTCTGAATGGTAACAGGGCTTAATGGACTTGAAAAGAACAGCAATGCAAATACCCAGCTTCAGTGTTGCTGAATGTATCGCTGTATCTGAACTGCTTGAATCTGTTTTACAGCACAGTGGTGTTCCTCGTGCGCTGCCACTAAGGAGTATCTGGGATTGCCCAGAATATAGTCCAACTGTATGTAAAAATCTGCCTTAATCTAAAGTTACATGTTTTGAATGAGATCTTCTAATCACAAGATAGGCAGGGAACTAAAGGAAGTACAACAACTGTTACTATCTTGGGCAGGTAATGTTCTTTGAATCACTCACTTTTGCAATATAGAAAAGACCAATAATAAAATCTGAGGCAGATAACCTGAGCTTGAATTGTTTTTTCTCCAAACTGCTCAAATACCATACAGAGCACAATATGAACTGTGTCAGCTAAAGAAGTGACCCATTAAAAATGGTTCAGCACAAACGTACATAATATACATCAATAGACTAGAATTTACAAATTGTTGAATGAAAAAAATGGTAGTGGTATTGATGAATACACTGGGGGAGCTGGGTGGTACAGGAGGTAGCATAAAATCATTCACAGTCAGTTTTGATTTAAACATCACAGTTAATGTAACGAAACACACAAGTCCTTAAAGCCAAGAACATCTCTGTCTGTAGAGGAGTTAAGGGGCTGGAAGTTTACCTCAGCGTCAGGAGTGTGCAGCGAGATAATTAGTGACTAAATCCTTATATGAGATTAAACTTCAGTCCTTCTGGACTGAAGTGTGTGTGTGCGCGTGTTAGAGACTAGGGCAAGACCCGGGTAAGGGGCAGATAACTAATTTTGCTACCATGGTCTGCCATTTCTCTTCCTGTTTCTTATCCTCTTTTAATATCCTTTAAAGCAAGACAGCTCTTTTGGATTGAGGCAGATTGGCAGGCTGACTCCAGAAGCTGAAGTTTGGGCCTGTATCTCAGTGTACCGCATGGAGGAGAATCCAGGAACATGCAGCCTGATAGCAGTGTGTCGCAGCATGTGGCACCGGTCCGGGATGCTGTGGGATAATTTCAAAATCATTGCAGGGATTTATAGATGCAGTGGTTTCCATAGGCAGCATTACAGGCTAAGTAATAAAGATGTGGTTTCCCCTACACTTTGTCTCTAGTGTAAGCAGCAAATGCTTCATGTAGACGTGGCTGGCCTTACTGAGTGTAGATTATCAGTGTGGTTTTTGTGCTGTGCATTGGTAGTCGTTTCTGTAGAGGTAGTTAACGTGCCGGTATTGAAGTACTTTCTCTGGTTTGTTTTCTCTTGGTCACCTGAATCAGTCAATGTTTCAATCTGCAGCTGAAAAAAATACGAAAATGTGATAAAAGTGTAATTCCTGAGAGAAGTGGGTGAAGTTAACAAAGTGAAGAATGTCAGCATTACGTTCAATTCTAATTATTAAGAATTACCTTTAACTATTGCAAGGTTTTCATAATGAGAACATAATCAAGTGCTCGATATGAGTTTGGTTTTGGGCAGTACCACTCTGGTCTGACCTATAAGTAACTAAAAAGTAAAATGCCTCTTTGCATTCAAGATTTTTTTTGTATTTTTCTTCTTTTCTCCCACGGTAAAAACTGACAACTTCAGTGGTGCAGTTCATGGCTGATAACAGCAGTGACTCATCTCAATTTTGCTCTTCTACTACTCTGGAATTTTTTGTGTGCGCAAAAACCCCAGCACGGCTTTCTGCTCTGTGGTTAGAAGGGCCGAGCGAGGAAACACGGCCAGCCAGCTCAGCGCGGAGTTCTCCTGGTTGAACTCTTGAAGTTACACCAGGATTTAATTATGCATTTAGTAGTCAGTAGAGATTTATATCTGAGATAGAAGTTTATGTTTAACATCTGTTATAAATAGGTTGATTTGTTAATTAGTTTTTTGCCCACCAGCTTTTTTATAAGCTGCAGGAGTTTGCCCGTTTCCTAGGTCGATCGAGGGACGCCCTTTGTTAAAGAAGCCTGGCTCTTGGTTAACCTTTTATTACACGTGGCAGAGAGCAGTGCATCCTGCCATCCAGTCTTACAGGTTTCATCTGCCACCCTCCAGCTTGCTCGTTTTGGGGATTTCCTGCAGTCCCCTCGATGCCAATGGTTGATGGTCTTCCTGATGTCTGTCATTCTCGCAGATATATGCGACCATACTGCTTGTCAGCCCGCAGCTTGTCCACTTTTTAGCCCATATTTGTGTCATTCATGCCCTAATCTCTGCTCACAATATCCATCTTTGTCCTCCTGTGCTGCTCTTAATATGCATTATTTGTATTTTTTTTTTTCCCTCCTTGAAACTTGCATTTTTAACCTACATAGGTTCATGGACTGGGGTGTGAGAGTGGAAGCGGGATCTGTTCTGCAGGGAGGTATCTAAGGCAGCCACCCACTCGGTTTTGATCCATAATTAATGAGGTGTTGAACAAGTACTTGGTATCCCTTGCATTCCTTGGTTTCATTTTTCATCTTTCAGATTGTTGCTGAAACTGTCAAGCTCTGCCCCTCGGCACTAGCGATTGCCTTGAATTTTGGAAGGCCACATCTGAGCAAGTGCAAAGTCTGAAAGAAGAAATGCAGACGGACGGGGAGAAGTGGGTTGGTCTGACCAGGGTAGCCCAGACAGTAGTTAGTTGGTCTCTACCTAAAATCAGCTCCACTCAAACTTTTTTTTTTTTGGTGAAACAACAGGATTTTGTGGTGTGTGGTGTCTAAGCTCAGTTGTGAGACTGACAGTTTTTGGAGAGCCAGACAAATGATCTCTTTCCAGAGAAGTCTACGTCCTGTGACTTGTCTGTTCGTGTCTGCAGGATATATGAAAGCGTGTGATTTGGGGCGGGGGATTTTTTTTGAGCATCATGTCACATGATGCTGTTCTGATGTAAGATGGAACAGCTGTATTGCCCTTGTTTCACTTTGAATGTGAGGATGTTAATTCAGGGGGCTTCTGTGTTTTTATAATGTGAATAATTGAGCAGGATATTGCATTTTTTTCCTCTAGAAAGTACTCTCTGCTTTCACAGATAAGACAGATTGAGTTATTAAGGCAAGCAGATCAAGCAATAAATGTTGTTCCTCACTAGTCCCCATTTAAGATGTGTTTAGTGAGGGAGAAAGATTTCAAGGCTGGAAGTATTTGAGGTAACGTGTAGAAGCCGTTGGCGGTAATCAGTTGTGTTCAAAATGACTAGAAATAAGTTTAATGATGTACGATTGTGTATCTGTATACATCTGTAACGAATGATCTCTGCTAAGTGAAATTTGCACTCTTAAGGCAATATGCAGTCCAGAAACAGAGGAGTGTTTTACTGTAGGGAAAGACTTTGGAGTAGTGTGAGGGTACAGCTGTGTGAATAAGTTTTTTCCTGAGGTGAGCTAAAGGGTGTTCTGTCGGTTGCAAGCTTTTCCATGGTATCTGTCCATCACTGGGCACTTCTACAAGTGTCATGTATGTAAAGAAGTTTCAGCTGCAGGAAAAGCATACCGTAAAGTAGCTGATAGGTGGAAAACATGCCGCTTGCCTTACCTCCCAGTACCATGTCTGTGTAACTGTACCCCGAGGCTTTGTCTGCGCTGCGCTGGTGACTAACTGAATTCAGGCACTTCGTTTTCTCATGTGGTTTAGCGAGTTTGGTGCAGCTGGGTCGATTCAAAGACATGCCTTTTAAAACGTTCAGCAATGCCAATGTGGCTGGCCAGTCTTACTAACAAGTTTGTCTAGAAATGTGTTTAAACAGAGTGTAAGCCTTTATCATGTTATGTTGTATAAGCAGGCTGACACGTCCTGAGTTCTTGCTTTGAACTTGTTTCTCACACAAGTTCTGCTCGCATATACTTAGGGAGCAAAACAGCAGGCACTTTGGTGGAACAAGTAAACATGATTTATCTAAACCATTAAGAACATGCATGAGCTCTTTCACATGGGATGAGAGTGCTTCAATTCACTTTGTTTTCTGTCTCTGGCAATGGCTCTGTACCAGATGTACTGGAGGAAGATGTAACAGTGCATGTAATGAACGATTACGGAACAGCTTTCCCACAGATGGATCTTCTCATCATGTCCTCTTCATTACCAGTTCCCTAAAAGCAGTGTAAACTGTTAAGAGAAGGCACCCATAAACATTTAGGTATGACAGCATCACCTCCTGACAGGTGACACCCGCTGATGTTCCCAGCTGTGGTGTGAAGGTATTGGCCTTCCTCGTTAGCGCTCGCTGGGGCAGTGCTCCAGGCCAACGATTCTCCTCTATTGCCTCAGTAACCGGCTGTTACCGCAGGCACGAGGGCAGCTGTTCTGTGTAGGGTGGTGGAGACTTGCTTTAGCTCCTATGGTTAAGGTTGGAAAGACTCCACGCTGTGCTTCCTGGTCCAGATTAGGCTGCAAATTATATCTGAGGCGGCTCTGTTTGGTTACTTCTCTTTAATTCAAATAGTTTTGTGTGTGAAGAAGAATAGCACTGAGTGGTTTAATGAAGAATATGGAGCCCTTCAACCATTCAGTCATTGCCCAGCCGAATCAGAACAGTTATTAGTGGGTTGCTGACCAGCCTTTGACAGTGTTTGATACCCACTGGAAGTCAGCTAGAGCTCAGCATCTGTTCAGTGCCACACAAAATACAGTCTAGAGCCCTTTTTTCAGGCTTGGAGATTGTGATTTAAGTCACACAGCAGAATCCTCCCTGAGTGTGTTTGCTGTGCTTGTCACGGGACTATTCTGTCTAGGCTTATCATCCCATCCCACTGCCTTTTCACACAAGATTTAGTTCTGTTTTTATTTCTTTGGGGATGGTTGAAAGAATAATAACCGTAATCATTCCTGCAAATTCCTCTGATGCTGTCGTTGTCACTTTTAATTCCAGAAGGTAACACTTTAAAATACTGTTGGATCTTGTATTTTAACTAGAGACACTTTCTATCATCGGATAACTGTGAAGAGGATTTTTTAGAATATTAGTTATATAGAAACATGAACTTTTAAAACAGAAGATACAAGCTTAACCTTTATACGAATAATTCAAAAGAGTGCTTATGAAATGGCTGACTTGCCACATTTACTTGCTGCTTTCAGGGCAATAGATTGGGAATGAGATCATGGGAATTTACTGTTCTACTTAGGAAAGCCAGGGTGGTTGGAGAAAGATGCCATTGGTATTTGAATTGGTAGCTGAATACTTGGAGAGAAACCTCTTCTTTTTAAAAAATACGTGGTGGCTTCCAACTCCACTAAGCTGCTGCCCAACACATTCTTGAGCTCTTTGCTGGTGGAGTAGTCTGATGCAATGCACAGTGGCCCATAATTTACTTAAAAGATACTTTCCTGTGTTAAAATGCAAAGTTTAGAGGCAGTAGACTTTTAGCCTTGAAATGAGGTGAAAGAAAAGGAGGAAACAATTGGTGAATTCAAAGTTGTGAGCAGGGAAAAAGACACTGCTGTGGATTTCTTCTTGAGGATTTTGGATTATTGTCTTTGTCACCAGTGTTCTTTCCCTGTTTCTCTTACAAACCTGAGTGCCTTCAGTGTGTGTTTTGGGGAGTTCTCCCCGGGAGAGGAGTTGTGATGAGGTGAAGGCTGGCTATCATAAAATGGTAATAATAAAGAATAAATACATGTTGGGGATGAAATTAAGGTGTCGTCTCCAGAAAGAGAGGTATGCAAAAATCTAGGAGGGGACGGAAGGGAAGGAACCACAGGAAAGTGGTTTGGGAAAACCTGAGTCAGCTCAGTGCTGTTGAAGCCCATAGGGAATGACTGTTGGACCAAAGTGAAGATAATGAAGAAGGAATGCCAGACAGATTATTAAACTTGAATAAAAAGTAGTCAGCTATGTGATTGCTATGGCTCCCATCCACAGACTGCTGTACAGCTGGACTCTGTACAGTTCTGTATTTTGTTTAAAATAATGACACTTCATCTTTTATGTTTAATAAACCATGAACATGGATTCATTTTCATGGCATGAAAATTTAACAGAATAATTTAGGTTTGAGTGTGTTACGAATATATTTTTTCCACATCTGTCTGTTACCTGAATTAGTTCACAGATTTATGTCTAGCAGCAGCATGTCTTAGAAGTTAATTATATGTCACAAGTAAAATTAAAAGCAAACAAATTTAGGAAGGGTAAGAGGAAATGTTAACAAGTGCATTCTTGTTTCAGTGTTACAGGAACTAGGAGTGTCCTGTGTTTCATTTGTTACTTTAACAGAACTGTCTTACTCATCTTCCTCAACTCCCCAGGTCTTGTTCTTACCCCCGTTTGCCATGTCTCTGTGAGGCGTTTCCAGAAGGGTGTTTGTGTGTGTGTGTGTTCAGGTGGAGCGGGACTTCTGAAGTTCTCTTTGCCTAGCAAATAACGAACCTAATTTCTTTAGCAGACTTCTCAGGTCTCTTGCCACAAAACTGAGACACAAGTCGTTTTGTCTGGCCGTAATGGCAGCTGCATCTTGCTTTTTGGCATGACTTTCCCCTGGTTTCGGGCTGCGCTTTGCATATAGGGGTGGAAGGCGGCAGAAGCGGTTGTGTTTTGCAGCTGGGGTTGTGCCTGTCAGGCAGACCTTGTGCTTGGCAAGTCCCGGTATGAGTCCCCAGGCAGCGCAGCGGTGGTACCACACCTCTCTTGCTTCATGGCCCACATACCTCACGCTTGCTCTGTGTCGTGAGCCAACACTTGGTATCCTGTGTATCAGCGTTCACTTTAATTGAGGGGTCTGCTTTAGCTGAGTGTGCTGAAAGAATCTCAGATTTAATTAAAATGAATTTAGGACTAGACAGTTTAATGAGTTTTTTTCATAATTGATTCTCCCTGCCTGTCCCTACCCTCCTCCCAAGTGGATCTAGTTGAGAGAAGGTGCCATACCATAAGCAACGCATTATAATGGGCTTTTTAAAGAAAAGGGACGTTTATTTTTTTTTTAGGCATTTTCTCCCTGTGCAGCGGCAGTGAAGCAGCTCTGCAGCACAGCAAGCAGGTGGTGAAGGCACTGCCTGGCACACCGGGCAAGTAAGATGGAAAAACATGCCACAAAGGAAGGTGGTGGAAACTTGCTTTTGCATATGATCCAAAATGCACAGTAATCGACTGCAGGTGCTCTTGACCTGTGGGTTGTAAACAGAAATCAGGAAATTGCAACTACGCTGCCCTTCCTGTGTTGCTAAATGGCAGGGGAGGGGCAGCTTGCTGTGGAGAAGCCTGGGAACTGCTGCTTTGTGGCTTCTGGTGCAAGAAAACGCAGATGTCTCGCCTGTCTGTCAGCAAGCTGTTGGCTGGGGAGGATGTGCCTTTGTCAGTGTGGCCCGGTGCAGGACTGAGAGGGGCATGAGGATCTTGGTTTCTCCAGCTGCCCCCATGCACTGTGCATGGACACGCATGTGCTGATGGGTCATTCTCCCCACCATCCTCCTCGTGAAAGAAAAAGCGTTGGCCAGGAGTTCAGCGGTATGCCTGTTCTTAAAGGCTTTCTTGGGCTTTGGAGGCATGCATTTGGGGATAGGTGATGGTACTGAGTGTCAGGTTTTAAAAAATAAAAAGGAAATATTTCGGGGACTACACCAATCTGGGCTTCAAGTTGGCAGTCTTGGCTTGTTGCACGCAAGCCAGCAAAACTCAGCTCACTAGTGATGTTGCTCACTTTAAAGTCCAATAAAATGTGTGAGGTTACGTGGCTGTGTGGTGTAAGTCAGCAACTTGGGGCTCTGAAGAAGTGCAAGGAAATTTTCATTAACAAGAGTCCACTTCATGAGCTGCCATATCTGATTTAGGTTCCTTGTGCTGTAAATCACAACTGGAAATGGAGGGAAAGGGTGGTTTGTTTTTTTTTTTTTTTAAATAAAGAATGAATGGATGAGCACTTCCGCCTCCTGTAAGCTATGGCTGACTCCTCATTTGGTGCAGCAAAAAAGTGAACACCTCTGGCAGGGAAGGGAGACAGTGAACATGAGTGCCAAGATGTGGGAGTAGGGGCCTCTATTTAAAGCTGTATACAGCAGAGGAATCAGTTGTCACCTGTGGAAGTGAAGGTAGTCGGCAAGCGTCTGGCCTGATTTTGGGTGCTCTGGAAAAGGAGAAGCGCAGGTTATCGTGTCTGGCAAAGGAGTGCAGGAGGCTTTATCAGCAAGAGTGAGCGCTGGTTGCCAAAGGTGCTTGTGCACTTGTTAAAATTGCAGACATCTGCAGAATATTGACTTGAGTTTGTAATTTGTGTGTGGTTTTCATGCCCTTTGTCTCCTTCCTCCAAAGAGGTTTTCATGTTTGGAGGGGGGAAATCAGAGGAGTTCTACATGATGGTAAGGGACTGGGGAACGTGGAGATGCCTCGTACGAGTGCCTGGCTAGTTATTTCTGATGGATTAAGCTATGCAGCCATCTGTTTTCTGGCTGCTTTTGGACAGAAAGGTAATAACTGCAGTCCTGGCCTGCGGTGAATTTGGTAGAAGTTTCCTCAGTTAAATTATTTTCTTCCTCAGATCGGGCGGGGAACAGCAGGTGAAGAGGGAAAGCTATTCATCTCAGAGCGATGGGATATGTTCTCCCCAGCTTGGTTTCCAGGAGGCAACCAGGGAGGGCGTGAGCTCTGCACAGCCGTAGCAGTATAAATGATGGCTTAGTTGCTCTAAAACTGCTATAAGAAGTGAACTACAGTCTTTGTTTGTCTTGTTTCATGCTGCGATTTGTACTTGACTGCACAAAATGCACCTTCACAGAAATATATGTACAATAGTTATCCTAAAATTAGAGCAAACTGTGATCTTGCTGTAGGAGGCCCTATTTTGCTGTTTTATGTGTGCGTTTGTGAAAGAGCCCCTTGAAACCGTAAAACTTTCGCTGTTGTTTTTCCAGACGCGGTTGAATCCGTGCTTTCAGACTATGACATCCTTTCTCAGTCCAGTATCCAGCAACACTCGCTGAAGAAGAGAGACCTCCAGCCTGAGACACATGTAGAGAGGCTCTTAAGTTTTTCAGCCCTGCAAAGGTAATTAAATCGTCAGCAATGAAACAGCCTAATATTTTCCTTCAGTTTGTGATGAATAATACACGATTCCAAACCCAGAAATACTTACTGTGTTTTCTGTCGTGACTGGCTGGTTCTTTTAAGTTAGTGATCTGCGTGGCTATGTGAATGACTTCAGAGAGACTCAGAGGAAACAAAAATATGCCAAGTTGCATTGTATCATTTTGTTTGTTGAAATGGCATTGATCTAAGATTTCTCTTGCTTTGTTCTGAGGTTTAGTTTCATGTAGGTTGTTTCCACTGACTGGGATGGATTCCACTTTTACCTTATCTTGGCAACACTGTCATACTTGACTGTCCTCTGCTCTCTGGTTCTTGCAAATCTGTATTCAGTTTGCAGAGGGTGTGTGTCATGTTGCCTGAGAGATTACTTATTTATTTATTTATTTATTTTCCATGGAGGTTTAATCCCGTTCCTACCATGTGTAAATTCCTCATTCAATAAAACGCTACTTTTTTTTTAACAAGATGGGAATTACAGGCACTGGTGAAGGGGAAGAAGAGGTAAAGAAGGCTGGCACGAAGGTTTTAGGGATGCTATTTAGTGTCATAAAAGTCCCTTACAGGTATTTGAGTGCTGAAATTGTGAACTTGAAATGAGGGAGGGAGGTGAGAATAACTTCTTGTGTTAACAAGTGTAGGTTGTTTTTGTTCCCCTGACGTCTTCTGTCTGCTGTGTTGTCATGTGCCTTCCCCCAGCTGTCCTCTACAACTGTCATGCAAGTTGTACACATGATTTTTTTTCTCCAAATGCGTGGGGGTTAGTTTTTAAGTAGCAAGTATAAAAGGTTAACAGGATCAAATGTTGTCTGGCTGTCCCTGTCTTGCACTGCCTCGTGCACCCGGACTTCATGGTGAGGTTCCACTGCAACAGATAGTTTGCAATACTGCCAGTGATGATTACAGAATAATTGCAGAGGGACGTACCAAAAATCTTTGACCCAAAGCCCACACAAGCCAAGAGCCCCTGTGGCTCCTTCCAGAAAAGATCTCCAGTTTTTGTGATAGCCTTGAGTTTTTGGGACACTCACAAAAAATCTACAGAGTTCAGATTTATGCTTATGGTTTCTGTCTGCGTTATTTTAGAAAACACAAGCTTTAAGATGATTTAGCTTAAAGAAAATCAGACCAGGGAATTTGTTCACCTATTTTAAGCCAGGTATGTTAGCAGTATCTGGTTTTGCTTGAAGGCATATGGAGAAGTTGCATCGTGAGCAAACCATGACTCTTGTGGATTTTAATTTAACATCTTTAACACTTTAAAAATGCTGTACAGAGTACTAACAATTTACAGTTATGAATTACATAATATATGTTTTTGTAGTTTGCTTATTGGAGTTTATGCTTTCTAACTTCTTTTGGACCTTCAGTAAAATGGAAACTTTCTGTTTCTCTTGTGTATATAGTTTGCTTGAAAATAAATGGAAGTAAATTCTTTTACAGGCACTTTCAATTATACTTAACTGCAACTGCTGAACACTTTTCAGAAAAATTTCAAGCATTAATTGTGGATGGTGAAGGCAAGGAAAAGGAGTATCGTGTTCAATGGCAAGACTTTTTCACTGGACATGTCGTTGGTTAGTATGGACTGGGCTGTGTGTCAGTGCTGAGAAAGCACAGCTGTGCCTGAGTCTCTTGGCCAAAGTAAATGGTATATTGCATTCATTTTCATCAGATATGGTTTGGATGAAAAAGTAAACTTTATTCTCACTCTATTTATTCTCTCTTTTTTTTTTTTTTGAGCTGTTTTACCAAGCTTCTAACATTGGACTCTTCTATTTAGTTTGGCAGGATGTGAAGTTATAATTTGCCCAGGCAGCAGCTTGTGATTTTATTTTTTATTTTTGAAGATGATAATGGTGGCTTTAATTCCATCTGGAATGTGGGATTTAAATGCTTCTTGTCACAAATGCAAAGCCCAGGTAGTGGTGGTACAGTGTTGCCCAGATTGTTATATTAAACTACTTTAATGTGCTTCTTTGGAGTTTACTTTTCTGGAAAGAAGGGGTGTCTTGCTCCACTTTAGTCTACTACTAATGCTTCCGCTAAGTTGTTTTGATTTTTATGTTGCCCTTGTGATGTGGTGAAAGTCTGTTCGGCTGGAATGCAGGCTGACGCCATGAAATTGCTGTCTGATAGTGGTAAGATCCAAGCTGCTTTTGTTGCCAGAAGTGTTCTGTCCTTTTACTAGTCCTCAGGGCCATTGCAACGCCACCTGAAAATTATCCAAGACTTACTGCCTATGACCATTGGGAAGTTGATGTTGAGGAGGAAGTGCTGGTTCACTTTTTTTTTTTTCCTTTAAACTGATCAGTATAGTGTTCTCCAGAGACTGAGGAGGTTAATTTGGCTTGAAGTTTTTAGAAAATAAAACAAAATAAAATCAGTGTTTTAGTAGGAATGCATGCAAATAGAGCTGATTTTTTTATTTATTCCTTAATCTTTAAAGGGGAGCATAATTCCAAGGTTGTGGCACATATTGGGGATGAAGACTTTACAGTAAGGATCAATACTGATGGAGAAGAATACAATATAGAGGTATGCCTTACTGTTGAAAGCAATATTCAGACAATCATCTCTTTTTCCTGTGGGTGTTTCTTTTTCTAGCTAGTCACAGTGACACCTCTGTGGCTCAATATAGGCTTGGTGGTAGTGTTTGTTTTCAGGTGAATAGGGAGGTGGAAGAAAAATGTGGAACCAATTTGACTTTGTGTTGAATTAGTGAGTGACATTCTGTGACATTTGCATGTTTTAGGTACATCAGGGAGGGGCGAGGTCTTTTAGAAACAGAAATGGATAACATTGGTAATTAGTGGTGATCATGTCCTTAAGAATAACAAACAATGCAGCCTTTTGAGCAGGGTCAAGGTTTGAGCTTTCCAAAATTTTGCCTTTGCTATATCTTGAAATTTTTCCCATTCTTTGAGCTTTGTTTAAAAATCTGTGTTTTTTCCCTGCTCCCTTTTTTCTGTTTTCCCCCATTTTCATTGTGTTATTTTAAACTATTGGTTTAGAAAAAGAATTCAGTAAATATATAATTAAAGACTACCCTAATGACTCGTTCAGAGCAGTACATTCCCAGACACGAGCTGTATTAGAATGGCTGAATAACAGTAATTATGGCCAAGTGTTGTATGGATATTGCAATTGTCTCCAAACCGAAGGATATTCAAAATTATAGGTATGCCTGAGAACCCCAGTCTATTAAAGTATAGAAATGTGAAAAAATACCCAACCCACTCTACTTGTGCTTTGCATTGAGGGCATGTAGTAGCTGTTTAATTGTGATTTAAAGCATTTTTAGTGTTTGTGAAGAAGACTGTAAGCATATGTCAGTTTCCAGTACAGCTCCTTAACTCTGCTGCGGCTGCTCCTTACTGGCCATGTCTGTAGAGCTAAATAAAGGCAGGCAATGGCGTTGAGGCTACGGCTTGTCCACACTGCCTAGCTGTTAGCGTTCCCAGGTCAGCTTTGCCTCCAAGCAGCCTGAGATCATGCCTGTGTGTGGTCAGAGACGGTAGGTGCCAGAGACCATTCCCAAAAGGCAGTATGGACAATGGTGCACCACTGTTGCCTTCTTTTACTTTCGTGGTCCGTACTCTTTGGAAAAGCTGCAGGCCTTTGTATAAATCTCTAGTGCCATCCTGCCGTACCGTAGGATATGGAGCATTTGCTCTCAGTTTCACACTGCAGATGCGTATGGCTGCTGGCCTGGCACAGCCTTTGTGTTTCAGGACCTTCATTGCTGTGAACTGAAAGCGCAGCTCACTGAGTAATGGTTGTCTGAAGTTCAGAGAGCGCTGCCTAAAGCTCAGGGGAGACTAAGTGGTCTGCAGGGTGGTCTTGGACAGTCTGTGCTGGTTGACCTTACCCAGAGAACAGCCCCTGGGTGGGTTGTATTTGACAGTGTTGCTTGTAGATGTTACAGATAATAATAGGGACGTGGCAGTGAAAACAAATGATGTTCAGTATGCATCTGCAGTGCAATTATTCTTATGTTGGGATTTTGTGGTTTTCTTAGATTTCTGAGAAATTTTCACTCACTTATAAGTGACTTAGGAATGTTGAAGAGTCTGCCTCTGTTCCGGTGCACATTTACATGTCCTCTGTTATCTTAGAAGATAACTCTTGTGCCTCCAGTCAGTATGTTTGTTGGCGTATTCTAGATATCTCCTCCTTAGCTGTGCCAGTCTTGATACTGTAATGGATGGAACAGGGGAGCTTGAGATGCCGCCTCAGATTACTTTTATTCCAGAGGGAAAGAAAAATTCTCTTCTACAGCTTCATCAGATGGCTGCCGCTGCTCTGCTGAGATGATCTTAGGTCTTTGGATGCCTGTGTAGCATAAAGGGCTGAATTCAGTTGGCTGTCTTGGGAGTGTACTTTTGTTGGTAGACTTATTTCCAGGGTGAAGTTATTATAGTCCAGTGTATGTGCACACACAAAGCTGTGGAGATTTGGCTGCGTGTGTATATATGTATTTTATTTAGTCTTTGCATTCACTGTGTTCCTAACTAACTGCATTTCTGCTGCTCCTGTGCTGTCAGCCACTGTGGAGATTTATAGATAATGTGCAAGATGAAAGACTGCTGGTCTACAGATCTGAAGATATTAAAGATTTCTCACGATTGCAGTCCCCCAAAGTGTGTGGTTATTTAAAGCTGAACGAAGAAGAACTGTTGCCAAAAGGACTGGAAGATAGCAAGCAAAATGAAGGTGAGCATCCATACCCTGGGAGAGCAGAACTTTTGAAACAAGTACTTGAATTCTGTTTTTGTAGGCAAGGAAGGTCATAGGCTGGGCAGTAATCTATGTTGCCCCTTCTAGTTTAACTCATTAAAGTCACTAGTTGGAGGGAGGAAAAGCAGCACTTGTTTTCATGCAGCCTTCCCTGCCCCCCCCATCCAGCAAAGCCGAAAGTGATAAAAGGCAGAAAGTGTCACTGGTGGCTTGTTTCTTTCTGGCTCGTCGAAAGGATGTTTGGCTCTATCAAAGTGTAGATGAGGTAGAGGAGGCTATTTCGTCAGGCTGAAGTAGTGTTTGTTGTGATAGCTAACAGCAGTGTAGGTAGGCTTTTTTAAAGTGAACGTTAAAACAACACTGGCACCTGTGGCCCCTCCAAGAATCCATCTTGAGCTATGATGAGTTTTTGAGTTTTGCATCCCTCTTTCCTCTATTTTCTACTGCATCAGCAGGAATGGGGTAATGTCTGAGGACAGGAGGAAGGGAGTTGTTAGGGCTGAGGTGATGACCATAAAAACTGTAGGTAAATCTATTGAATAACTCAATTTCCTTACTATAAGTTCCGTTCCTTATAACAAATTTGAGGACTGTTGTGAAGGCAAAACTTAAGAGTAATTCCCTCCCCACCTCCACCCAAAATAAAACAACCGAAAAAACCCACCCAGATTCATGTTAAAGTCTTAAAAAGGGTAACAGACACACCCATAGACAGCTCATTGAGTGTTTATTTAATTGTATTTAAACATTCACATTAGCAAGCATCCACCGGAAGAAAAGAGCCATTCCAGAGAGTTCCAAAGACACGTGCAAGATGTTAGTAGTGGCAGATCATCGTTTTTTCAAGTACATGGGCCGTGGGGAAGAGAGTACTACTATAAACTATTTGGTAAGTAAGTATGCTCTGTTACAATTTGTTGGAGTAAATAGGGGGGGAAAAAAAGTGATTCACTAGTTATAACAACTTACTGCTTATACTGCTTTTCTACAGCGTATGTATTTACATCATGCCTGTGTGTGCTTTTTACCTGGGAAAGTGCTAAGTTATGCTTTAAAAATATTTTGTAGTGGTGACACTGTAGTTAAATAGTCTTCAAGTTTCAAATCCCTTCCCTTTGCATACTACTTGTAGCTATGCTATTTTCTCCCTAAAAAGTTCTCTTCTCAGAGTTCTAGAATCTCCTAGACTTTACCAGTATAAATGGTCCAAGCATGTTTAAAGTTCACATGGGAGGCAAAAGCAACTTTTATACTTTTTTTTTTTTAACTTCTTCTTGGATTCTGTGTCCAGAACAATAAAATTAGGAATAGGCACAGTAGACAATTAGTTTAGTTGTATGTGGGGTTGTGAAATAGAACACCTGCCTACAGCAGAAATGGAGAGTGTGGGTTTTGGGACTGGAGACGAAAACAAGTGAAACCTCTTCTGGAGGTCTGTTGTTTCTCAAGCGTCTCTTTCTGAGCCTGAACATTTGACGTGCTAATCACTCTGTTCCATCTTTGCTGGCTTTTTGACCCTTCTGTCCCCAGAAATGTTTACATTCCCCAGGTAACAGAGCCTCAATTCATCTGTTTGCAAAGATGTGATTATCTCAGCATCTGACATATGATTCTTCCAGGCTAACCTACTCTTGTGTTTCCTGGGTGGATGTGTGCTGTAAACAACACAGTGATTGGAAAACTGAAGTACAAGCTATTATTGAGTGGCTATATATGTCATTTTTCGTTCTGAGCAAGTTTGATGGTCTATATTTAGTAGAAGGTGATTTTTAAGAAGATGAGAACAGCTCGAAATGGGAGGTATTGATTGTGAGCGCTGGAGAAAGACTTTCTGGAACCTTGTGCTTGAACCATAATGAGGAAAATAATAATTTACTGTCTGGGAGAGGGAAGCAGGCCTTGGGGGTCAGTTAAGTGTAGAGCTAAAACAAAGCAGTAAAAACAGTTCCCTTTGCCCTTCCCCTCAAAGAAACTTGGAAAACTACTATATGAACAAAGTATTTCCCAAGATGTCTTGCTCTTAGTATTATCTCTTCCACTACACAGATGAAAATGATAAATAGCAAAGTTTGTACTGCTTTTTTATGATGGAAAATTTTCAGGGATATTTGATATATTATCAAACAACTCTTTGGATCCAAGCACTGTTGGTTTTGGATCAGCGAATACGTCTGTTATGTTTTATGAGGTTCAATTTTAATTTGAAGTGAGTGTTTCTAGATAAATATGTTGCAGCTTCTCTGAGTGTCTTGAACTTCAATACACAAAAGCTCAGAACTAAATAACTTGTTTTTCTTTCCTACATAGATTGAATTGATAGACAGAGTAGATGACATCTACCGAAATACTTCCTGGGACAATGGGGCCTTCAAAGGGTATGGCATACAGATAGAGCAGGTAGGTATTCACTGAACTATGCAAAGGGTTTCCAGTTGAAAGCATAAGAACATTTTTTAATGTCAGGGTTTCTAATTATTTTATCTGGATTAGAGCTAAAATAATCAAATCTTACATTACCAACTGCAGCCAGAAGTACTTGTCTTACTAGAGGTGGTGTTAATGACTTGACACAGCATGCGCATTTTTAGTTCCTTGCAGCTTTTGAGAAGGGAGTTCTCAGGAAGAATCTTTCCATATGTAATCTCAATTCAGAGGTGCTTTTTTCTTGAATATGAGCAGTCTTTGTTTCTGTCAGGCATACCCTTATGCATATACTTAAGTTTTTGTCATTGGCTAGTGCTTAGCTTATAAAGCCTCAAACACAGACGGTAAAAAAAAAACACAAATCCTGCTTGAAGAGCTTTAATGACTGCACTTAGACATCATAATATCATGATAGTGTAGAGGCTGGTGTACAGTTGGATGCAGAGGATGCAGTGACTTCAGTTTATGTGATGGCTCCCAGAAGTTAGTGCATAGAAATCTGGGAAAGGACATTAAAAAGAAGAGGAATTCATCTGCTTTAAGTACTTCAAGAACTGTCATGTGGCACATGGGGACTCTTGTGGTACAAGCTAGCTGCCCTTTTGCTGGGCAAGGCTCTCCAGGAACAAGGAAGGAGAGCTAATTGGGATGGTGGAGGAGGAAAACAACGTGATGCACTAATTCTAGGCTACAGGGAAAGTGGCAATCCTTTAAAATATATTTTAGTTAATTAGAACTCTGTGGTGGTTTGGGCTTGTTAATCCTGGATGTAAATCCTGGTTGAATTTGTTAGTTTTTTTCATTAATGTAACTTGCATCTCAAAGCACAATATTTCAGTGACAACTGTTGTTACTCTAAAACAGCTGGTGTAGTTGCTTCTGATCTAATCAGTGTATCTTATCTAGCAGAGGCTGAAAACTTAACGCTGGGAGCATATTGAGTTTGAATGTTTTTTTCTTGCAGATCTATTGAGACATTTAGGATCGCATTGAAAAACTTTCTGTAGTTGTAAAATTGACCAAAATTCCTCTACGTTGTTGTCACCCTTTTTGAAATGTAGATTATCATCCACAATGAACCAAATCGCGTACAACCTGGACAAAAGCATTACAATATGGCAAAAAGTCACCCAGATGATAAGAAGGATGCCTGGGATGTGAAAATGCTGCTAGAGGTAGGTAGTAACCCTTGAAAAACTGTGGCCTTTACGGAGAATTACTCACTTACACAGCTGTTCATACCAAGTAAGGTATGAAACTCGTTTACTTCCTTCGTATGATGAATAGATGTTGCACAAAGTCAAACTAGCAGATGTGTGCTGTAGCCCATGGTAAGGGGGTCCTTTATATAACTACGGAGCACACACCAACTGGTATTAACATGTGGCTTGAGTCAGAAGGGCAGTCCTGGTACATCTGGCCCTGAGACTGACTGCCTTGTGACCTTCATCAGATGAGTGTAGCTGGTTCCCCTCTGTGTGAAAAAGGGGAAATGAATAGACAGGTTACGTAAATGGATACCCAAGTACATTGTACACACTCATTTAACTTCAGATTTGTAGGACAGATAAACAGCTGCTTTTTCCTGACTTAACCAGATTTAGAAGGTGCCTGGCTCCTTAGGTAAATGTTCTTATCTTAGATTTCTGATATGTACCATAAAGTGTTTTACAGAGATTTGACTTCTTTTTAAAGCAATTTAGCTTTGATATCGCTGAGAAAGCAGCTCACGTGTGCCTTGCTCATCTCTTCACGTATCAAGATTTTGATATGGGAACGCTTGGACTGGCTTATGTTGGCTCTCCCAGACCTAACAGCCATGGTGGCATTTGTCCTAAAGGCAAGACTTCCTTTTCTTTCTTTCCAATTGTGGGTTGAAAGCTAGTTTTTGGTATTTGTATTTAATCCTCTTCATGGAGCATGACATGTTACTTGCATAGTATCTAGTTGTCTTTTTGGTAGAATAGATGGCCATTCTCTTGGCTGGAGCTGGAAAAAGAAGGGAGCGAAGGACAGAAGTCACCAGGCTATCTGGAGTGAACAAGCTTTGTGAAAGCCACTGCAGCCTGGCTAGACTAAGTTCCCCTTTGGGTGGGTGCATCTTGCAGCAGTTCTGGAATGGAAGATACTGTTGTCTTGGAAATTTCTTATGTTATCCCCTTTACTGCAGTGTATGAGCTGCTTGTGCTGTGCTTTAAAGAGTTCCCACTGAAAAAAACCTGGCAACAGGCTCACTGGTGAGTCTATGAGAACAATAAAGCTGTTCATTTTGCCAAACAAGAAATAGTCCCCCATCCAGTCCCAACGAAGAAGGAGGAAAAAAAAAAATTGAAACCAAGAAAACTGTCAATTTGATTTCTTTCTTTCTCACTTCTATAGCTTATTACAGTCAGATTGCAAAGAAAGACATCTATCTGAACAGTGGCTTAACCAGCACCAAGAACTATGGGAAAACCATCCTCACGAAGGTAGGAGAGCGTCCTCCTTGGCAGAGAGAGAACGTTTGGTGTACATACTTGTTTGTTGGTGATGTATTTTCTGGGATTGTGACAAGCTTCTGTGCTCTGTCAGATGCAAGCTGCTGGCTTTCAGATCGAGTCAGATCCCTGAGGACAAGGATCTAGGTCACAGAGCCCTTATCATTTTTGTCCTTGTTCACAAGGGGAGTCAGGACTGAGTGCAGTTGAAGACTGAATTCACTGGGGAACAGTAATGGGGAAATGTAGCCAGTGTCTAACAGAAGCTGTAGTTATCCAAATACAAACAGGATTTTGATATTCAAAGGTTAATTTAAATGCATTTTGCTTAAAACAAAAAATCACACTCAAACAGGACAAGCAATATTATACAGCAAGTAGACTTATGGCAAGAATAAAATTAGTTTGCTGACTGAAGCAAGGAAAAACTCATGTGTTTGCTATTATATGCATCTACAGCATGCAGATGGAAGGTAGCATAAGCTAGGCCTGTTCTACTTGCAAGGTAAAGCAGTGAAAGTAGTGCAGGCAAAGTAGGAGGTCTAGTTTGGACCTTTTAATGAAATTCATCTACCTGATTTTTGTGTGTGCATGTGTCTTGAATTAGTGGAGCAGAGAACAGTATAATAGACAGGGTTTACTGGTGCTAATACTAATGTAAATTGATGCTGTCTGGATTTTTTTCATAGCTGATGAGACAGTAAAGACATAAAGGCCTGAATATGAGCTTTGTCTCACTAGTAAAGATACCAGAGCATTGCCTGCAGCTGCCAAATCTTTGCAGTCGGGCATGTTTCTCTTCTGTTGACTTCTCAGTTGTGCTTTGCTGTAGCCTGATTATAAATGGAATTCATAATTGATGTGTGGGCTAAAACTTGGCACAGAAGCTGTGAAGAAGCTAGGGAAAAAAAAGACAGTGAAGCTTTGTGTTAGAGGGATGTTGACAAAGAGCTCTAGCTGTTGCCATGCTATTTGCATTTGTTGTTCAGTCTCCAAGCTGGAGCCCTGTCTTGGATGACAAAGGAAATTGAGTTTGACGTCTTCCCAGCGGGAGTCACAAAGCTTGGAACGAGGCAGTGGGTGCATACGGACTGATTTTGTGGGGAGAGTTTTGCCCAGTGTCTGTTCAGGTTTAAAAAGAAAATAAAAAATCTGCTTAAAACCCTTCCACAAATGAAACACCACAAAGCACAGGAGTGATCTCTAGGAAGCCTTCCCGTCCTGGCTCTTGCATTATACACGCTTAGGCACTGGGCACCAGTGCCGCTTGTTGCAGCTCTTAGTGCTTCCTGTGCCAGCACAGCAGCAGAAATGACGGTTACCTCGCCAGACTTCTCCTGAACCACTCAATCTCCTTGTGGTTAACTTCCGTTTCTGTGCTAGTTTTCTTTGTGGTTGTCACTTTGTGAGCTTGACACCACCTGCTGGTCAAGGCCATGCAGAGAGGTGCTGAGCCGTGAGGCAGGGTTGCTTTGGGATCCTCGGCAGGAGTCCTGTTGTGCATGGAAGATGTTGGAAATTCATCCCTGTTGGGCTGCGTTTTGTAGATGTCTTTCCTAGCAGTCGTGCAATAGAAGAGCTTATTCAGCGCTCCTAATGTAATCGTCCATTTAGAAGGAGTAATTCTCATGGCAAGATAAGTTTGAACAAGAGAAAGACTAATTGTGGTAGCTCGTGTATTTTTTGGATTGTTTTTTTTTTGTTGTTTTGAACTTTTTATGCCTTCCAGCTATTTAAAATCAGATTTCGATGTTTTGAGTATCTGCATGGAAAACAAAATTGGATTGGTATTCCAGGACAGCATTTTGCCTTTAATAGTGGTCTGATATTCAGACCTAGTCCTGGAATGTGCCTTTGGAAATGGACCATAATTTTACTTGCCTTTAGTTCCCCACTTCTAGAAAATGATAACAGAGAAATTGCTTTTCCATCTAAGTGTATCTTAAAATTGCAGGTGGCTTAGAAGTAGTTGGGATCTTCTCTCCTGTCCTGCTCAGACTGATTTTTTTTCCAGCACTACTTTTTTTTTTTTTCCTTCAAAAAAAGGAGGCTGACCTGGTTACAACGCATGAACTTGGACATAACTTTGGAGCAGAGCATGATCCTGATAGTCTGCCAGAATGTGCCCCCACCGAAGACCAGGGAGGGAAATATGTTATGTATCCAATTGCTGTCAGTGGAGATCATGAAAACAATAAGGTATAGTTGCATAACTTTGCTTCCACGTGCAAGTCTCTGCTATGGTCAGCGACTTTTGCACAGAAAGACTGTTTAGTTAATGATTCTTCTAGCCTGAAACAGATGGGAATTTAATGGATTAGCCATAAAAAGAAAACAGTTGTATGCAGTTGGGTTCTCTGGAAGATGAGCTCATCTTTTGCTTTCTGAGTTTCAGTGGAGTTTATAACGTGTCCTGGTACTGTTTGTAATCGATTGTTTGTAATTGGCTGTGGCCAAATGCTCCTAAAAGCCAAGTCATCAGCAAGATTCAAATACAGGACCTGCAGCACCAAGCACTAAATAGCATTTGGGTGTTTTTGTCAGAGAGAGACTACCAGATGCCACAAACATGGTGCCTTCCAATCGCAGAAATTCGCACTAGCGATGTGGACTTGGCATTGTGCTTGTTTCACAGATGACAAACCAAGATTATCAAGGGAACGAGCAGTCTGCAGTCTAGTCTGACATTTTAGGGTTTACATCTAACCCTGCTGCCAAGAGGCAACACAGACTTTCCTCATTGCTGCAGCTTTGCAGCCCTTCCTGAAGCAGCAGCAGAGCTGGGTTTGGCTCTGTGACCCTGAGCCAGACTGTGTGGGTAGCTGTGCACCATGATGTAGCAGTGTCCTTTACGGACCTAACCGTTAACTTCCTTAAATTTTTTCCAAGCTATCAAAATGGCAGTATGGAGAGAATAACTGCTTTCTAAGACACCAGAATTTGGAGGTCTAAGGAGGCTGAAACTTTCCTAGATGCACTTGTTGACAGAAAGGTACACTCCTCAGTGCTGCTCTTTCCCCCTTGTGACTCTCTAGATGTTCTCAAGCTGCAGCAAAAAATCCATCCATAGGACCATAGAGATCAAGGCCCAGGAGTGCTTCAAAGAGCGCAACAACAAGGTGTGTGGGAACTCCAGGGTGGATGAAGGGGAGGAATGCGATCCTGGCCTCCTGTACCAACAAGCTGATCCCTGCTGCTCTGCAGACTGCAAACTGAAAGATGGTGCCAAATGCAGGTAAGGAGAAATTAGCTGCAACTTACTGTGCACAGGGGAGAGAATGATGGGCAGGGCTGAGAGCTCCTAAAGCCGCTTGCAGTATCACACACCTCTTTCCTGACTTTAAAAACAAACATATGAGCTGAAGACAATAAAGGATTCCAGGAAAGGCTAATGGGTGTGTGCATGTTAATCTGTATAGCATTCTGTTAATTTTTCTGAGATCTACCAAGAGTAGCAGGTTTGAAGATTATTAAGAGTAAACTCAAGCATTCAAAAATTAATATTAAGAATTTCCTGTGCAAACTTGTGCTTCTTATTTTTTTTTGCTTGTATTGCAAGGCATCTTTAAACTGGGATCACATATTGTTATTTTCACGAGACTGCTGCGAAAGGTACTTGAGCAAACTAAACAGTGAATGAGTTCTGTTTCTGTTCTTCTGGCTCTTCTTGTGCTGTTTGTGGCCCTGTTGCAGTGCAGTATCCAATCTGTTTTTGCAGAGTTCAGCTCTGCACCGTGTTATAGCAGATAAAGCTCATGCAACTCCTGTTGTTTAGCAAGAAATTCCCTCAACTTTAACGAACGTGGTTGTACTGATGGCCTTCTTACATTAGGTGCCGAGTAAAGAGAGCACAGAATAGATTAGTAAGTCTTCAGGACAAACAGGGAGGGGGAAATTTGTGGGGAAGAAAACGGTGCAAAATCTTGTCCCAAGTTGCACGTCAAGTTGATGGTGACAAGAAGAGGATTCAAGCGCCTTGGAATAAATATAAAAGCACTTATATAAATATAAGTGTTGTCTCGCAGTATGTTGTACTTTCTGTACATTCACCTTCTTTGGTAAATGGAGAGCGAGTGTGTGTGTGTGTGTGTGTGTGTGTGTAGAGAATGGTCATGAGAGGGGACAGAGAAGGCAAGATTTTTGAACTAGTGAGTGAATCTTGAAGTAGTAGCTTTTCTTTCCTAAACATCCTCTTTCTCTGGCTTTGTCATACTCATACTTCTTAAAAATAAAAATAAAAACATTGGAAATAATAGCTCTATTTCTTCCTTTCATTTTGATCTTTCCACAGTGATCGGAACAGCCCCTGCTGTAAAGGCTGCCAGTTTGAAAGTGCGCAGAAAAAATGCCAAGAAGCCATAAATGCCACTTGTAAAGGAGAGTCTTTCTGCACTGGTAGGACATGGTTCTGTCTCCATTACATCAGCTAGCCAATGCTCCAGGCTCAGTGTCCTGTTCGACTAGTGCCCTTTGTTCATCCGGTACAACTAATTTTAGAGAGCAGTTAAGCATCACGAAATTGCCCTATAATGAGCTTCATTGTAGTTCAAGAGCCACTTGGTGATTTACTGCCCAGGAGAACATGGAGAATGTTGATTTCTTCTCCCCCAGCCCCCACCTTTTCTTTCCCTTAAAAAAAAAAAAAAGAAAAGAAAAAGAAAAACAGAGCAGGTCACTGGCAAGGGACAGGAATGAGCTGAATCTTGCAGTAATTGCACTCTTTCTATGGCAACTCTGCTTCACTTCCCTGCTTGTTTACTTCCTCCTCATAATCTTTTCTGGAGGCAAGGAGACAGTCAGAGCAGCTGCTGCTTTACTGATGGGGTCTCGAGGGTCTGCTACGTACTGCTTGGTTGCCAGAGTGCCACAATGCCTGAGCTGTTGAAAGCCTCCAAAGTTTCTGCTGCCTCTCAGAGGACTTGGCAGGGCAAGTCTGCAGATGAAAGCTAAGAAAAAGCTATTGGAGTTCTCCCTGGGATGAGTCTGGATTTCGTTTTTTCTCTTTTTTTTCCCTTTTCTTTTGCACCCTTAGGTGTTCTGCCCTTTGCTCTAACACAGTCCTCCCACCCTGTTGACCCCCATCTGCAGGGAACAGCAGCGAGTGCCCTCCTCCAGGGAATGCTCCAGATGACACAGTCTGTGTGGACATGGGGAAGTGCAAGGATGGGGAGTGCGTCCCTTTCTGCGAGAGGGAGAAGAACCTACGATCGTGTGCATGCAACGGTGGGTGACGTGGGACTGGACTGAAATGTCTTGTCTTACTTCTGCAACTCAGGTAGTGCTGGGCTTGCCCGTTGGAGAGCTGAGTTTATGGACCCCCTCTGGTTTTTGAAAAAGTCTAGAGTTTAAACTGTTGGTTTTTCAGGACTAGTGTTTTCTGTTTGGAAAAGGAATGTAAATGTCCTCCTTTGGAGGTGTGGGCTGAAGATTTTAAATGAGTCTTACGGTCTGCACCATAGTTAAAGGAGATGGCACTCCCACTCTCCTCTTCCTCAGCCACAGGCAGAAGGAGGGAAAGTCTGGCAGTTCTCTGACTGTAAGGAGATGCCAAACCACTTCTGGACACATGTGGCCTCCAACAAGTATTAAAGAAAGATTTCAGAGGTCAAAGTGCCTTGATCCCTGAGTCCAGTCCCCTGCTACTGCAAACCTTCTTGTTTCACACTTGCATCAGTAAGCTGTGCTGCTTGCTCTGTCTCCATCTTAGCTCCTAAGTGTGGTAAAGCAGCTGGGAGCAGGAGGAAGTCTTCACAGGGGGTGCGCAGGAACGTGCTGTGAGCCACACCATTTGAGACAGAGGGCATAGCCAAAGAGAAGGGTGCCTAGAGAACTTGAAGCCCAAGAAGTATTTAAATCTGTCTTGGATGTATTTGGAACCTCTTCACCTGCCTGTTGATTCCTGCAGTATTGGGTTATCAGCTTGCAGAGCTTGGTCCTGCTGTGTCCCCTAACAAGTGAAACAGGGCATCTGCTTGAGTTTCAGGCTTGACATTGGAGTGCCCAAAACTGGGCAACTTGCACAGCCCTGCCTTCCCCATGGGAAAGCTGGGCAGGAACGTGGTCAGCCAGGGGACACGTGGGGTTGTGCGTCTGCGTGGTTTTGCTTTGCAGGTGACCGTCAGTGCTGCTGAGGGCTGATGATCGAGTCTGTTGCTTTATTACAGAAACGGATCATTCGTGCAAGGTGTGCTGCCGAGACGAGCAGGACAGGTGCATACCGTACGTTGATGCTAATGACCAGTTCCTGTTCCTGCGCAAGGGGAAGCCTTGTACTGTGGGCTTCTGTGACACAAACGTAAGTGTTGCCAGGTGTCAGTGCACCGCGTGCCCTGCTTTTGTAGCCAGGTATTTTGGAGTCCTCTGTGACTAAGACTGTGCTGATGAAGAGAAGGCAAAGCTTGATGCCCTGCTGAGCAGGGCGGTTCTGGCATGGTCAGAGCCAGGCCTGGGTGCAGCGAGGTGTGAGGAGAGAAGGGCAGTGGAGGCAGCCCTTCTAGGCTGGGGGGTGCCTGGTGTTGTGGGGTGTGCTGGTAGGAGTGGGCACAGCTGCCCTCATCTCCCAGGTGATGTTCACCATGGAGATACCGTCCTAGAGAAGTGGGAGGTGGTTGCCTGAAGGTCAAGTTTTGGACAAAGAGAAGGTTCAAAACTTCACATGCCTCTCCACAGCGTAAATGTTAAAGGGTGTCTGAGGCTGTGGGTGGAAGTTAGTTCTGCGGAGACCTTTGCAAGGTGAAGCTGTTTCTTCTGCCAGTGCTTACTATCCCCTTTTTTGCTGCTCCCCACAGCTCAGGCAGCCAGCAGCTCGTGTGAAGGAAGTGAGTGAGTGCTGCCACAAGCTCAGCTAGGTTAGCAGTACTTGCTATTTCAGCTGTTCACATTGGCCCAATTAATTTTGACTAAAATAAATCAGGTCAGGGAGCAATCTCATGAAGATCTAGCTGGCAGTGTCTTCAGGGGGCAGTAAGCCTGTGGCAGGGAGACTATGACGAATTGCTGGCACTCGGTGACAGTTTCCATTGTGCAGCTGCATGGCCAGTCACGTAACCTGCAGACCCTGATGGTCTAAGCTAAACTGGGTGTTGGCAGATGTGGATTTTGGAGGCGTACCCCAGCCCTTCTGCTGCAGAACTGAAAAATTGATGCTCCACTCTGTTTAAATCAGCATAGCCAGATCTGGAAGTCTGTCTGTAACCGGGGGTTCCTGAGAGCTGCAGCCTTCTTGGTGGGTAGTGGGAACTAAGGCTTCCAGTGCTTAAACCTCTCCAGAAACTTGCCTCCCCTGAGGTGGGCGGAGGGTCGGGCACTTCTTGCATGTTTCAAACATTAAAACTGGACCTGTTTCAGGCAGCAACAGAATTGACACTCTTTTGACAAAAATAAAGGCAATAAAAATGGACCAGTGATGCTGGGAGTGAGTGTAAATCTATTCAGAATGTGTGTGAAGTGCTTCTGTGACCATGCAGTTTTTATTTCATTACAATCTTTGCATCCTTCTCCCTCTCCAAGAAGAAAGTAGTTAATGCTTACTTAGCCTAAGGTCATTTTGTAAATAAATGTTTACTTTTGCAGGGCAAATGTGAGAAGCAAGTACAGGATGTGATTGAACGATTTTGGGATTTCATAGACCAACTTAGTATCAATACCTTCGGTAAGATATGTACCGATATCCTTTGGGTTTTTTAGTTCATGACATGAACCTCTAAACCACGGAGGGAGTTGGCTGTGTGTTTTCACTTGTCTATATGGCAGGATAGTTAGTAGCTGTGTTTCTGATATATAAATATCTTTTTGCATAAGATTTGACAGTATTGATCTTGCCTTTTAAGGCTGGAGGGATGCGAGATTATTTTGTATTTTTTCCACTCCGTTATTTCCTGGTCATCTTCCAAGTTTGTAAAAGAGGTGATAGCTATTCCAGAAAGCTTCTTGTCTAAATACCAGTAAGTAGGTCAATTAGAGAAAAGGAAATTAGTCTTTTTAGAGGTCAGCTAGATTCAGCATAGTAGAGTTAAAGTAGGCCTCTCAGTGGGATTTAAATGTCAACAGACTGGGAAAGAAAAACTTCATTTCTCTCATTTAATAAAACCACCTCCAGCTGTGTGCCTGTACTGAGTCATTGGCTGGCGATGGTAAGCGTGCCTCCTTGGTCTGGATCCCCACCATGCAATCCAGGCAGGTAGCCGCCTCCCAGTGTAACTGTCTCTTACTCTGTTACTGTAATCATACAAAAACTGTTAATAAGCAGGTGCTTGTGTAATGACAGGGTCACAATGCCCGCATTCATGGTAATGCTGTGCATACACAGTGCAATTATATGGGTTTGGGGCTTTCAAACTTAAGTTCTAAGGTCAAAAAATTAATTTGTAGGTAATTATTAAAGCTGTTTAGTTTGCGTAAGTATAGGCAGTATGCATGTCTGTTCAAAAGTAGGTGTATTGTTTGTTGTCACATGACTGTAAAATCAGGATTTGGTGACAGATGCGCAGTGTGTCTTGTAATTGAGAGAAGAGGCTTGGCTAACTAAATATAGCCTGCTTTCAAACCCATAACATTAAATGTTATGACCTGTCAGCACTTTTTATCAGAGAAAAACAGGGAAAAATGTTACTGTTAACAATTTTGGAAAATTGTATCAAATATATTAAAAAAAAAAAAAAAGTCTAATTTCTCTTATGTTGACCTAGTCCTGCAGCCTGTATTGTATCTGAGAAATTCTGTGACCTGGCTTGCAGTGGCTGCAGAATGGGGACTTGTGAGTACAGTGATGAAACGGTGTTTGGTAGGTAACTAATCAATCTGAACTGATTTCACAGGGAAGTTCCTAGCAGATAATATAGTGGGCTCTGTGCTTGTCTTCTCCTTACTTTTTTGGATTCCTCTCAGCATCCTTGTGCATTGCGTGGTGAGTAAGCTGTCTTGAGATGACTGCTCTGTTTGACTGAGCTGTAAGAGAACACCCTTCATATGTGAAATGGCAGATGGCTGTGGGAGAAGGTGATGGGGAGCTTTTAGCAAAGCCAAAAGAATCCAGCATACGTCCCTTCAACAGGCAAAACTCCTGCTAAACTCTGCCAGGCTCTAGCAGCCCCATGCTCCCATGGCTGTTTCCTGGAGCCATTCCTGTTCTTTCCTAGGTAGATTTTCTTCTGCCTTCCAAATTCTGCCCAAGTATAATTCTGATAACTTCTGTTAGAGTCAGTTTTCTATTAGCCCTGCTAAGACCCACGTTTTGTGGGAGACACAGGGCGGGAGGTGGTGTTGGTTGAGCTCGAGTGGATGGGTGAAGAGAGAAAGGTCACAGCAACTGAGAACATGGGCATATGGTGTGGGGCTGACAGCGGTGTGGGGTTAGGGTAGGGGACTGCTGTGCCCACGAGCACTCTGGGGATGGATGGGAAGGCAGGGGATGTAGGGGAAGGGGGAAAAAAGCCCCAACCCTGCTGTGTGCCTGCAGGGAAACTGGGACAGGGACCTTGTTTGCAACGGGGAAACTAACTTTCTCTGTGTGTGTATTTTGATTTACTTTTTGCTTATTTTCTAATAGGACAAGAAACTGGACAAGCAGTATGAGGAGAACACCAAGTCTCTGTTTTGCCCCAGTGTAAGTTGCTGTCTGAATATGGACTGCTAGAAAGCTATCCAGTGTGTGTTAGAAATTCTGAACCTAAGGTTTCTGCAGAGTATCCATCAAAGCAGTGACAATAGATGGACGTGGAGCCCTGTGCCTTGAGCTGTGGACGGATTAATCAGTTTGAGGGAAACTTATCTTTTCTTGACTAAGCTGGTGTTTGATGTATCAAGCACCGCAGCTTGGCAGGTCTGGTTTTTCCTTCCTGTAAGAGCTGTGCCTTGACCTTGCTGACAAGGCAGCTTTCTCGCCCCAACCACAGCTCCCAAGGCAGGAAGCTGCTGTGCTCTGCGGAGCACTGCTTTGTGCAGCCAGCGCCTGTGTTGCAGGGTCCCCTCAGCACGGGTCATTCGGTAGCTTCAACCGCAGACCGGTTGTTCCCAGCTAAGTGGTGTCAGCAAAGCTCAGGGCTCAGTGGGGTGATGCTGCAGAAAAATCTCTGCAAAACATGGTGTCTTTGCTGTGGAACGGTTGTGTGCAGGACGCTGAGTGGCCAGATGTGCTGAGGCTTTCCACTTGCATATGGGAGTCAGCCCCAGGGTGCAAGGACCTGTCCCTTCTCAGATGGTGACGTGTCTCACTTTGTAGATACTGATTTGGGAGTGGGGAAGAGCAAAAAAGTGCATAGATAAATTTTAATTACAGTTCTGCTCAAGGCATCTTCTGACACAGTTTTTTGGGTATCTTGTCCAGTATTTTGACAGCCCAATTTTCATTAGCAACTGAAACATTGTTAAGGAAACGTCATTTTTGTAATAAGAGGGGAAAAGAAGCTTTGCAGAGCTCTTTTGCAGCTGCTGGGGGAAGCAGACTGCAGTCAGGCTTCTGAGGCAGATCGCTTCTGTAATCTACTTGGATTTAACTGGAGGTGATATTAGCTTGAGTCCCCCGTAACTGCCCTTGCATGCTGTAAGAAAAGTCACCTTAGATCTTTATACTTGGATTCAGTCAAGAAACATAACAGAAGCTGTAGAGTGCAGATGTACTTAATGGGCTCCTTGTACTAGTAACAGTTCTAACAGAGAAATCCAGTATCTCTTGGATCTGCTGAGTATTGAGCGCTTCAGAAATGCAGTACTGTTAGCGTAGAAACATTTCATCCTGCTTTTCATGTCATTTCCTTGTCTGTTCTCCTTCTCCTGTCCATTATTAGCATTTACTAAGTTTGTAGGGTTTTTCGGTGCCTGGAAATCTCTGCACATTTTCCAAACTGTGCTCAAATAGAGGCAGAAATCAACAGAATTTAACTTAGTCTGGGTTGCAGAATTTAGATGTGATCACAGTGGTCGCTCAGGTCTTTGATACTGTGTTCAATGCAACTTCTTTAACATGAACCAGGGAACTGCTCAGGTTCCAAACATGGAATAGGCTGTACCTTTGACTGTTTCCCTGCACTGAGCTCTTGGTGTTGTCTGACTTGATCCTGCACTTCCAACTTGCCAAAGCAGTGCGAGGCCCCAGGGAGGGTGGAGCTGAGCTGTCAGCTCTGTCCCACTGAAGCTGTCACCCATGTTGCGTTAAATGGAGTAGAGACCAACAGCGATAAAAGGGCCTTTCTGCCTTTAATGCTTAGTGTAGCTGGACTTCTTAAGGAAAAGCAATACAACAAATTACGTCTGTTGGATGTTTCCTTGCTCTTAGCTAAGCATATTGTAAAATCCCAAATCCAGCTTCGTTTCCTTTATGGTGCAGTGGGTTCAGCCTGGCTAATGCAGACAAGCCTGCAGCAGCACCAGGGCAGCCAGCATCTCTGCTGGGAGTGGAGGGGAGGAAGTGGTGGCCTTCAAACCACCCAGCAGAGATGCAGGTGCTCACCTGAGGGTGCCTTTAGCCTGTTCTCCTTGAAAACAGCACAACAAGTGAATTCTGAACTAGAACCTGCTTGCTTTCCCCACTGACGTGGCTGCTTGTGCCTTGCAGAACGTGGAGATGCTCAGCAGCCTGGACTCTGCCTCTGTTCGGATCGTCAAGCCCTTCCCTGCAGCACAGTCGACCAGCCGGCACCAGCCGTTGCAGCCCATCGCTGCTGTGCCAGCGGTGGCCACGGCTCCGAAGCAGGACCACCAAAGAATGGACACTATTCAGGAGGACCCGAGCACTGACTCTCATATTGACGAGGATGGGTTTGAGAAGGACCCTTTCCCAAACAGCAGCTCAGCTGCCAAATCTTTTGAGGACTTGACAGACCATCCTGTCACTAGGAGTGAGAAAGCATCATCTTTTAAACTACAGCGCCAGAACCGAGTGGACAGCAAAGAGACGGAATGCTAGTGTCTTGCTGCCTTCTAAACGTATGGCTCATGTGCAAAATAAGTTCATTTGGATCTAAAACCATTTCATTTCTATAAATACGAATATATGTATATATATTTTTGTGAGGGAGTGGGAGAAATAAGGAAGTGACCTACTGCAGATGCTGGTCATGTGTATGACCTTCCTTAAATTACATTTATTAGAGCATTATATCTTTTAAAAATGAAAATCCAAACTAAAACTGGCTTGTTTTTGAAGCTTTTTGGATATGTTTTTCTGTTTTCTTGACCTCTAACATTTCCTTCAACCTGTGGTGCAAAACAGGATATGGATATGGATTGTATATAGCAGCCTTTTTTATAATTTAATATTTTGTAGTCTGATGGCACTGATAGATGAAATTAAGGGCCCTTTTAAAACAAAAACACTGCAGTATGTTCCATATGGAATTTGTAATTTGAGGTACACGTAAGCAAAAGTCTAAATGTTACAGATACTTTGAGAACAGAATGAGAGCAAGGAAACAGTTAAAAATATAGTTGAACGGCATCTAATGAAGATGCATAATCAGAAGCAAGAAGTTTGTTACACAGCTTCTAAATAAATAAGAGGCTGTTAGACCTCATTCAAAGCATGGAAAAGCTCCTCTAGCTTGAAACTCTTTTGCCTCTCACTGTGAGGTTGCCTTCTCTTTGTGTTTTCATTGCAGAGAAATGCTTTTGCTGGGAGTTTTCCCACTCTGCAATAGGAAGTTTGTGTGTTGCAGGTGTTGGGGAAGAGGAAGTGTAAATGGAAAAATCATTTATGCAGATGGGCACTGTTTTAACTAACTGTTTACAGTCATTTCAGTGCAGAAATGATTCTCTGAATGTTATTTCGAAATAGGTAAGTCGCTGAGATGTTCAAAGAGATGAGCCTTAGTTTTCAGGGTTTATGTGGCCTTTGGAAGCTCCTACTGCTAAACAAATGAAAAAATACTGTGCTCCACTGCAGGGGGGCAGGTATTTAAAAACAATTGTGAATTTAATCAAGAAAAGAAAGCTTTGGTAAACTTAGAGGGCACATGCTAAGGAGAAGACTTTGAATTCAAATTCCCACACATTTAATACAAAGTGATGTTAAGAGCTGGTAACTTTTAATGGTGTCCTTCAATTTGATGTACCTGCATAGAAGAGTGGGTATCTATAACATGCGACCTGTGGGTTGGGAATGGTACCTGAGCGTTATTTTAGCCTAGTAGCAGATGGACTGACACAGAGGAGTCACAGAGCAACTATCATGACAGTAAAGAAGCATCTTGATTCTGCCTCTGTTTTCTCCCATAATAATGTATTAGTAAAACTGACATAATACGTGAATGACGGTAGAACCATTTTAACTGTTACAAGTCTGCGCTCAGCCACAAAGGAACCACATCTGTGGAAAGCCTTTGTATTTTTAAATGTGATGGAAAGTAACCGAACCTGTGATGAAAGAGTTGTGTGAGTACCCTCTCTATCTTCCCCTCCCAAGGATACTTGTTACACTAATACTTGAATGTGTGCCTTATGGTATTCCTATCTGACTAGCTATTGTTTTTTATGTACTGGTTTTGGTTTGTTTGGTTTTCTTTTGTTTTTGTTTTGTTTTGATTCAGTGCAAAGTACATGTGTGAGGAGTTAATTTAATTCCCAATACAATAAAAGCTTTTTATATTAAAAAAAAAAAATCAATTAAACAAGAGCTGTTTCCGTGCAGTCCTTTCAGAAAATGTCTAAATTCTTTAGTTGTAAAACTGTGAGTTGAAAGGGCTTTAAGGTGTGTGCCAAAGGGCTGGATCAGGGTTCAGGCTGACAGTTCAGCACACAGCAGAAATGTGCTGATGAGGGAACATGCCAGTCACCTGCACCAGCCCTGCCTCGGTGCCTCCTGGAGAGGCTGCCAGCTGGCACTGCATTCCTGGGGTGATGCCAACCCAGGAGGCATGTCCAGGAGCAACGTGTGCCATAGGCATGCAGCTGGACTTGAGCCAGTTAGAAATAACTGCTCCCTCTGAAACCCACCTGCTGTGCTGGCCAGATCCTGAGCATCCACAGTACAGCTCTGCACCATGGTGACGGAGTTGGTCTCACCCTGTGCCATGTGGATTCTGTTCAGTTCTGTAGGTGGAATTCATATTGAAGGTATTAGTGCTTGCTCAAATGCCTTGTTAGGTAGCAAATCTGTAAGTACATAATCTCAGCGTTAAGGTCATTACTTCCCAGGTTTGAATCAGCCAGTGGTGCTTGGGAACGTGGAAGCAGAGGTTTGGGGCAGGCCTCTGAAATCCATCCCCTAGTCTGATCAGTGTTCCAGCAACTCTGAAATAGATACTTGCACTGTTTGTTCTTAACAGCTAAAGCAGGAAGATAGCTTCCAGAGCCCTTTCCGCTCCTTAGCCAGTCTTTATTGTAAGAAGTTGTTACAGAACAGACAGTCCAGTTTAATCTTCATAAACATTTGCAAATAAAGCAAACTTGGTTCTGGGCTGGCTCCAGGAACATGAAAAATAACTAGCTGCAATCCAGTTTATAACACTATTACACAGTAGATGTCAGGTCTTGGCCAACATGCCTTCGTTCGTTAATGAAGCAAAGGCAATCTCTTGGTGCTGTACAAAGCAGGCAATCCTGATGCTCTCCTGTCAGTCTCACCCTATATATAATACATCACCCAAGGCCTCAGTAGTGGCCTAATCTGTTTTGGTCCAATGTAACTGTTAACACAGCCCTGAATTATTTTTTTTTTTTATTTTTATTTGCAGTGACAAACTGATTTATTTCTCTTCAATCTATGTTACAGTAGTAATCTCATTTCTTCTGCTATATGGCTGGCTAGCTGATTATTTCCCAAACTGCTTGTTGAATTTCATCCAGGTTTTGGGCAATTTTTTGCAGTTTGTAAAGAGAGTGTTGTAGTGTAATCGTGTTCTCTTAGCTAAAAACTATACAAATTGGTACACTTCTGTTACATCAGTTGTGAAATTACAGAGTAATACCAAAGTTCTCTTTAAACGTGTCCCTGACTTGACAGCAAATTGTGTATGAGGAAGCTTTTTCAGCAGCAAAGCAAACCCTTTCTGATAGTTTCTTCAGGCTCCAACCATCTCAAGCTGAGCACATGCATCACCATTTTATGCCAGGATGGCAAATGCTGCCAAAATACATGCACTGCTTTGAACACCATGCCTCTATGCAAGAAGCAGGCGTAAAGAAGCTGCTCCTGGTGCCCAAGCTAAACTTAAAACCCGCTCCAAACCACGACATATTGCTATCAAAACCCTTGCTAAAGCTCAGATAACTGCTTTTACTGCTGTATTACAACCAAATAAATTAGGCATTAATGCCATTAATGGTTCTTGACAAAAAAAAAAAAGTCCATGTTGCTACTACTTATCAGCTTCTAGGTGTTTAAATACAGCAGACTGCATTAATCACACTGTACCTAGCCCAGGAACTCCTTAGGGCAGCCTCTTTCCCACGTTTACATGGCAGCTGAGACTACTTTTCCTCCAGCTGTTGTAAGGAAAGAAGAGTTCATCACCAGAAACATTCCAACTACTGGCACAAGATGCATGCAGACAAACCACCCCAAGGACACATCCCAGTTGGTCTCATCTTTATTCTTCCCCAGACCAAGCGAGGGGGATACGGACCAGCATTTGGCAGGGCACTCATTACTACCCCAGGGATGAAATGTTTGCAGTGTGTTGCTGATACCAGCTGTCTGTGAGCAGACTCGCTTTGTCAGGCAGGCTTGACCTCTTCAGCTTGTTCCTGCAGGGCATCTCACAGCAGACTAGCCTCAGGGTTCAGGTGGTCCACGTCACGCCACGAGGGAAGCAATGAAGGAAGAGCAGATAGTTTTTTTTCCATTTGTGACCAAAGTTGTGCTGCTAGAAAGCTATTTCCTTTTGTTGATAAGTGAAGCCCATCAGACAAATAGGAAGAGAAGTCCTACAGGGGAGGTTAAAATTGTGCATTAATATATTTGCTAGTTGCAAATAGAAGGTCTTGAGTAATTTTTATGTAAGTTCTTCAAAACCAGCTGGTACGTATACTGATTGGTTTTTCTTTTGCCCTTTGTATTAAAATATTAAGAGAATGCTTTGGCAGCCAAAGTCACTGCTATTCATGCAGAAATGATCATGTGATTAAGTAAGTGGTGCAAGCAAAATATTGAATGAGTCTTCTCTCAATATTCTCTCAATATGAGTATTCTCTCAATACTCTTCTCGAGTATTGCACTATTGACGAGTTTACTGCACTCACTAGTGGGGTAGAAAGAAAAAAAAATCAGTGTCCAAACTGGAGTTACCTGCTTATGGAAAAAGTCTGCAATTTCTGTCACATCGACAATCTTGGACATTCAGTCAGAAGCATTAGAAAGGTACCTGTGCACCCTGATCTAACTAACTTTGAAGTCAGCCCAACATTGTGCACTAGGTTGGACAAGTTGCTTCCAGAAGCCCCTTCCAACCTAAGCCGTTCCATGATTCAAAGTCCAAGTGAAAGGCTATTTACCTGTAATGCACCCAGGGGACACCTGCTAGCCACGTGCAATGGCCAGCTCGTACTAAGGTATGTTTCGCCTGGCCCAGTATGAAGCACTCTGGAATATTTTGTTCCTTCTCCCAGATGTAATTTGGATATATTTAGTATCATTTCAGTGATAACGCAGCACTCCCGGTTCCTCTACATTGAATTATGCATTTCACAATTCATGAGAGTTTCAAAGTCTCTCTCACGACATCATACCTGACTTTTTTGCATCAGTGTCCATAGGTCAAGTACATCAGTTCCACAGTCCCTAGCTACTTGAACACAGGCCTGGGCGTATTCCCCTGTGGTGGCATTGCGGCGATTTAATTTGTCACCTATCAGACACAAAGGAAGCATTTAGCAATCAAGGCTGGTACAATTCAGTTTCAGTCTTCAGTAGCATTGATGATGTGGATCACTTGGTCAAACCAGCAGACGTAACCCATTACAAACTAAATCTGAAACATCTCAGTCTAAGCGGCTGGAAGCTATAGCTCATTTAGTCTCTTTCAGGGCACTTTTTGTTTCTGCGTCATTTGGAAGTATTTCTTATTGAGAGGTGTGTAACAGGTGAGAAAGAGGCAACGGCAACAAGAATACCACACTACACTTGCATCTGTGCTGCTAACAGCTTTTGCCTTCTGCCAAACTCCCGGTGAAAACAGTGCATGTAGTTAAAGCTCTTTATACACCTGCTGCTGGCATGTTGAACTGAGTTAAGTAAATGTAAGTCTATTTACAACCTTGCCTTCCACTTCCTGGATGATGTTAAACTTTTAACTTCTTGCACTGATTTCCTCATTGTAAAATGTTGGTGACAACTTCAAACTGGGGCACGTTTAGGTGCAGGGCTTCGTTAGAGCTCAGGACTGCTACATGTGTGCGCTCAGTTAAACTGCGAGCTAGGTGTTCAGCACGTGCTCAACGCCAGCTATTGTAAGCCGGCAGTTTTGCACAGTTTTTTGGGGTAGAAAACTATCCAGTTATGGATTCTTTTTTTTCAATGGGTCCTATAAGTATAATTCATCAGCTCCTTCTCTACTCCCTCCTTGGGAACACCAATTATTCTGATGATTCCTGCTTCTTCACGCAGCCACCTCTTTCCTCCCACCAGGTTTCTTTTCATCATAAAAATTCTCTCTGTAGCCCCACTGACCCTTTCCCGCCACATTGTTTCCTAACTCTTGCTTTCTTCAACTTACTCCCTGGCTTAACTCTCCCACAGACTGAGAGGCCCTTTAGTTCATTTAATCTCCTCTGAGCAGTGCTCCCTTTGTTGCCTTTGTATTTGTTTGCAATTTTGCCTCCCTACGTATAGTCCAGCAGCCATGCCACTTTCCCTTTCTATTACTTCTGATCTGCCAATCAGAGCTGATCACTTTTTATGCTCCTTTTGTCTTTTCTTTCATTGCTTCTTCTCTGCTGTTTCACCTCCTCTTCCTTTCTGAAAGCTCACAAATACACGCCTGCTCCTAACATGCAGCTCAGCAGGAGCATGTGCGGCATCTATAAGCTAAGAGCAGGGTGTCATGGGATGAACAGCACCTTCTCATCCAGAGAACTCCCTCTGCCTCCTGAAAGGTTTAAAACAAGGGAAAAATTCCTGATGGCAGGGTACTGCAGAACTTGAAACAAGCATCTTGTATTTAATGTACTTTTTCTTCAAAAAAAAAGAAATTGAAAATCAAAACAAAGTCACTTTGTATTCAAGGCTTGCTTTGAAACAGCAAAGCACAGCATCACCCCAACTCACTTATCTTCTTCTCTGCCAGACTTGGCTAATTCTGTCAAACCAAAGCTCAGCTTCACCCTGCCATCCCTCCTTGATGAACAGAACAGCAGCTGCAGTAACTCCTTTCCCCAGTGCTCCGCCCTCTTCACTCCTGTGGACACTACCACCTGGCTTGACTTTGCCCACTGAACATCTCCCAGCCTCCACTTGCAGGCTGTTCTTCAAGACATGTGCTTCAAGCCTTCCTCATCTACCAACACCTCCACACGTCCCATTCTGCTGCAATCTGTTTGACTTCAACAAACACAAACTTGCCGGGCTCTGACCAGATCAGTCCTCAGTTTGCATCTCCCTCCTCTGTCACGTGAAACATGTCTTTGCTTTGACAATCCCGTTACTCCATAGGTACAAAAAAAGGAGTATGGAAACATAAATGAAACTTCTGGAGCTAGTGTGAGTCAAGCACAGTCTTACACAATTTGTGAGTACTGCTCTAGGACTTTCTTTTATTTTGCAACTGCAATATAAAATCTACCCTGCTGGATGAGACTGAAAGTCCGCACAGTCCAAAGTTTGTTCTGCATGGTGATCACTGCCACACATCAGAGCCCTCAAATGGAAAGTCATGCAATGACGTAACATCGAGGGGAGTTTCTTGATAACAGGAAACAGTGATTATATTTTATGACAAGATTCTAAAATAAAAATTATAAATATGGATACAAGCTTATTTCACTCTCTTCCATGTATGCAAATACATGTGTAAACAAAATAACACACCAGGTGTTTGTCCACCATGAGGACACACAGGTGCAGCTATCTTAACTTTGTATCCGAACTGCATGCATGAGGAGCTAGAAATTTCAATGACAGAGGATGCAGAGTTCCAAGCTGAGCCTTGAAAGCCATCAGGAAGGAAAGTATCCACTGCAGGCAACTGTTTCCTTTAGAATAAGGAGAATCCAATTGAATGTAGCTTAAACACCAGGTCATCTTCAAAATGTTACTGCTTTGACTGAGCAAACAACTCAGGACATGTAGTACCACCTACAATGGAGAAAACCTTGCAAATACTAAGGTGGCAGCTCCGTATCTACCTGAATCGATCTCAAAAAGCTTTTATAAATGTGCAAGAACTGGACAAGGTGTCCAAACGGAAAAGAGGACACACTCTCAGAAGGTATAAACTGTCACTGCTGGAGCCAGTGGAATTATGGCAATTTCCAACAGATGAATAACATGAAGTAAGCAGTGCTATGCCTCTATTTTTAGAGTCTGAACAACATAATGAGAAGACATTTAATCACCTTTTGCTTCTTTTTCAAGTACTTTTATTAGCATCCTTAGAATGTGATATTCTCTCATGTGTTTTTTTGTTTGTTTTTGTTTTTAATTTAAATGAAACTGGCTAGTATATTACTGCTTATCCAACAGGTGTGAAATACGCTGTGACGATTATAAAACTTTCTCAGGTACGCAATGCTAACATTTCTTCTATTATTCATGTTATTCTGGAAGCTGCTAGGACATAACGCACTCTGCCTGGGACATCTCAACAAAACGTATGTTCTCAAAGGGCAGCCATTTCTGTCAGTTTTATGCATGAACAGATCAATCAACACTTTCAAAAGGATGTGATTAATTAGTTGGCAGTTACTCCACATGCTTATCCAACAGACGTTTAGCAGAGCAGCTAGCAGTCATTTTCTGTCAGCTCAAAGAACATGAATGCAATCTGGCACAAACAGAGATAATCATGTCAGCCTGAGATCACTAACATGAACTCTGGGGGTAAAAAGGAGAAATTCTGCCCAAACGTATCATTCCTTTACCTCTGGCAAGGCACTCCTTTTCCCAAGCTGATTCCTGAAGAGGGGGTGGCGTTATCAAAATAATCTTGTCCTCAGTAATGTCTACGGACTTCAGATACTGTATCATGCTCTTTAAGTTCGCAGCATATTCCTCCACAGGAACGTGTTGCTTGGGATTCAGATCTGTTAGGGGTTGGAGTAAATGCATTAGTGACGTAAAACTGAGCTGCTTACAGATTTATTACACAACAACTAAAATGCTTTTTATGCAGAGTACGAAGGTGGGCACTTCTCATTTTCGGTAAGCAGTTCACCTGCTTAATTCAGAAGGTGTGACGGGAAACTGCAGTTCCTCAACATCCAAAGCAGACAAATTAGGAGTTTAAACACAGCACTTCTGACTAATACAAATGAGGCACAGGGGAAAAGAAATTACCTTTTTTTGAAGACCCTTTTTCTTTCTACTCTATATCTTAGTATTAGATCACATAATCACCTCAAACTTCATCCGAAACAAAACCTTAGATTTTTAACTCTCTTGAATGCAGAGAAAACTTTGGAAATTCCCGTGGACTTTACAGATAGTCCTTTATCCACTGATCTTATCATTTTCATAAGACTAGCTCTGAGTGTTGCTATGCTTTTATCTTAAAGAGAATCCAAATGCTATCTTCCCTCATTTCCGCATCTGCCAAGAATCCATCAGACTGCTTTAAAGGCTGAAAAATCAGCTAGATGCCCAACTCCAATTTTAAGTGTTGGATACATGACTAGTTCTTGAGCACTTTCAAGTTTACTGTTATTATTCAAACTTGGTCAGAGAGAAAGAGAAGGCAGTGCATGATTTAAATGCAAATAAAATAAATGAAAACAATCCACTGTAAAAATGAAAAAAGGGCAACTGTTTCACAGAGAAGAAGGAAAAGCCTGTGTAACATTCTGTCTTTTCTGCTAAACTGTAAAACTGTCTTAAGAGAACAGATCACGGGGAAAAAATGAAAGTTACATACCTTTCAAAGCACTGTCATTAGCTCCAAAGAAAATAGTAACTGCAACAGTACTCTCAGCACTAGTACTTTTACTGATCAGTCTTGGAAGGATCACTTTAGCCCATCTGGTATTGTATCCCGAGAGTCCACGATTTACAACATCACATTTTCTGAAACAGACACACATATGAAAAAAAAAAAAAAAATCACCTCACCCCATCAGAATGAAACTTGAGAAGTTTTGACCCATTCTGTCAGGATACCTGCCTCTGACTCTCTTAGAATCAGATTCACAGGAGTTTTTGGCAGAATTATAACTTTATGTTTTGACAGTGCACACACAGGTTCTATCTATAGTATTTAACTATCACTTAGACTATGAAACTGGAAAAACAATTTTGACAATCCTAAGGATTTTTTTTTCCACTCAAGCTTTACAGTAACCTCCAATTAGTATTTCCACTTGTATTGGGATGCATACCACCAACTTCCATGTCAATAAATAAATAAATGTCAATAAATACATATTAAATACTAATTTGTAATGCTTTTCTTTTAGAAAAGCTGCATGACTTTTTGCATGCTAGTAGTTACTTTTAAAATATAAGCTTTTACCTGACTAGTCTCTCAGCAAGGGATGCTCCCCAGCCATTTTCCTGGAAGGAAAACTAAATGCAAGGAACACAGTTAGACTGTCTCTAGAAGCAGCACTCACTCCTCAGCAGGTCAGTCCCACCACCAGCATCTTCCCTCCTCAAAAGCTTTTTGAGCACGGCCTCTCACCTTGTCCCTGCAGAGGTCAGAGAGCCCTGGTCTTTACTAGATACACATGACCAGCACCAGAGGCAAAATGGGACAATACCTACAGAGGGATGGACCCTTCATAATCAAAACCAGATGGTTTCAGGCTGTAGTTTCATTCTGGCTGGCAAGGTACCTTTTTTTTTTCCTTCCCATTTTCCTGTTCTTTTCTCAAATTCTTTCACTGTGACGTCATTCTGGGGAGCACCTCTCAGAAATCCTTTTCTACATGTTACCTTAAGTGCAGCCTGAAACCTACCTCTTTTAGTAGCGGAAAAAAAAGATCAAAATCCCCTTTCCCTTTTGCTTACTCCCATTGCTGCACCATCCTTCCTGCTACAGCACTTTACCTGTTTACAGAAGTGCACGGTGAGTTGCTTTAGACACAAACCTCCCTTTAAAAATAACCATTTTCCTTTGGCCAAACCATTTTTCATCGGATCAGCTCTGTGATCTGCTTCACCGCACAACGGTGCAGAGCATCGAGCAGAAGGCAGAGACCCAAAATGAACAGCGGAGTGCTTCAGCTGGCACTGCCTCAGAGGAGACGTTCACCAAACTGCGGCGCGGTCACCTCGACACAGAAGGTGTCCCTGGGGGCTGCGGGCCACGAGCCGCACAGGAGCGGGGATGGGACTGAGGAGAAGAGGGTGGGGGTCACCAAGGGGGTGGCCAGTACGAACAGCAGGCTCTGGAAAACACCACTGAAACACCAGAAGTTACACTTTTACCGGACGCTTCTAACGTACGGACTTCGTGAATTTCTGCAAAAAGGGTCTAAATCTCATAAAACACAGGCTCCTGAAGCGCTTCGCTGGGGGGTCAGCAGGCTCACCTTCTCACCTCACGGTCTCCCTCCTGCCTCTCAGGTGACAGTGGGTGGCTGATCCCCGCCACCCTGCCCGACAG
>VXAL01019431.1:77805-95566 GCA_013399475.1 Chauna torquata | reverse complement strand
CCCCCCCCCCCGCCCAGCTGTTTGGCGTTCATTTTTCCTTACAAAACAGTAGTAAATAAAGCCCTGCGCTTGGCTCTGCTGCTGGAGCCTAACGCCGGGCCTCGAGCGAAGGTCTGCTGGCGCAGCACCCACGGAAAGCCTGACTGAAGGCAGCGGGGCCTGGCGCCGAGGTCGGGGCTGCCCCTGCAGGCACCACGCAGGAGGCACGGGCAGGCTTGCGGGGCTCCGCAGCCCCGTGAGGGAGCCCCACCGGCCCCGTGAGGCCCACAGCGGCGAACAGAGCGCACCGGGCCCGCCGTGGGGCCGCTACCTCAGTGATGGAGTCTCCGAAGAGGACGACGCGGGGCCAGAGCAGGAGCCGGCCGCGTGCACCCGCTTCCGCCAGCGCCATGGCCGCCGCCGCCGGACGTCCGTCAGCAGCGGCGGGAGGAGCAGGAGGAGGAGGAGCGGCTGCCTCTCGGGGAAGGCAGCACAGTCCCAGAGCGAGATCCCCTCGTGTCGAGCGGGAATTAAAAGCCCCGCCGCGGCCGGCGGGAAGCTGAGCGTCCCTCCCTGGGTGCTGCCGAGGGCCTTCCCGCCGCGGGGCCAGTGACAGCAGTGGGCCTAAGGCTACCCCGCTGCCGTTCGCCTGTCTTAATGAGTGCTTCCACAGCTCTTCAGGTTCCTGCAAGAGACCTTAAAATGGTAGAGAAGAAGGTATCGGGCCTGCAACTAAAAAGGGACTGAAGCGGGGACCCCAAGGCTCCTCCAGTCTTGTGCCCTCACCTGCCCGGCAAGGCTTGCTGGGCTGAAACACCGCTGAACAAAACCTTCGTCTGACAAAAAATCCTGAGCAGCTGCTCCCTTTCACTCTTATTTTAATATTTCACTGCTTTCCCCTCTCTCTAAAAGGCTTGTTAAGTGACGTACATCCCTTGCAAAGCCAGTGGAGGTTTTGGAGGAGACTGTGGTTTGGGGGAAACTGCGCTAAGGGCAGGATAACAGCCATCTGCCCCACGACAGAAGCTGCTGCAAGCATCAGTTTGAAAAAAACAGCACAAACCAGAAAGACGAAATATGAAATGACAAATCTGGGGACCTAATCCACTGATACATTAAAAAATAAATAAATCACCCATTGTATTTACCAAAAGCACATTAAAAAAACCCCATCGTTTTAAAAATAAGCTTTTTATCTCTTTCAAAGAGATAATTCCTTTTTAACACAATGCAGTTATCACCTTCAAAAGACTTCATAGTCTTATTTAGTTAACCAATGACATATTATGTAAGGAGGAAAGCTGGCACACATATCTACTTCACTAATAATGCTGTAAAGATTATTAGATGCCCATTTAACCAGCTGGGAAAGGGAAAAAGAAAGCGTGTGTACAAGAGAAAATATGTTCTTTCAGCATGATTTAGTTCAACAATCACCCCAGCTAACTCAGAGTATCACATTTGTATTTGAAATCCTCTACATAGTGCAGGTTCCTATATCCCATTTCATTTTGTCCAGGAACTCTGTTTCACTAGCGCTGAGTTACAGGGCCATCAACAAGAGCAGATGTATGCTGACTCTCTGAGAAACAGTGGTGGGGCCATTTGAACTTAAGGCTGCTAACAGGTCATAACCGCTGACTTCTCTTGAAGCTTCTTTTGTTCATCCAGTACAGTCAATGGCAATGACTGCATACATAGTTTTAGAACTACATTAATCTCAGTATGCAAACCTGGATTCCATTTTAAATGTGTTCAAGCCCTTTCGATTTCAAGCAGATATAAGGATGCATGCAGGTAAATGCTTCCCTGACAGGAATAAAATAATACACAAGCTTGATTCTGAGCATATACGAACCCAAAACATCCAGTTTATCCTGCAGCTGGTCATTAATCTTCAAAAATATAAAACTTCATTTAGTTTCTGTAACTCTACATTTAGACGGCATGTCAATCCACACCAGGTTAAGAATTTTTTCTTACTTGTATGTGCACGTAAGAAAAAAAAGCATATGCATACTTTGCCTAACTTTATTATGATCTATAAGCACAAATATAGTTGATATAAGGTTGCTCACCCATTATTTGAAATAACTTAGCAGTTTCATGGTCACAGAATTGATACATTTGACTTACTGAAGAAAAAAATTTATTTACTTTTAAAAAATAGTCCAAATAAATTTGAACATTAAAAAGTTTTTTCTTGTGTGTCCTAGATATCTACACAGGTCAGTGTACTGGGCTGAGGGCATCATAGAGCCTCTGCGCAGCCAGTTCCACCATTTCACGAAGGGATTCATCATCTTCGCTTCCTGGCTCACAGTCAACTGTCTGGGAATAAAAAAGTAAGTATGTTAGAAACACTAGCACTTCATACTCCTTTTCAGAATGTCAGGAATGCTCACAAGGAAAAAGAAAAAAGCCGTTATGCAAATTAAAACTGAAGTTATCAAGAGCTTTCAGCTGCACTGTCTGTTTTTACAGGGTCCACCACCATGTAGAAGAGTTCAGTGAAGACTTATGTAAGTCTTGCTAATGAACAAGAAAATTAATTTCATGATTGGTCACTTGCTTCAAAACTACTGTGTGAAATGTCTTAAGTTCTGTAGATTGCACTTGATTTAAAATAAAATAAAAACACACAATGTTCAGTCCTTGGAGCCGTAATTTTATCTGTGAATTCATCTGCATTGTATTAGGTTAATACTGTAAAATATGTGGATTCATCACAGAGATACTGGCACCAGTATTCAAGGAGTCTCCACACTGATGTTCCCACACGAGATAACATTTACATCACAATAGAACCCAAATGTGATTATTTTATCACTAAAACAATCTAAAATGTCTCCATAGAGAAAGTACAGATGCCCACCCCAAACATGCAAGTTCGTCAACATTCAAACCAATCCTCTGACTGCTCTCTCAAAAGCAAAGGGCAGCAATTACATGGTAATGGTAATATTATTCATGATCCTGTGGACTTCTAAGCACTAAGACTGTATCTTCTCTACTTCTTAGAGTATCTTAGCACGTATTAACTTGCTACTCTTCTGAACAAGTTACTCCTTTCAACCAAAATGGTTCCAGGGTAAAAAAAAAATCTGAAACAGTAAACATGCATTTAATGCTTTCTAACAATGCCGTTATAAGCATGTTAACTGTAAGAGCACTGTGTTAACATAGAAAAAAAACCCACACATCCCAGCATTTAGTCAGATCTATACTAAACAGTTTTTGATTTTACAGCTATTATATAAGAAGATACATATGTGCACTTAAAGGACAAATCTTTCTTACAGAATTTGGTTCACAATGGCACAAGCTTGCCATTGCCAACAAAGTATGTAAAACAAGTATTACAAAGACATTCTCTGCTGCAGCTGACATTAGGGTTTCTGGGTTTTTTGTTTGTTTGTTTTGTTGGGTTTTGTTGTTTTGTGTTTTTTGTTTTGCTTTTTTTTTTGTTAAAACAATAACGGCGTATATCGGTATAACATTAGATGAGAATGAAACCTAACTTTTTGGTTAAGCAGTTTGCACTTTTTTCCAGTCTTCCATTACTTTTTTTCCCTATTGCAAGAGCTATTTTCATCAGTCCTGTATTTTTTCTGTACTACGTATACACTGAAATGTAGCATATTTTATCACTATAAATTGCAAAAAGCATTGGCACAGGTAGCACTGTACCTTAACCGCAAAACTGTAACAACTTACTATCGTCTTAATACAGTTAGCAGCCATTTGTTATGTTTCAGTATGTAACAAATTTTGGGCAGGGACCAACCTTTTATTTGTCTGTAGAACACTTGAAATATTTGTTGTGGTCCCTAAGAACAGCACTTGAGAGCTACTCCAGTGGAATGTATTATAACTACCCATGTTTTTTAATATGTTATTGATAAGTACAAAATGATGAAGATGACCAAAAAAATGTATTAGCATAATTCCTACTGAACACAGTACAGATAAATACAAGTGCCTCACTGTACATACCCGAGTGTCCAGTGAAATATTTGCAGTCTTTCCATCTACTGTGACACACAAAACAGAGCCGTCCTTTGAACTTACACAGTCTTCTCCAAACATATCCCTAAAACAAAGACCACTACATGTAAGACATGACCAAACAGCAAACTTACATTTTCTTTCCATTAATCTTAGGCTTCCAAAGGCATTTTGTCAGCACAGTACCTCCTTTCAGAAAGTATTATTTAATCCACTCAGATAAATTAACAAGTACAAATCCAAATTATTATGAGAGGGTGTGTCACATAACAGTAAGAATTTCACTGAAATAAATCTAATCAAAAATAAAGGGAAGGATTCCTTTGATTTCCAAAGAGGTAACAAGTTCTACCTAGGTAACAGAACAAACATCAGAGTAAGTTTTAAAGACACAATCCAAAATGTTTTTTCCATAAGCACTCACAGTGTAATTTTGGGAGAGAACTTACAACTCTGTTTCTGAAAGAAATAACAGGGCCCTGGATTCAAAATTTCAATGATGCTGAGAACTTTTTTACAGTACCTCTGTCTTTACTTAATACCTGGCCTTCACAGAAATTTGACTGATGTAAATTTCAATATGCTACTTTAAAATAACTCTATCTTTAAATGGTAATATTGTAAAATTACTGTATTTACATGATTAACAGTGATCATTTTCATTTAGAAAAATATATGCCAACTTACTGAAGCATGATCTCCATTCTCTTGCTATACACATCCATATCTACTTTTTTGGAAATTTTATGCACTGCAGCTGAAAAGAAAAGGTCATTTTACTTTCACAGACATTTGCTGGGAGGTAAAATTAGCTAATTGAGACAACCTAGTTCCTAACTGACTCTCATGAAAAATAATCTGAAAGCTATGTAAAATATATGTGTTTAAACAACTTATAAAGAAAATGTAGTTAAAGAAAAGATGGAAAAGTCAAGGAAGTACACACATTTTACATTTATATTCCCTGTACTTAACATATTTTAAAACAGTAAACTTTGCAAGTCTAATTCTCACTTTCTAATTCTCTTTTTTATTGTTTACACTTACTACTTCTCACATTTCCTTTACTCAAAAGTGAAAGAACTCAATTTTAATCACTTGTTTATAATCCCTCCATTTTCTCTAGTTGTAGGAAAATACTGCATCATGGAGTCTAGGAGCATACAGAGAACACAAAAAAACTGGACAGCAAATGTGAGTAGCAGTAAAAAGCATTAACATTCCTGGAATGTGTTCTAAAATACAGATTTTGTGTTTAAAATATTGATACAATAAGTCTATTGTTTTTAGACTTTGTTCAAAATCAATAGATAGTTTAAAACAAGTAATTTTCTTTTGAACATAATCATTTAAGTATTTGATGATTAAAGAAGCAGGAAGTCCATAGGAAGAGGTGGTTGTGAAAATCACTACCTTTCCCAGTTAAAACTATACTGATGAATAAACAAAACAGACCTAACAACTTGAATTTATTCAAAAGAAGGCTATTTAAAAACTAGTTTTCAAGATTTCTGAATCAGCTAAAGAGTTCAGAGAACTGAACACAATAGTAGTTAGAATTTCCTAGAAATTCTTTGAAAAACTTGATAATTGCAGAGACTGAGCAAGTACATCTTAAAATTTACCACCTCTTAGATAAGATGCAGTAACAATGTACTAAGCAAAACAAATTTATATTGGAAATGAAGTAAGAGCAGGCACATGTTCAACTGAGCAACAACAACTTAAGATATTTATAAATTCAATGACTTGTGATCCTATGAACATACTCTAAAATATACATGTCCAAAGAACCATTTGGAATGTGCTTTTACCCCAAGTAAGGATAAAAATCCTGCAAGAAGCCACACCTGAGATTAGCTGACAGAATCACCACCGGGAAGCAACATGAGAAATAATGCAAAAAGGCATATAAAAATAAAAAGAGGAATTAATTGTGGGAGAAAAAAGCTAGATACTGTCACTACCAACTTGCACAGATAAAGTGGGAACTACCAAAAGTCAAGCCAAGTCAGATACTACAATAAGAATTTTTTAAAAATTGCAAAACGGAAAAAGGTTTTTTTCAGTCATATAAAGAAAGACAGAAAAAATAAGGAGGTTAAAGTAACATCCAAAAACAAAACGTGTATTTCTGATTAGTTTCTGTAGATCAGAACATGAGAGCATGGCTAGAAGGGCTGATAAGAAGATACATACTGAAAATGATCACAACCAAGACATGAAAATTACACTCTAGATTTGCTTAGACCAAAGGGACTGTATAACCTTTTTTTCCAAAAATAGTGAAAGAACTGCTATTCATAATTGAATTTATAAACTCAGGAGAAAGAATTTTTAACAGATTTGTTGAGTCAGATGTCAGACTAAACACTTAAGGAACAGTGGCTGCTATTTTACGTATAATTATAAAAATGTATAAGAAGAAGATATGAGGAGTAACCCAGGGAAAATAAACACCTATTTGTTCATACAGCTCTACTGCCCTCCATGCTAGTTTGGAAAGAAAAATCTACCAGAAGTGTTATGAAGAAAATGTTTTGTGAGTTCACAAGAGACAGATCAAACCAGACCTGTCACTATCAGTCTCTGGTAATTTAAAATTATCAGATATTTTAAGGATACATTGTGGACCTAGATGATTAGACCTCAAGAGAGGATCTGATACAGAGTGACATGAAAAAACAGTAGGTAAGATGAGATGTGAAACAGTACAAAATTTTTAAGATTGGAACTGGTTAAAAGGAAGATGATCACGCAATGAGTTAGCAGGGAATTCAGAGGCTGAAGAGACCATATGTACAGCACAAGATCTGAAACTGCTTTGAAGGCTTATGTGTTCAAGTGCACACCTCAGATGTGCCCCGGGTTCACGTCAGAAGGACTTCCTCACCTCCTCCCCAGTACTCGTTTCCACACAAAGAAATGCCAGGCACTAAGGTCGGAGGGAAGTTACGTGCACATGGTCCCCCATTTAGAGTCACAGAACATACCTGCCCAGCGCTACAGACACTGCCCATGAGAATTTAAGATGTGACCTTGGGATTAATTTATTATGATCACTACTCATACTGCCCTTCTGCTGAAATAAACAAACAGTATGATTACTTTTGTATAACACCCAGGGAATAGAATTGAGTTCTGCTTGCCTGACTGCATCCAAATTGGAGATAAATAATGCTCTAAGATGTATACTCAACCGCTACTTATTTCACTAGGAGAGCAAGGGTACATAAAGGCAAAATTTAATAAGATCTTTGTAAGTAAAATAATAATGTATATTCCAAGTAATGATGTACGTAGTGGCTAAAAAGTGATTTTAAACCCTAGAAAATAAAAGAAAAAGTATTTTATTTTGATAAATGGATTATCTGTGCTGCCCAGCTGCCAGCATTTATCCTCAGTGTCACAGAAGAAATGCGAACCCAATATTCAATACCTGCTCCAGATTCTCAGCATAGTGACATACACGTTCAAAAACAAAATAGTCGAACAAAAAAATATGAACTATCATCACTGGTAATCCCAATAAAATTGCTCTGAATCTTGAACGGCAGTGGCAAACCTGGTATCTGATGATAGTACCACTACCTGTAACTACTTGGTTACAGGGTCTTAGTAACTGTAATTGTGAAGTTAGTCAGACTTCTTTTCAGGATAACCTACCTAACTCTTTTTGTTGCACAGTCACTGGAATACCACTCGTGAATGGTAACCATAACTTTTGAATAAGAAACTGAAATATTTAAATGGGTACCACGAATTACACAGTTTAAATAGTTTATATACAAAAAACTAAAGGGAGTAATATTTAACTTATTTTAAATAAGGTTGCATTTTCTACAGTCAACTAGAAGTCGCTGTATAAGAGAATGTTTCAACATGTGAATGTGTTATAAATCATGGAAATCAAGTTGTAATTCTGCACTTAAGTAGCAAAAAAAAACCTAAGAAGTTTCATAACGAGATGAAGCACAATAATGAGAAATCTATTACAAGGTATTACATCCCTTTAGCTTGGTATCAAAAATTAAGAAGAAAGCCTCAGTTAAACAAACATACACTAAACTTACTACCTTTCTGTATTTTAGGATTTGACTGAACTTCCAGTATCACTGTTGTCACGGTGTCCGCATACATATCGTTAGCAGGATTTGCCACCCACTGGAAGATTAAAAAAAAAAAAAAAATTACAATTTGAGCCCACTATTTGGGCTGAGTGAATAATGCAACAAAAAAACAACATTCATGTCATTCTTCTATTTTTTTCTCTGAATTCTAGCTTCAAATGACTGTCAAACATTTCTTATTTTTTACTACTTATAACTTGATATGTTCCAGTAACCTCCCAAGAACAATTCAAGCTGTTGAATGTTTCTGAACACTTATGAAATAGTTATTAATTAACACAGCTAGGGGCTCAGGGGAAGGAGGGAACACCGTTTGACCTTATTTCCAATTACTATTTGCCAAATAAAAAAGGGCATTGAATCTGCCATTAGACTCTTGAGTCACTGCGAAAAAAGAAACTGGCTAAGTGAAACAACATGCATCAGCACAGGACCATAGCTCAAGGGAAACTTTGTTCTAGCTTTCATTCTACTCATCATCCAACAGAAAGCTATTTAAACATTCAGCGCTGCATGGCATCTATATGATACTATTTTACAGAAACTGGAGAGTAGAATAGTTGTTTCTCCCCCACCAGTGCCTACCTCAAGGACTACCATGCCTGGTTCTTGGATCACAGTAATATTTTTGAAAACCTTCAGGGCTGGTTTTTGTTGGATTTCTATTTCTTCTACATCACCTGAGAAGTAGCAACAAATGGTTAGCAAGAGTAAAATTATACTGAGAACAGAACTTTATCTGCATAAGAAAACAGGTCATTTTAAGGATGAGAAAGGGTGTCTGTTACTATTACAGCAGTTCACAATCCATTTCTAAGCCTGAAGTGCACACACTCTTCCCTTCCCTGACAATATTATTTTCTTTGTTCCAGATTTTTTTTTTTTAGTATGTAATATTGGCCATTTTACTTGTTTTGGATTCTTATAGTTGACTGTCTTAGCACACTGATGTGAGTACACCAATGGAAAAGAAAAAAAAAGAGAAATTTAGTGCACCATTTGCAGAACCAACCAGCTCCTCCTCTACCCTTAAAGGATAACCCACTGTTTACTCTGCATAAGCATACAGTGTAAAACAAAAGTATTTTTGTGTGAGACAGCATTCAGGCTATGAGACCTGAAGACCAACTGAATACAGGTTTTCTCTTCACTGGTGATAAGAATTTGACTCTGTCACTAGGTAAGAAAAACAAGAATCCCGAGCTCCAAATCTGGGAAGGAATCCTAGAAAGTGTGTGTGCTTTTAATGAACAAGGACTGGAGTTGCCTCTATCCTTTAAGAAAGCTGGACAGAGACACTGGGGATCTCACTAGTAGCAGATTTAAATGGCTTCTGGCTCAGAAAAAGCCAAGAAGGCTAGATTCGTTCCTCATGGGGAGGGACAGAAGAGGCTGTCTGTTACAAAGGAGGGCAAAGTCTTTGTTTTATTAAGTAGATGTCATTAACCATTCTATCTTGGAGCTGGAGACGAAAGATCATTAATAAATTTTTCATCAGAGTGGCTATGGTATTCACTTTGGGGGATGATAGGAAACAAAAATCTGCTGAGACTGTATACTGCTAGATGCTCGTGATTTTGTATTACAGCTACAGTAGGATCCCCACAGAGGGTTAGTCATACTCATGAACTAGCTCTGGCAGAAGGTGCATAATCTAATGAAAGTTGTAAAATATAAAACAAATCGTGGCACTTCAGTTACTGGCAGAGCAAAGAAGTTTTCACTTAGAAATCCCCTGGAGACTCTAAGTTGTTTTAAAAATTGACCACTATAAATCACAAACATTTCCTTCTGAATACGCACCAGTAAGCTTTTGTAGCTGATAATAAAGCAGATTGAAAGGGCCAGTATATGGAATAGCTTGTGTCTGTGTCACAGTGCTCATAGCCAAGTCTGTATAATCTGAAAGAATTTTTAAAAGAATGTATTAAAAATTAGCTCTTTAAATTCACTTCCTAAAAAATACAGTTGTTACTATAGAGAAACAATGGCAACAAAACATTTAAGACAGAGGGCTGAAAAGGACAGTTTGTAAAGAGGAGTGTCCATTGTGAGACAAACAATGTATTTGTGGTTAAGGAACCAGCAAAAGCTTGTTATTTTATCATATGCATTACAGGCAAACAATGAACTAAGACAACAGAATTGCTTTCCCCCAGCTCTTTTGACCTTACTGCTCCACTTAATTACTCTTTTATTTTGAGAATAAATCAATTTATATAGTAACATATAGCATAGTAGAAATACACAATATTTTCACTGTACCAGAGTTTTTACTCTAAAAATTAATGACATTTTAGAAACTAGCAGGACAATTGATCAAGGTGCTCTTCTGCTCTCACTGGTACCTTTTATGCATATTCAAACACACAAAGTTTTAAGTAACTAGAAGGAGAAAGGAATTTTGCTTCTTCTCTTTTGCAGAAAGGACAGAAAAGATCTTAAACTTCAGAGGACAGTGAATTGAATGTCTTGTTTCTCACTCCAACAGTTCAGAACTTGAGGCAAAACTAAGCCAAACTAAAACTAATATGTCCACTAATTACTTATCCAACACAAAGTAACAGGAAAAAAAAACAGTATTGTATGTGTTTTAATGACAGAAGAAGGATACAGAAGTTTCAGTTATCCATTAAGCACATTACCGGCTTTACTTACTGGAGAGGTCACATGGAGAAAGGATATGATAGTTAAAATTTCTTTTAACTAGGATTCCAGAAATTCTCTGTCCTTGCTCTGGCTTCTTATCTGCTAAAGATCCCATCACCTGAAAAGAAAAAACACATATAATGCAACAAGGCAATCTGAAATTTTTATAGCTTAAAGTTAACTGTGGAGATGAAATATAGGTTCCTCGAACAAATGTGGTATAGAATTACTCTGAAAATAAAGGAAGGTCAGAGTAACCACGGGCAACAAACATTCTGAGATGTAACACAAGAAATGGTTGAAAGAGTAAAAATGGAAAACCCCAAAGAAGTTTTTTCTCCAGGGGCTGCCACAGAAAACATATATGCAAATTATATTTTATAGATAATTATAAAATTCTGGTCATACAACTCAGTCCCAGAAATAGCCAGGCTTATGTGTCCTAGTTTTCAAGAACGCTTCCTAGTTTTCCAACAAACGGAGAGATGAGCACTGTAATCTAGTGAGAAGAAATGCCATTCTAATCTTATCATACCTCTAGGAAAGACCTGGAATTTTTTCACCTTGAGGTAGCTGAACACCAGAGAAGGCTGCCCAGAGAGGTTACGAAGACATTGGAGGTGTTCAAAACTGGCCTGTACAAGGGTCTAAGCCACTTGCTGTAGTTGGTCCTGCTTTGAGCAGAAAATTGGAGTACCTTAGGAGGACTCTTCCAGCTGAAACTATTCTATGATTCCATTATATTGCTCTGGGAGTCAAACATTTACTGAAGCTTTCTCAGTGGACTTTATTTTAAAGGAGGAATAAATATACAGTTAGAACAAGCATATTACTACAGTAATGTAATACCATTTAATTAACCTTATTAATGATGCAGTGGCTAAACTAAGGATCTAATTCAGACTGAATCAATATATATGTTCAAATCAAAGTCCATAAATATAGAGCTCATAGACAGAAAAGAGAAATTCCACTGTACAGAATTTTTTCTTAAAGAACTCTGAAGAAAAGCCAATTTCTTTTCAGCACAGAACTCTAGCCAGTGTGGCAGCTACCTGTGCATGCCAGCTCATTAGTAGGCAATCTATACCTCGCCCTTCATCTTAAGGTTGTGTTGCAGTTTCAATCTCAGTATCAAGTCCCCACTATCTACAAGTAACTCTAGTGCACGAGGCAGTTATGCAGTATATTCCATTTCTACTTCTAGGCTGATAAGTCCTTGATAAGTTAAACTGGAAGGCACCTGTGACACTGTCTGTCAGTAACACCAGTGCCATTTTTGGCATTGATTCCATAAAGAATTAAGATTAGGTCTTTATTAAATGACATTTACTCATTTTCAATCACTCTTCCTTCAAACTTATGTATCATGAGAAAACTGACGTTAAATTCAGTGGAGTGTAATATAAGTTGGGGATAAGGCTGTTAGGGACTAGTCACCAAAAAAGGGTCTTCTTTAAAGAATGCAGACTAGATTCTGGTAGGAAGCAGAATGTAGTTCAATTAAGATACATTTCTCTACGGTTTCTTATACATATTAGCTTCTACTTATTTCAGTATTTAGGTTTTGTTGTAATACTTAAAGATTGTATCACAAAATATTATCATAGTAGTTTAAATGCATTATATGCCCATGTGTTCCAAATAACAAGAAAAAACTTGCAAAACATTCTCCTTAAGCTGTTTTTTTTTAAATCATTTTACTAAATACAGCACACATTCATCACTACTGACTTTCTTCTGCCAGACAATCCTTTTTACAAGTTGTCTCATTGATTAAAGTATCTAGAGACAGCATCTCTAAATGTCTGATTATAGTCACGCATGTAATTATTTAATTCAGCCAAAGCAATTATTCTCTTCTAGTATGTATGGATGGAATGGGTGTTTGACAGCATCTTCCTGAAATGTAAATGAAATCTATTATATTATTTATGCACGGAATTCAGTGCTCTAACATGACTGGAATTGATGTTCTTTGTTGGGAGAAAATCAAGGACTGCTCTTCTGGATCATATAGCAAATGGATTGGGATGACAGGACTGAAAGCAACAACAACAACAAAAAACATTCACACTCTTTGAGTCCCTGTAAAACACATGCAATCCAAAACCAATTTAAATTAGAGCCTTGGAAGAAAACATATTTTTTACCCAGATGAAAATACTGTTTTCCAGAAAAGAAAATATTAATTTTATACCTTGGCAAGTTTTTCTCCTCTGAAGTTTAATGTCACAGCTTCGGTATTCCTAGGATTATGAACTTCTATATGAACTTCATCATTATCCTCATATTCCCGTATCAATGCTGCTTTCAATCTGGCCATTTCATTCTGCTCACCGTGAACTAAAATCTATAGGAAATACAGTTTTCCTTTTAACATAAGGTATTTGTCCAACCAAACATGTTTAGTAAGCAAATTATACAAGAAAACTGCCATCTTGTACCTCATCTTTATAAAAATGTGCATTTCACGATGATATAATATGTGAAACATTAGTTCAATTATTCTACATACAGTTGTTTGTCTTTGAATTCTATACATTATTCAAAGGCACAATACGACACCACTATATGTAGAAAAATACATAAGTAGATAAGTAGAAAAATAAGTAGAATGTGTTACATAGATTTCATTTCACTTTTCATACATGAACACGTTGTTATATTATGAAAGGGAAGTATTAACTTCAGTTCAACCATAAAAGTTACAGTTAGCCTTATGTTGTTGCATTTGCATGTACATAAAATATTTAAATATAAAATACACATAAAATATAAAAATAAATGTGCAATTCAGAGAGTATGCTTATTCAGTTTACAATTTTCTTTGCCAAGTTAAATCCTCTTTTCCTCTGCTATGATTTATTTCTTATCTGTGCTTGCACACTGATTCTCCTCCAGTCTCAATAAGTTTCCAATCCTAGTCCCCATTTTCAGATACTGGTCCTTCGCATCAACTGCTCCCTGTGATTTGCTCGTGCTTCTTCTCCCCAGTTGCTGCCTGTCTTTTGCTGCCTGATACATACCATCTTTCAGATTGGCCTACTTTTTGTCAGCCAGTGTTTTGGTGTTTTTTGAAGGGTAAATTCCAGTGAATTATTCCAACAGCAGTGTCCCCAGCTCAATGTTGTTCTATACTGTATCTTACTTGTGCGAAACACCGCTGAAACGTATTACAGACCATACCACTTTCTTGAAAGTCATTCCCAGACATCCCACATAGGATAGAGAGGAAGTTCATCTTTACTTCACTAAGGTAACAGTGAAAAAAGTTAAAGTCTTCACCTGTTATTATTCAAAGGATAGGGATGCTGGCTACTGCTAGACACCAATACCTGCCTTGATGACTCAAGGCTGTGAACTGGTTTGATGAATCCCACTCTGGAGAAATGGGCAGCATGTATACTAACCACATGTGGAGGTTTCAGGGCCCGGATAAACTCACTAGTTTGTTGATAATCTGTGTGAGCAGAGAAAGAAATGTAATCCACAGACATCTTCAGTGGGAGTTTTTGCCCTGACATAGTTGTGATCTCTTCAGGTTCTGACATGATGTGCTAGAAAAAAGAACGCTTTTTTAAATAAAAAATTAAAAGTCTCCCACAGATGCCATACAACTAAGGCTTTACATTTCAAATATCAATGAAATAATATCGACACACAGGTTAAATCTGAAGAACTGAAAAAGTACCTCAAATTTCACAAAACATACGCTCCCAAATAAGCACAAACATGCACAACACATAAGATTTTGTCTTTGCATGCCCAGCAGATCTGGGAGTTCATTCTTCTTCCAGATACCTCTCTCTAAAATTTGCATTGGAATTATAATGTGTGTGATTTCTATCTCTAAAGGCAAAACTAGACACTCTGGTTGCCCTTGGCTGCTAGAATTAGGAAGGAAGGATTTCATTCTCTACAACCAGACAGTGGCACAACATGCACAAGGCAGCCTGAACTGTGACATGTAAGTACTGTTTGATTAAACTGACTCCTCTAGCATTAGGGTTACGGCTCCCCCTCTCAGAGATGGAGAAAAGTATCAACCATTCTTTCTCCTGACAAGATAACTGCTCCTAGAAAGGATCATTCTCTATAACATCACTGGAAATGGCCGTATGCACATTTTCTGTACATTTCATTAGTATAGTGCAGTTGACAACAATCTTCTTGGTAAATAAAGACACTTCCTGTTGGCCAATTTTTTTTTAACATAACATGCATGCTACTTTGTATTAAGAATTTGTGGTGCAATAATAACTCACCTTAGCAAGCGTTCCTTCAACACAGTACCCGGCTATAATTACTCCATTTCTCTTATCTGTGCACCAGCTCTCAAACAACTCTCTCGATAAGCCACTCTGCATCATACCTGGGGAAGCCATCACAACACTTGGGCCAATATCATCAAAATGATCCATACTCTAAGTGGAAAACAGCAAGAACATCAGTTACCATAATCCTTGAACGACATACAAGTAGAGCCCTACATTCACAGATTATACAACATCCTCATAAAAAGGCCCTTTGCAGGGAAGTTCCTCCTGTTGATGCCTGTAAGGGGCAAATTATAAGCATATGGATCTATAATAGAAGAAAAGTTGGGGTGTAAGCTCCCCTCACCCAGCCCTCTAAACACTGAGAGAGCAGATAATTCAGATATAAACCTGTAACTAATCAATCTATTAGGACAGTACACATGCAAACTGTTCAGCAAATATGAACTCTTCTGTCATTCTTCCTCTATTATAAGACAACCTTACCTTCAGATTACTAATATGCTTGAAAACAAATGGATTGTTGATGTTGATTTGCTTGCGGATTTTGTCATTCATGGCATTGACATACGTCTGATAAACTGCCATGCATTTCTTTGCCAAAGAGGAGGCATAGTAAATAGGGATATCATGGAGTTCTGGATGATTTTGCCAGTATTCATCTAAAACAAACAAACAAACAAACCTACACATCAAATAGCTCATAAATACAGCATCGTCTCCAAAATGCATACTTCTCAGAAACGTTTATACTTTTTATAAAACAGATTTAGCAATGTTTTTATATTTTTATTACAGAAAATCACAATCACAGACTTTTTTTTTCTACCTGGCCTACTAAAGTAGAAAAAGCAACCACCAACTAAAAATGTATAAAACATATTTATATTGCAAAACTGAGGAACAATCATCCCATAAGAGTGGTATGCTCTTTTGGCTGTATTTGTACATTTAAAACAATATAGTTTTAACCCAGCAGCTTTGATCTGCAGACAAAGTTTTATAATAAGCTCAAATGTGAGGTGGAAACAGCCAATAAAAGATACCCAATAGCAGGACTTATTGTAGTATCAAAAGACTGCACCCATCATCATAAATTTTTGTATCACAATGCAGTATTTTATTTCTTGTCAGACACATATGGAAGGAAGAAAAACAAACACAGAAGCCCGCTGGTTCAGTTGTGTAGGCATGTGAGATGCAATTGTATTTTCTACCTAATTAAGCATCCAATTGCACGTCTAGCTTTAGTAGATGTATTTCCAAGCTTATCTTCAGAATGATATCTTTAATATCTACACACAGCAAGGAAAGACCAACAAATTACAAACTAATGGCTATATGAGATTTCAAACGTTCAGGTTTTATCTCCTCTATCAAATAAAAAAATCATGATCAACGTTAAAAATAATCCTACTATACAACATTGACTACTACACTATGCCTAGATCCAAATTTCTTATTAACATTTGAGCAGCCCAATAACACATTCTGAAAACAAAAGCTTTTCACGTTGATCTAAACTGAAGTAAGAAAAAATTTAAGTATTTTAGGTAGCATTTTCAACACCCCTAAAAATAAGCATTTTAATTCTGAGATAGTTATCTTTTGATCTTGCCAGCAGTTGCACAAGAAAAAAGACCAGTCAAAAATCATAGTACAAATTAAATGTGCTAAAAGGAAGCACAGAAGCCTGGAAAATACTTTATATAAAAACTGTTTTCTCTGAAGTACCTTACAACAATTATTTCTATCTTTTATGTGAAGTAGCTTGTTATGACCATGTATATTTTTTCCCCCCATTTTGCTCTCTTCACAAAGCCTACTTTGCTTTCCCATTACGATTAAGACTTTACAAATGCTACAAGTGTCTGTTATGGTCTTCTCAGCTTTTCCTATACAGACTTCATGTCTTGTGAATTAAAGGGCAAAGATAGAGAAATTTTGGAACAAAACACACCTCTATTTAGCAAAACAGTTCAAATAAAACAGTCATGTTTTGATGTCTTACTTTGCAATCTGTAGGAGTATTTCCTATTTGCTGAAATCCAAGTTCGACAAGATTTGAAAGTCAAGCACATATTACCATGGAATTACCTCTTCCTTTCTAGGTCTCCTTCCTACCTCACGAATCCAAACTGCTTGTCCTATATGCACATTTTGAAGAGACTTTTTTGGCTGGCTGATTTTTTTTTTTTTAAACACATTTGAACAAACAATATTACATATTCTCAGGTAATTAACACACTGACAAATTGCTGAAAAGTTGTTTAAAAAATTATTATACCTTGAAGACTGCACATGAAAACATTCTCATTTAACTTTACATGCCTTTTATTTTTATTAAGAGGAACTGGGAAGGTACATACCTAAAATTAAAAGTAGCTCTTGTGCTCGACCCAGCGCAAACACAGGAATAAGACCTCTACCTCCTCTATTTACAATGTCATGAACGGTATTACAGAATCTTGCCTCTCGCTCTTCCCTTTTCTCATGAATATGAGTACCATAGGTGGATTCCTATGTACAGAGAAACCTGGTATTAAAAGTACTGACACACAGACTAATTCCTGATTTTCTCCTCTGAATCCAATAAGAAAACGCAGAAAAACATACTGGTGTTACCATGCAGAAACAGAACTTTCATTTTACAATTAAGGGCTTCCATTTGTATGCATTAAGTTTTCAGCTTTACAGGATGTTGGGGTGGGAAAG
>VXAL01019431.1:11718-70868 GCA_013399475.1 Chauna torquata | reverse complement strand
CGCCCGCCTCCGGCGCGCCTCGCCGCGGGCGGGATCCGGTCAGGCCGGGAGCTCCGTGGCCGCCGGCGCGCCGGCAGCCTGTGAGGCGGCCGCCGCGTTTCCGCTTGTGCCTTCCTCGGAGGCTGCGGGCAGAATCGGCGGCGCTGCCCGTGCGCTGGCGGCTGCGGCCCCGAAGGAGGGCGGCGTCGGTCTGCCGGGGCTGCCGTCCCCGCCAGGCTCCTCCGCCTGCCTCCCGCCTTGTTCCTGCAGTGCGAGCTGCCTGCAGCAGGACCTCTTCCTCCTTTGGCCTCTGCCTTTCACCTGCGCGGCGCTCCTGAAGCTTTGTAGTTAAACGTCTTCTCTGGAGGCTGGAAATAAGCACCCCCAGCTGGGAGCCAGCACCGTGGCTCTGGCCCTGGCCGGCCAAATGTCTGGTGAGACAGTTGAAGTAGCGGGGGCAGATACAGGAGAAATGCTTCTCTTGGAGTATCCCCAGAGCTCCCTTGTAACTCTCTTCTAAGGCAATAAATGTAACGTGGTTCTTGCTTCAGTTTTCAGGAACGATTCAAGTAGTCATGGCTGCTCCTGGCAGCATTACAGTCCCTTGTTCTTCAGAACTAGGTGCTTTTTTTGTTTGCTTGTTTTCAATGGAAGTGCAACCTCTGGAGTAGGGATGGCGTTGGATGCACTTCAGAGGGCATTTAAGCTGCAGTTTGAAACAATAAAAAATCTAGTGCTTTCAAGTGGGTAAATACAATCTAAATTTTGTCTTCTTTCTAAATGCGTATCTTTGTATGGATTAGAAAGTGACCTTTGCAACAGCTCTGTAAATTAGGTAGCAGCATTTTTTTGGTGAATCAGAAGAATGGGGAGGTTTTAGCAGAGAGCTTGAGGGACTTTTCCGCAGTTACACATGAAAAGCACCAAAGAACATTCCCACTTCAATTCTCAGAGTTGCTAGCTTACCAGTTTCTGGTTTTTGTACACTTTGGGTACAGTCAGTCTGGTGTTTGCAATGAGCTCCTTTCCTTGATATGAGAGCTTAATTTTTATTTTTCCTACCTAGAGTGTCTTCATTGATCCAGTTATGAAAAAATGTTTAGAAAAGGAAAAAAAAGACACAGCAGCAGCAGCTCACAAAGTAGTGAAATCAGTACGAAAAGCAAGGTAAGCTGAATTTGGTATGTATTCTTTATGGAAAATCTTTCACCTGTTATGAGCTGACAGTTGAGTGGTTCACTTGCACTGATACTAGGATGTGATTTCTATGAAATGCCATGTTGCACAAGGAGACCTTTCTACTTCAACTATTCCTCAGATTGTTTTGAGATTTAAAAAAAAAAAAGTATGCATTACAAGGCCCTCGTATTCTGAAAAGATTACTTGGTTGCTTCCATAGTGAAGCCCACAAACACAAGAGCTTTTGGCAGCACATACTAAGGTTTGGAAGAAAAAGTAGTACGCTTGTTCTCTGGTGATAAATATTGCCTTTAGAAGGTGCCTGGTGCTAGGTACCAAGAGTCAGTTTGTTCTTCAGTGTTAGTTGGTTACTCAGTATCTCTAAAAACTATTTTTTATTTTAAATAATGTGTCCATTTTGTCTGATAGGTTTTGGAATGATCAGTTGAATATTCTGGATTTTCCAAGGTGCCGTTTCACTTCCCTTGCACTGCTATGTTATTTCAAGCATTGGTGACAAGCATGTAGTTGTCAATTTCTTCAAGTTAAGATGCAGTACCAGAAAAGTCTGGACATAACCTTAAGGTTCATTTTCTCTTTTTCTTTTATTTCCAGCTTCTTTTGAAACATTTGTGGACTTCTGCTGAATTTATATCAGTCTAACATACAATGAGGCAGAAATATAACTTCAGGAAAAGCATAGGGTTTTTGTTTTGTGGTGTTTTTTTTTTCTCCTCCCCATTTTGCAGTGCTGCTTAAGCAATTGAAACATAAATATTAGTTTATTGTTTAAAAAAAAAAAGTTGAGGCAGGGCATCTAAAAGTGAATTGTTAATGTTTTCAGTAACTTTCTGATGACATTCATTTTCTTCTTAGTCTGTAGATTCCAGTCTTGGGGGACTTTCCAGGTCTAGTACTGTGGCTAGTCTAGATACAGACTCCACAAAAAGTTCAGGTATGTGATCAGAGTTGGAGTAGATGTGTATGGAGCAGAACTAACTTTATATGTGCCTAGTTAAAAGAGCAGAAAATGGATAAGGTTAAAATACAGATTTTTTAATAATTGACTGAATCTGTTAGCCTGTTGACTAATGCATGCATAACTAGGCTTCTGAAGTATGTAGTATGGAGTCATCTGGTATTAACTCATCGTTTTTAAAGTAACGTGTCTGAGTAAGAAGAATTTAGCAGTTTTATCAGTAAGGTTTGATTTTACTTGTTCTTGCTCACCAGATCCCAGTGCATCACTATTAGATCAAACAGTTCATTTAAAAATATATATAGAAAAGTAGAATCAGCTTTTTTGTGTTTTGTGATTAAGGAAGGTTCTTAATTCCAAATCTGAATTAGTATAAACAAGGCTGTGTCATGGATTCATATAAAATTACTGGCTTTACCAGGGGCTGATCTGAATCAACCCAGGAAAGCTCATTAAAGAGAGGCTTTAGTATACTGTGATGAGGTTAAGTGTTTGAAAGTCTGCAAAAAATGACGGAATTTAATGAGTTAGCCCCACTAAGGCTAATTAGAATAGAATTACTGTTCTTGAGCTCTTCAGAATTGCTTTGTTTTATTTTGTTACAGGACAAAGCAATAGTAATTCTGATACATGTGCAGAATTCAGAGTTAAATATGTTGGTGCCATTGAAAAACTGAAATATAATGAGAGCAAAAATCTGGAAGGTCCATTGGACTTGATAAATTACATAGATGTTGCACAGGTAAGTGCAATACAAAAGAATACCAACAACGTTAGAACATCCTAACCTTAGGTATATTTCTTTCATGTTATCATGTGATCTGACATCTTCTAAAAAATTTTAGACTTACTAGAATAAAGTAGCTTAATTTAAAATATATATTCAAGTCACTACATTATGATCTCAAAAGCTGTTGTACTCAGTTCCCTCCTATTGAGTAACTGGAGAAGAAGCAGACTTAGAGTGAAGATCCTTTTCATGAGTCATTAGGGAATCAGTGTCCCACTTGAAAGCTGTTTCATGGTCTTCAGCACTGTTAGGATTAGTACCTGGCAAAGAATATCTCCTCCAGATTTCCTCAGTACTATAGAATAAGTTTTCCTGCAGAGGAAGATGTCGGTTTCTGCTTACATTCACTTATGAACCTGTGACCAAAGAACCTGAATAATATTTGGGTTGTCCTTGCCAAATTGTTTGCTTGTACTTATTTTTGTACTGAAAGCTGTAACTGGTTGTTCTGGTTAGGTAGCTGATCACTTGTATCTTTAAAAGTGCAGAATGTCTGTTTGTCTTACAGCAGCTTGACACTTCAAGTATCTGAATTATATGCTAAAACTATTTTTACAGCCAAATACAAAAGTGCTGCTAGGGTGGAACATGGATCACCCAGGGTCAGTGCAGTGTAACAGGGCCAACCTCCCCCACCCACCCCAGGTTATAAATTCCTTTCTGGATTCATGTAGTGTTTCACATAACGTAAAGAGATCGGGCAAATGCAAGAATGTCAGACTCCGCACAGTAAGATATGAGCAGGGGTAGTGATGTTGCTAATCCAGTAGACTGAAGTACAGATAAACACGTTTTCTGCTATGTGTCTTCATTGCTCATGTTCTTCTGTCTGCACTAAAGGCTTTGTTTGTTTCCCTCCAAAGCAAGATGGAAAGTTACCTTTTGTTCCAGGTGAAGAGGAGTTTATAATGGGAGTTTCCAAATATGGCATTAAAGTTTCAACATCTGATCAATATGTAAGTGATTTACAACAAACTCTTCGGCAAGAGTTGAAAAGTGCTTTCTTTTATTTCTCTGACAGGCAATCTGTGTGACTAAGATGTCACTTCTGGTTTTTTTGTTTTTTGTGGTTTTTTTTGAAAAAAATAGTTCTCACAGCAGCACCACTTTGTTTCATATCTCCTCAGGGCTCTCTGTATTTTCCGTGTTGGATTTTTGACAAGAATCCATTCCTTTTGAGGGAGAGCACCAGACAAAAGGCAAGAAAGCCTTTATGCTCTGGGCCCATTTTACTTTCTCTGTGGCTGCACTGCCATCCTCTTATATGTGAAAAGTGGCATGACTGATGCCCAAGACCATAGGTTCCTCGGTGTGAGTTAGTAATTCAATTCCTGTTGATGTTAGTGTGGAGGGAAAAAAAAAAATTGCTTTTTTCAAGGATAGATAAGTTGTCTTCCTCTTCAAAGTCCCAGCCGTGCGCTGCTAATCCAAGAGTGTGAGTTCACTCCAGCATTAAAACCTCATAATTCCACTTTATTGATCAAGCCTGTTTTTTGTTTGCATTATTTCCCACAAGCACTTTATGTTCCTTTACTGCACTTCAGATAGCTGTTCTGCTAAAAATAAAAAGCCAGTCTTTTCCCCAGGGCCCCTCCAGTTGCCTTTGTGTAGCTTTGTATTGCAGTCACGTGGTTTCCTTCTGGTTGCCCTCAGAGCCCCAGATACTGTAAATACTTGGCCTTACGAAGTCTTGACCCATCAACAACGCAGCAATGCCTGCTCATAAAAGCCTCAAGTGTGAGAGTGGTAGATAGCATTGCTCAACAGCTGAATACTCTGAAGAGAGCCAGAAAGTTTCCTTTGGGTCCCTTCAGAAAATAAAACACTTGCTTCTAATGCCTGTGAGGAAGTAGCATTTGTTCCTCAAACTTTGAATTTAGTTGGGTTCTGCTTTTGCTGTCCTCCTAAATGCTTAATTCTTAGTAGGAACGTAGGTTATTACTTAAATTCCTTTGTACTTTGATAAAGGTCAAATAGGTATTTTTAAGACTTTTATTCATCATTCTTCTGGCTTCAAGCTGCAAGCATGCACAAGCTAATAAAGCCTTCTGTGATTAAGCTAGCTTGCACTGGCATCTTACTGCATTGCATTCTGTTTTCCAAATCTGGCTTTTTGCATCTGTGTCACTGACATTTAATTTGTCCTTTAGCGTGTTAGTACACCTAACTCTTTCATAGAGTTCCAAGATGGAAAGGTTATTTTCTCTGCATTCATACAACGAATTCAGTCTTTTATGACTATGGGAGAAAGGTGAGTGTTCTGTGATTCGCAGATAACTTTGCAGGTGAATAGGCAGCTATTTCAGATGCTAAAAAGAGAACTGACTGGTGGATACAAAATTTTTCCTTATGGATATCAGCTAACGTTTAAGAAATTATTTGTGACTGAAATAAATAAATGTAATTCACTGATACATTTCATTGTTTGAAGATGCAGCCACTAGAAACCAAAGACATTTATAGAGCACACTTTACAGCATTTATAGAAGGCACACTTAGGCTTTGGACTTCTTCACATTCAGTTTGTATTTGTACTTTGCATATATGTACATACATTTATGGCATGGTTTCTCCATTGCCATCTCATTTCCCTCTTAACCCACAGAATCCTCTCATAGCCAAATACTAGAAGGAGGGGAGGAAATGAATTTGCAGGGGGACTGTGCACTTTAAAGAATTCAGGTTACCAGTAAGTAGCCTCTCTCTGAGTGGTAATCTGCATGTTATTTAGCACTGTAGCAAGTTCCAAGCAAGTAACTCTAAAAAGTTAAAAGTAATTTGGAGGCAAATACTGGAATCTTTCACACAGAGCCTGGAGGGTTGATCCAGTAAGTTGCACATCAGCTCCAGCTGCTTTGAGCATGATACAGTAATTGGTGAAGGTATCGGTAGTTGTCAGCAATTGCTGAGTGGATGTCAGAGATGGAGATGTTTCACAGCAAAGTAATCTTACTGTGTACACTGTAGAGGGCTCTTCCCTGTCAGTTTTGTAGAAGAAATCATTAAGCTCTCTCTCCATTTGTACAGCTTCTACATGGAGGTGGACACTCTAGACCCTTCAGCTACTGATAGGGACAAGTGTTTGATGCCATTCACACAGAAAAGGAGCTGTCCTGAAGTTGCAGAGTAGCCCTAGACCTAGAAGCAGTATGACCAGAATGAAACACATTAATGTTATCAGTTGGGTAGGATGGTTTAAGAAAGGCTTTGTAGGGCTTGTCTGCAGAAACCTCGCACTGAATGACATCAACCAGTCCCTTTTTGGAATGGTCAAGATCAGAAGTGGAACTTACCAATAAAGCAAAAAGTACACTTTTCTTAAATACAAAATGTTATATCAAAAAGATTCATTTTATAAAACTTTTTTTCCTCCTCAAAGCAGACCCACTGTCAGCAAATAACATGGCAATACGCAGGTTAAGTACAGAGGGTGAGTGAGGGTAGGTGGGAAACAAATGTGTTCTTAAGTAATATGGCTAGGAATACAGACCACATGAATGCAAATCAAACAAGCTAAAATTATGTTAAACCACCACTTTTTAAAAACCTTGAATAAATTCTTAATTAAAAACTTACAGTTTTACCAAGGAGTATGTCTCTCCTGTAAATAAATCTGAAGTACTCTTTCGTCAGGGAGAGAATCAAAATGTGCAGAAAACTGAAATAGCTGTTGCAGTGCTCCAGAGTAACGTTTATTTGCCAAATGGTTTCAGGATGTGTTACATAGGCATGCTCTCTATTTAATTGTACGGATGGTCTGCTATGATGATGGTCTGGGAGCAGGAAAAAGTTTACTGGCTTTGAAGACAACAGATGCAGCCTCTGAAGAATGCAGCCTCTGGGTATATCAGTGCAATAGTTTGGTAAGAGTTTGTTTACAGTCTTTACAATCAAAATACTGATACCTAAATTAAAGGGAGATTCTAGAACCCAAGAGCCTTGTGAAGCCTTTTTGGCAGAAGAGGGATTGGTCAGTTTCAAAGAGTATAAATCTGCCCTGGCTAAGGAGAGGGTAAAGAGCCCTGCAGGCTACATTTGATCAGCTTGAGAAAAATCTCTGCATTCCCTAAAATTGCCAATAAGTGTGCCTGTCTGAGAAAGCTCTTTGCAACCCAAAGAGTGCTATCGTAGCTGCTAAGGACAATCCTCCATTTGTATTTTCAAAGACAAAAACCTCAAGATCTGACAGAGCAGGGAGTGATTGAGTAACAATTGTGGTAATAAAGCATGCATTCATATTTATAGGCAAGGAAAGTGATCTCTTAGGAGTAGGAGAATTCATTGTCAAGATACTACGATATGACATACACCCTTAGCAGCACTGGGGGAGTGCATGAACTGACTTTCTGAATGCTAGTGTCATGCTATGATGAAAGCTAACAAGTCCAGCTTGTTTCAAAAGAGCTCATTTAAAACAGCTTCCCACATGTTATTGCAGACCACTGAAAGCAAATCTCACTTGTGCTACTCCATTTTGCATGTCTGCCAAACAAATGCTTTAAGAGAATTTTAGAAGTTATTATAGTATTAATGTGTGTTTTTATGCAATACAGGAACAAGCACAAGCTATTTGCAAAGTGTTATCTACAGCCTTTGATTCAGTTTTAATGTCTGAGAAGTCCTGATTTTCTTCAGCAGCACATGACCATATAGTACAAGAGGCCTTTGTGCAAGGAGGAAATGGGGCTCCTTTGTGATTCCATAGACTGGTTGTAGCCACACACAAACTTAGAAAAGACTTGCTGTGCAAAGAAGAGCCATGCAACCTTGTACATGGTACTTTGTCATTCCCTAAACGTGACTTGAAGAAATCATACCACCTTCAGTTTCCAGGACAGTACAGAATTTTATATTTAACATGAATTTTTTTCCTAAATCATGTTTTGTATATTGATGTCAATACTGTAAAAATGTAAAATAAAACTGACACCTGCTTCTACCTTTTTGTCTTAAAACCAATTTGTTAATATAAACTTCAGTTCTATTTAACATAGATCTTAGAACAAAACAGCAGGAGCAAAGTGGTAAATAGTAGTCATTGGGTGATTTACACCTCTAATTTAATGTAAGGCGTGCTGTCTGCATAGTTTTTACATTCCCCTGAGAATCCACAAGATGCACATTTCTTCTATTTGTTTGTATTTCTCATTTTACACAGTGAAAAGCAATACAAAGTTACAGAAAAGAAGTAGCCAAAGTGATTTTAAAAGTAGTTTTATTTTTCCAGACGTTTGACTGGTTAACAAGAGTAAAATTTATTAATCATGCTCTAATTATAAATCACTGCATCCAGGACATTGAAAATAAGAGTTGATTTTTGGTTATACAATATATACAGTTGCTCTGCAACTAAACAAAATAAAAACAACTGAATTGAATATTATACATCTCGTAGCATTCTAAGCTGCATTTTTAAGTGTCATTTACTCCTTTTTAAACAGTTAACACAGCAACCTAATAGTCTGTCTATTAACAGTTTTTTGAATCATTATTTTGATCAGATTTGAAAAGTAGTATGAAATATGCCAAAATTTTGGACTTAAAATTCTTAATATTATATTATAAATAGATATCTACAGGCTCTAGAATTTCTTTTTCCTCTGCCAGAGGAAAAGCAAACTTTGAGAAACATTGAAAATCTAGGGATAAATTTTGCTTAGCTGCTCTTTATTGGTCCTCAACATTTTAACAGTCTGCACTGTTAGTGTTATCACCTTGTAATCTAAAGGTTTGGTAGTTTTTAAGCGACTAGTGAACAGGATCGTGACATTTTAAAGTGTGTTCCTCTTCTAGCAGAGCCTATGGAAAATCTGCATCATTGTTTAACTTTGAGTTGTTACATACACTATAAGATTCTGTGTTAAAAATACTGTACATTAGGAGATCTGTGCAAAATAATATGCCCATTTATTCTCTAGACTCTATCAGGGATAGAAACATACAAAATAGTGTTGCAAACTGAACATACCAGTAAGTGAATAAAACTGTAGTGCTAAACTATTACTCTATCATTTTACTGGGAACTTTGAAAATACAGACTAATTTGCTTCAACTTGCAACAAAAATATCTTGAAACATTCCAGTTTGTTCCCCATTTATACTGCAGCAACAGCATCTAGAAAGTGAAAGTTATATATATACTTGGCTGTACCCACATTTGAGAGGCTATCAACCAACTGTACCATTTAGGAAACGTGATACAATGTAAGATCAGTGTTGCTCTTCCAGCATTAACTCAGTGACTTTTTCTCCAAATAAGTATATTCAGTGGCCTATTTTCCATTCCGTTAATATGAAATGGCCAGTTTAAACACCGCTTGTCAGAAATTCAAAGTTCTCTTGATAAATCTAGAGAGAGAATATTCACAAAACATGATCAAAGCCAATGTGACCTAGACATAGATTTTTCTTATCCTATGCCATCAGCTGTTTCCTGTAGCATAAGCAAAGACTGGTACAATCTCACAATATACAAACATCAAAACGACGTCCAATTTGTATTGGTGTTTTCATCAACCAACTGGGAATTATCAATAGCCTAGCCTTTGTTCACAAATTAGTGAAACAAATTTAACAACAGTGTAGCTACCATATATGTGGGTATATTATATAAATACAGAGTGAGTTTGCAAACTATTGTTTGCAAGGTAGTGGCACACAAATTTTTATAAAATAGAACATAACGTAGTGTACTTGTGAGGTGTCAGAGACCTTATTGACCAAGGACAGTTATCTAAGTCTTCCACCAAATATGTTCTCTGTGTGAACACATTGCTGGATGATTAATAAAACCCAAGATTTAAAAAGAAAAAAGTCCAAACTATATATAATGATACAAGTGTAAGAAATGCTCTGCAATCCATCATCAGGGTTAAGTACATTTCAGGAAGTGCAGTTTTCATATCCTTGAGTTAATGTAGTAACTCGATAATATTGCCATAGTTTAGTTAACCAGCAGTAGTCATATTAAATGACCAAAATGGATGTAACATACGTAAAGAACATTCAAAAAACAGGTTCCACACACGTGCAGCCTAGAAAAATGAAACAGTCTCAAGCTCACAAAATCAGAACTAGAAAGTTCAACGACTAACACAGACTTCAGATAACTTTAAGCAAATATCTACATCCATTCTGAAAGAAAGAAGTTTCTCCTGTGGTAAACTGAAATACTTTTTCACTTTTACCTGGCCAAAGACACCTAGTTAGAATTGTTTCTTCCGCAGTAGTTGACATCCTGAATGACAGCCAGTATGGCAAGATGCTGAACGAGTCCAATTTAGAACTATGCAGCAGCTTGCATGTTTTGGTTCCAAATACTTGAAATGGTATTGAGAATTGGATAAATTCACTGCCCTGTTACAGATGCACACAATTTCTTTGACTGGGGGGAAGCAACACTGAACTGTGGTATTGTCATGTTACAAAAGAGAATAAAATTACAGCAAATGGTTTGAAAAGAATATTCATAATGTAGTGATGCTCACTCACATATGGATTTTGATTGTTAAAGCTTTTCAGTTCACCTTAAAAAATACAGGAAGAGTTTTGTTGGTGGTGTTTGTTTTTAAGTGTAAACAACTCATGAGAAGTTTTCACATAGAAAAAAGTTCTAAAAGTCCCAAAATCAGAACGATGGTAATAAAAAAGTAAGCTACAGTACCTAGGACTTGGGCAGTGCTCTGGCAAGGTGTCTGCAGATAGGTAGATGAAATGATATAATAGAGCAAAACTTATTTCTGTGACTGCTGGAAATGAGAAATGTCTCCACTTATCAGTAGCAATTTAGTCAACAATAAAGTGCACAAACGATACAGGGAAAGCTCCTTTTCGACTGGGATCTCCATCAATATGACCGATCTGCAAGAGTTCAGATATTTTTCAAGTTAATCTCAAAAAGGAATTACAATATCACCAAAATGAATACCAGTGACCTTCCTGCCTATAGTATGACAAGCCTCTCCCTCCATCTTTTTTCTGCACTGGTGGTTTTTTTTCCTTTTGCCAAGATAAAGAAACATTGTGAGAAAACTCAGTCCTACAGGGTGCATTTATTATTCAGCTATAGACATTTTTTTTCAATTTTGTTTTATTCAGTTCTTTGAAAGTAACACCTCTTAATGCAGTACCACTGCTGCAGCATTTCAGTTCATTCTGGAATGCCTGGCAGCCCATATTCTGCCTCTATTAATTTGCTTCAGCTTCCTTCTCTTAGCAGTCAGTGAAAGGTAAAAGAATGGATCGAGTTTCAACAGATCTCAAGCGTTTTGGGTTTTACATGAATCTATTTGTGTTTATGTAGCATTATTGCCAATTTAGATGCAATATGAAATTCTATTCTTTGCTAGCTAACAATTAGAGTGAGTGTTTTCATGCATAACAATTTTCCAAGACTTCTTTAGCTGATGTGGCTCTGGAGTATAAATAGTTGAGATCATTTCCCAGTACATAGAATAGACCATTTCTCAATCTCAGTCAGCTAAAGAATTAGGACAACACAAAGTTGTCTCCTGAGGACCACTACATAGCAACTTCAAGGAAGATGAAATAGTAGGAGATTCTTCAATTGCTGACACCCACCCAAGACTTTCCTTAGTCACAAAGAGCATGTCCCATGTGTATTGTGAATCCTACTAATCAGGAATTTTTTTTCCTGAATGAAAAAACTTTTTCCGAGAAAAGCTAAAAATTTATCTGAAGCCTGATTTTTGAACAAAAGGAATATCTGGAATCAGGTTTCCATGAGATGAAACTTCTCCTGTTATTTGGAAGCCCAACAGGGATCTTCTGAAGTCAGCATCAACCTCTAGATTTCATTTATTTCTTTCAAAGTATGTTGATGGAAAATACAAAATACTCACCCACCACTCCTGATCTTCTTCACCATCAACTACAATGATGTCTCCCTCTGAAAAAGTTAGCTCATCTGGGTTATCTGCTACACAGTTGTAAATTGCTTTTACTCTTTTGGGCTTAGTTTTTGACTGAAATATAAAAATAAGTAAATGTAAATAACAAGCACAGAAGAATCAAAATAGACTTGGAGTTGATCTAAAGAAAGCAGCAGAAATGCTACCGTTATTTTTCATAGGTTAGAGTTCAGCTAGATCTTTTACGCTGGGTGCTCATGGTTCAGGCTGAATTTGGCAGCAACCAAAGCCTTTCAGAACCACTATGTCACCAACGTGAGCCAGCTTTCCCTTTGTGAGCTTCCACTTTGGCTCACTCAAGCCTGCCTTCAGAGCTCTACACCACCGCAGCAAGTGATTTTACTCAGAAGATGGGGCGATCAAGATCAAGTGCTACACAGTGAGTATAATAGCAGTATTGTCAGAAAGAGACCTGATCCACATGCCAATATGCCCCTTCTTAATTTACTAAACCTTTCTCAACAATCTACAAACTCTCCAGAATGATCTCAGGCCCTTTGTAGTGCTTTGAGGACTGCAAGCCACCAGACTTGTCTTCCAGTAGCAAAACTCACGCTACTGTTTAGCAGGGAGTTGCAATATTTCAGTATTGGCAGTGGGACTCCAATTCTAGTCGTGATCTATTTGAAATGATGTTGAAATTGTTTTGCTCTGGTATCACAGTATCCACCATCCTAACCTCATACCTCTCCCATTCTGTGCTACCCGCTGTGCTGCTGCTGCATTTGTTTTCAGCCTTCTCAATCCCTGCTGCAGATCAACACTAATGCTACTTGCATAGTCTTTCCATGCAAGGAGTGGGGAGGCACAGGACCTGGAGGCATAGCGTGAACTTTCTACCATGAATCTACCCTTACCTTCAGTTTCCCCAGCCTCAGCCCGCAAAAATCTTTCCTTTCTACCTTAAGATGCCAGAGCAGAGCTGCAAGTGCCATTTAGGTCAACAGATGGCCGTTAATGCAGTGGGTGTTTGCAACAGAGGCTTCAGATGGGGTAAGGAAAAGCAGGTCTCACCAACATCCTAGAGTCCCCCAGGGACTGTTCCCAATCTTTACTTAGGTCAGCCATGGAGCAGGAAGCTTGGGAAGGGAGAAGAGACTCCATCCACGAGTCTACTTCTCTCAATCAGCAAAATGGTCTGTTGTGGACAGTACTGCCCAATGGCCTCTTAAGGTGCCATTTTGTTAGAGTTGAGCACCATGCAGAAAAAGGGGGATGTGGATAGGGAAGTAAGGAGGTAACATGATTGTTACTCTCCTTATAAGCACCATTTACATTTTAGTATAAAAAGCCTGATCTGTCCAGACCAGGCATACCCTTAGGCTTTATTTGTGGGCACACCCCTGGGAGTTGGTAGCCTTGGACAATGTCATAGTGGTTTTGCTCCATCTCAGTCACGCTTCAGTTTGAACCACAACCAACTTTTAGGTCAAGAGGAAAGAGCTTCATATCAGTACAACAGTGACATAATTACTAACTTCAAAGGGATATAATTACAGGTATTTCTTGTTCTTTAGAAGTCACAGAAATTAAAATAGATCCCCATTCCCAGGAGACTAACATCTTCCAGGAAAGTTTTCCATATATCTACAACATGGTTTCAAAAATCTCAAGTATACATTGAAAAAAAACGAAGCGTCAGGAACTTCCCACCTGAAAAATAGGCTGTTGGGCAAATGCACTGTATAGGAGATAAGTTACTGGCTGCATGTGCATGTGTAATGAGACCTCTTTTTTCTTTACTCAAGTAGCACTTCTGCAGTCATTCCCTAAATCTGGGTTGGCTTCCGGATTCTGTGGCAGACTTAGCAAAAAGGGATGGAGTATATATAAGGCTAAAGGAATTGATTTAGCCAAAGTGCTTTAGCTACACTGATCTAGATAAAGCTCTTTAGCTGAGGGGCCCTTGCCTAAATCTCAGCTAAGATGCTTTAGCTAGATTGATTTAGCTAAAGCACCTTAACTAGCACATACTCCCTGAGCCAGGTTTCTGTTACTTCCCTGTCTTATGACAGAAGAAAACCATCCAGCTGATTTTCTCAGTCACACAAAATTCAGCCTACTGATGCCCTAGAGATATTTGGAGAGTCAGATTTGTTCTTCATATTACATGCAACTAATATTAACCTGTAAGTGGAGACAGCCTGTTCCTAAAAAACAGCCAGGACAGCCCATTTGCACATAAATAAAGCGATTTGTCCTATAAAACAAAAAAAGGAGAGAACAAGATAGATAACTACTACAACCTTAACTTATACAGAAAGCCAAGTAGGGATCTGTTTCAGAACTGACAGGTGCATTGAATGGATGTATCCAGTGCTCACACCTGAACCTCAGAACACAACAGAAATTGTGATCAGAGTTCAACAGCTTTACAGAGTAAATATGGCAATTCCCTTAGTGCATATAAGCAAAAGGGATAGCTATTCCATTTTTCACTAACCAGACCACTAAATTTTATTGTGGCCTAAACCATGAAAGTTATTTTGATGCAAAACAGACAGTAACTTGGTTGAACAAGAGTGGGAGAGGCAAGAAAACAGAAGATTTTATACTCCCAGCTAATTCAAGATGAACTCCAGATGTCTCTGCAGCTTTTTCAGCATTACCAGACAACAAATGCTAATAGGAGTTCTAGGAGTTCAAAACAAATGCGCAAGACTATGCACACAAAACACACTGAAGTCTCTGTCCTGGAGAGTTGCTATTTCAGTAGACATGGTTAAGGAAAAATGAATGGAGAGAGACAGAGGACTGAAGAAGGTAAGATGTTTTATTACAGCCCACTAATAACACAATCATGGAGCCAGGAAGAGCACATCTCCTACCTCTCAGTTTATTATTTTCCTACCGAACTATGCTCCTATACAAAACTTAAAGCATAAACCAGCCCAGACCTAGTCACATACAGCATCTCAGGAGCATGGGCTCTCTATATTGTGATTTGCTCATTGCAGAGAAATATTGTCATGACCAAGCATATGGATGTTTTATGTCTACCACACAAGAGAACAATGTAAAATTGGAGCAAGGACCAAAGAGTCAATTGAACTACACATAACGGAACAGCAAAACTGACAACCAGAAATACGTCCCTTCATCTACACCAGTATAAGAATATAAATATAAACTTCACTGAAGTTTAAGAATGAAGTTACATATGACTTGCTTGCATATGACCTACTATTCACTTATCAAGCTCACGTACTTTTAATAAGCCAAACCACAAATTCTACAGATTCAGACAAGCAAAGAATCCAATCTTTGTCTTTGGTTTCTCCTGTTTCTTTTTGTTTTGTTTTGGGTTGTTTTTTTTTTGTTGTTGGTGGTGGTGGTGTTCTTTTTAATTTAAGATCACATACCATTGCACAGGAAATGCAAGAGAAGTAAAATTTTCATAAATATCTACTACAAGTCACACATTTAGCAGAGGATACAGGTTTTGTATTTTTCATGGTTCACACACTTTCCTTCTAACAGGACAGACTATTATGTCAGCGGTGTGTCTGACAGTGTGTCGAAGATTTAATAAAACCCAAACCCAGATTGTCTACTTACTATTTGTGATTTCCTTGGCATTGGTGCTGGTGGCTGGATCTGTGACAAAGTATTTGCTGTAGAACCAGTTTGTGTTACTGGAATTTCACATACAGAAGAAGATTCTCCTGCTGCTAAGTAAAATGAAACAAATTTTAGGCACGCTTTAAAAAAAGTAACAGTGACGATATGAATTGAAACCAAATTCATTATTCTTAATTAGAGAATACAAAGAATTATATATACCATGAGTATTTCATTTTTAATGGTTCTTTCTAAATAACAACGTAATTTTCTACCCTTTTCCTTACCAAAAAGGCCTCTTTGCACAAAGAGATTTACCTAAGACCTTTAATATCGCAGACATGCTAGAAGAGAAAAAAAGCCCATAAAGTAGATGACACCAGAACCAAATTTCCCATTTCCCCACCCATTCGCTACAGACTGTGCTTTTAGAATCTTTCTTTCCTAATAAAGACCATCTTTATGAAGATGCTGTACCCTTCACAGGAGACTTCTGACACAGGTGGCAGATAATGATTTGCAAATTCCTGCTCTGTGGATATTTGAAGAGAAATAAAAAAGAATCACAGTAAGAACCAATGAATGTAACATACAGTGGAAGAGTAGATTGGGTAGGAGAGTTCCCACTAAAACCACCACAGAATCCATGCAAAGTTTAGACATTTTATTGAGATGACATTATTGAAATGTCCTAAAATAGCAGCTAAAACATTGCTACAAAAGCAGTATCAATCTGCAATTTCGTTAATTAGAAGTGATACATTAAGAAGTTTGTATTTTAAAACTACAATCACATTTTTCTATTCTAAAATGTATTATGCCCTTCCTGTTGCCTCATTTATGAGGCATGTAAACAAGAGCGAACTACTCAAAGTTTTCATACTGCATCCTCTGTTTGGATGGGGGGGTGGGGTTTAGGTGAGATGAGATGAGATGAGATGAGATGACATCAGGAAAGCTAAAGTCCAGCTGAAATTGAATCTGGCCAGGGATGTCAGAAAAGGATAAAGGTTTTCCTAAGCACATGGGTGGCAAAAGGAAGGCTGAGGAAAATGTGGACCCTCTGCTAAAGGAGATGGGAGACCTGGTTATGAAGGACATGGAAAAGGCTGAAGTACTGAACACCTTCTTTGCCTCAGTCTTTACTAGCAAGACCGGCCTTCAGGAATCCCAGGTCCCAGAGACCAAGGGAAAAATCTGCAGCAAGGAAGATGCACCCTTGTGGAAGAGGTTCAGGTCAAGGAATACTTAAGCGAACTGGACGTACATAAGTCCATGGGCCCTGGTGTGATGTACCCACAAGTGCTGTGAGCCCTGGCTAACCTCATCACGAGACCACTCTCAACAATCTTTGATCAATCATGGTGACTGGGACAAGTGCCCTGTGAGTGGATGAAAGCAAATGTCATCAACTTCAAGAAGGGCAAGGAGGAGCACTCATTAGGGAACTACAAGCTGGCCAGCCTCACCTCGATTCCCAGGAAGGTGATCCCTGCAAATCATGGAAATTATTTCCAGGCACAGGAAGGACAAGCAAATCATGAAAAATAATCAGCATGGATTCACCAAGGTCATGCTTGACCAACCTGTAAATCTTCTACGATGAAATGACTGGCCTGCTAGATGAGGGGAGAGCAGTGGATATTGTCTTCCTGGACTTCAGTCCTTTGATATTGTCCCCCATAAGATCCTCATAGACAAGTTGTCATTGATATATAGGCTACATGGGAAGACAGTGAGGTGGACTGAAAACTGGCTGAATGTCTGGGCCCAGAGGGTGGTGATCAGTGGAACAAAGTCTAGCTGGAGGCCAGTAAATAGTGGCATACCCTAGGGTTCAATACTGGCTCGAGTCCTGTTTAACATCTTCATTAACGACCTGGATGAGTGGTCAGAGCGTACCCTCAGCAAGTTTGCAAATGACACAAAACTGGGAAGAATAGCTGATATGCCAGAGGGTTGTGCTGCCATCCAGAGGGACCTCAACAGGCTCGAGCAAAGGCCTTATAGGAACCTCATGAAATTTAACAAGCGGAAGTGCAAAGTCCTGCACCTGGGGAGAAACAAACCCAGGCACTAGTCTGTGCTGGGAGCCACCCAGCTGGAAAGCAGCTTTGCAGAAAAGGACCTGGCACTCCTGGTGGATACCAAGTTGAATATGAGCCAGCAATGTGCCCTTGCCACAAAGACGGCTAATGGTATCTTGGGTTGCATTAGGCAAAGTATTGCAAGCAGGCTGAGGGAGGTGATCCTTCCCCTCTACTCAGCTCTGGTGAGGCCACACTTGGGGTGCTGTGTCCAGTTCTGGGCTCCCCAGTACAAAAGACACATGGACACACCGGAGACAGTCCAACGAAAGGCCACAAAAACGATGAAGGCATTGAAGCATCTCTCCTAGGAGGAAAGGCTGAGAGAGCTGAGATTGTTTAGCCTAGAAAAAAGAAGGTTCAGGAAGAATCTCATCAACATGTACAAAAACCTGAAGGGAGGGTGCAAAGAAGACAGAGCCACATTCTTCTTACTGTTGCCCTGTGACAGGACAAGAGGCAACGGACACAAACTGGAACACAGGAGGTGCTGTCTGAACATCAGGAAACATGATTTTTTTTTATTTTATTTTTTTTANAATTTTTTTTATTTTTTTATTTTTTAATACTGTGGGGTTGACCAAGAACTGGCACAGTCTGCTCAGAGAGGTTGCTAGGTCTCCTTCCTTGGAGATCTTCAAAAGCCATTCAGACATAGTCCTGGGCAACCTGTTCTAGATGGCCCTGCTTGAGCAGGAGGTTGGACCAGATAACCTCCACAGGTCCCTTCCAACCTCAACCATTCTGTGACTCTTACTACATGGTCCCATTATTGACATTAATTGGCCCATAACTCTGTCATGCAGAAAAGCTTTAAGCATCAGGGACTACACAATCAATAAAAGAAACAAGAATGCTGGTACTGACTGTGTTTAAATATACACGGTAAACTAAAAAACATTCCCTTAGGCTCTAATAATAATAGCTTAATTACAGTAAAATAAATCTCTAAACCGTAATTACCAGTTTGTTGTAGAGACCCAAGTCCTCTGGACTGCCCTTTGTTAGTTAAGCCAGATGACTTCTCAGTCCTGTTCAAAAAAAAGTTAGAAATTCCTCCATTTAAGAAACAAACAAGAACTCCAACCACAGGAATTCAGACTATTTTCCAAATTACAAAATTCCTGTAATATCTTTACAGTGTATTCCAGTGACAGGTATTTTGTTTTAAAATACTAGTTTGCTTCCTTATTTCTGAGTAGGCCAATGTTAAATTGCACTTAATCTAATAACGTAAGGCAGAAGAATAATATAGGTTCCATTTCTGCAGCTTGTACAGAGCCGATTTTCTATGTTCTGAAGTTCTTTTCACTTCTTTTTTAAAATTCTTTGGTGTGCTTTGTTAAAAAATATGTATCATGTCTGTACATTATAGCAAACTTCAGCAAGTTGCTTATCTCTTTTACTTAGTTTGGTACATGCAATCAAAGGGCTAGAAAGGGAGCTCAGAGGTTGTTTACTTCTTTGATTCACAAAGCATCAACAATATATATTATCTCAGATATGCACACATGCCCCTGTATTTTATAATGATATAGGTTTGTATAGGCTATACTCTACCAAATTTTCAGTGGCAGAGAATCCAAAAATTTCCCAGACAATTTACTATCATATCTCACTATGCTTACTTTTGGAAAGCTTTCCCTAGCATCTAAATTATTCTTGCTACAACTTAAACCAGAAGTTTTCTTTTTTAGAGCCACCATCAGATATAAAAAGGAATGGCATAATCCAATACCTTGTATATCTATGAAGACTTGTATCTGTGCTACAATTTTTCTTTCTTTCTTTTTTTTTTTTTTTTAAAAGAGAGACACTCTTCTTTCTTCCAAACTTTTATCATAGGCCATATTTTCTAGACTTCTCATTACCTTATTGATCTCCCCTGGTTTTGGCCTCACTACTTCGTATCTTTATTTAACTTCAATACCCAAAACTGAATACAGTAGTCCAGCTGAGGCATTAATGATGTTGAGGCAACTGGAAGGATTAATTCCTAAATCTTGCAGGTTATAATCAAGCAATATTCTTTCTCTTTGCCTCTTCCACAACAGTATGAGTCTTCTGACTTACTTTTATTTATGACTCACTATGTCTTTGCAGATTCTTCTCTTAAGGACTTTTGCTTAACCATACTTTGCTGTTCTCCATACTCCATTTTTGTAGTTGGTTGTTGCTAACTAAATGACACCCCTCTTCTCCCCAGACTACTACTATAGTTTTTCAAGGTTACTTTGGATATAATCCCATTCACTGGTACATTTGTCCCTCCTAATTTTGTTTCTTGCAAATTTAAAGATCATATTCTCTATTCCAGGACTCTTTACTCCTGCCATGAGTGAAAATATTTAATGGAACTAACACAGGACAAGCATGTGAACAATAAATGGCACAATCAGACATAATATCCCCTTATCTCTTCTTTGTTATTAAAAGAAAATTAGAAACGGATTATTCTTTCTGGCTTCTTACTTCCATCAAGGCTAAGCATTCTGTAAATACTGTGCAAGTCATACAGTGTTAAATCACTAGGCTGTCCTGTTTTTACTGTGGGAATCCTTGTAATCTGTTCCCTTAGTACCTGTCTTCTGTTCATTCATATACTTCAGAACACGTCATTGGCAAAAGTGTGCATGCTTTATAGATGACTTGCATGTTACATAACACAGAATTGAAAAGTTAATAACAATTATGAAATATATGCATTAAATACTAAAATGGCATCGGTTACCCAGGAATAGGCTTTCTTTGAGAGATTCTACTAGGAGGTTGTGGGGGCAGTGGTGGTGGGGTTGGCTTAGTTTGTGGAGGAGCTGGCTGCTGTTTAGATTGCTGGTTCAAAGCTTCCATAATGCTGGCTGTCTTTGCCACTGGAGGCGGTGGTGCTGGAGAAAGCACATCTATAGAAAAAAGTTAGAAAATGAAAAGGAATTACACTTCTATTTACCATTTTGTCTCTTGGGTTCTCATCCACAGGTTTTCCTGTTGTAGGATTTATCTCCATGAAAGAAAAATGCTTTACTACTTGTAATCAACAACTTAAAACATAAAGCAATCCTTCCTTTGGAAGAAGGACCTCTTCGGAAAGACGCTTACCTTTTGTTTTGCCTAGTCAAGATCAGAGAGCTCACAAATATTTCAATTCATCAAAGCACTGAAGTACAAGCAAAGAATATTCTCAAGTCTTACTGAAGTCATTCTGATCTAATATTTTCAAGAATATGACTATATTTAAATAAATTGCTAATATTGTTTGGTCAATCAGGGCCTTCAGTTTGTATATTATGGAAAAGCAGCTGAATGAATATCTGAGAAACTTTGTTTAGAGGAAATTCCTTTTTTAAAATCCTGTTATGATTAACATTTAGTCAAAGAAACTACACATTATATTTAGTAATTAATTAAAATTTCTATTGAATTCTTGAAACCACCACAACAGCAGCTGGCAATGCATTAGAACATTTTTTTGCATTCCTATGGTCTGCAAGAATTAAGCACAATGTGGAGACATAGCCCCACGCCCACATCTTTAGAACTCACTAGTGAGAAATGCATCATTAAAACTATATACAAAAGTGGAAAGCTCTTTAGCTCTAGTAATAGTTACTACTTCCTGTTGACCTTGCACTATACCATACAATCCTCACTGGAATTTCAGAGAAGACAGTTCATACGAAGTTACTAGATGGGAACGATAGGCCAAAGCTACAGTCACCAAAAGAGGAAGTATGAGTTGTGAAAATGGAAAAATAAGCCAACTATGATTAGATACAGCAGAAGGGAAAACAGGGGAAAGTGGAAACATACTTGTAGATGTTACACGCAATGGCGGCACAGGGGGATGAATAGCTGGTGGATCTGATGAAGATCTCTGCCTGCTTATACTTTCCACTCCTAAAGAATTTGTCTTCCACATTGTATTAGATGAAGAAATTGTCTGAATACCACTGCCAAGAACTGAAGGCTGAACTAAAAAGAGAGGAAAATACTATATTATTATTATTGCTTACCCTAAGCACAAAGCGTTGATATTCACACTCGTGCTTTTAAAAATGGTGCAACTATACACTATGTACACTCTATTCACCAAACCAGAACCACTGCTATCCTGCAGGAATGCCAGAGCAGTAATCAGAGGCTGCTGTAAAAAATTACATAGAAATTTCTGGTTGAAGTCTTACTAACTCTTGACCCAAAAATTTGTCTCCAGTCATTACTTTAAAATATGCCAACACTTGAAAAGCAGAAATTTCTTAATGAGAAGAGAGAAGGCATGTCTTGCTACCCTCTTTAATCCCTGACTGGTAGCTGTAATCATCTCAGGTACTCCAAGGAAAGGACCTCACTCTGAGTATTAGCAGACATTGCTGACTCAAACCGAGATATCAGTTTCGACTCGGATTGACATAAAACTGAATTTCACCCAAACAAGAAGCTATAACAACTAGTCATGAAACTAGTATCAGTTACAAAGTACTGCTTCTTCAGGGCCTCCTAAATGACTCCATTCTTAGGCTAAAGAGCTGCCTCTCCATTTCATAAAAACACACTACAGGTTTTCATCATATTTCATCAATATTTTGCCCTTATCATGTCACTTTTCCCTACTCAGAGCATGAGCATCATATTAAGAAAAGATGAAACAGAGTAAGGTATGAATAAATATCAGGTTGCAGTGAAAGCATACAAGGCTCAGAAGACTTGGAGAACAGCTTAAAGCTAAGAGGGTAAAGAAGTAATAATAATACATTATAAGCATAACAACAACAATATTGGCAATCAACAAGAAGCTAAGATTGGTGATACTATCATACCTTTAAACTGAGAATACAAAATAACAAGCTAATACACCGTTAGAGTAAAGAATATGAGTTAATAATCTCTCTGAGCCAGGCAGCATGCTTTCTTGGTGTGAGTTCCACTATACTGGTGCCAGAAAGTCTGGGGTTGGGAATGAAATTAAAATGACGCTATTTTGAGTATCATTTAATCAAGGGCAAACAGTAGGTAAAATAGTATAGTTTGCCATGGGTAAAATAATACCAAAGGGTAAAAGAGATTTTTTAACTAACCAATTGTATTGCTAGTTTAGGGATAGTACCTAACAATTAAACAGGTAGTACAAGCTCCTTCACAGCCAAAAAATGAGAGACTGGGTAAATTTTCCTGTTTGGTTGGGGAAGCATTCCTTCCTGTCAAGTAAAAAATGTATTAAGCTTACACTTCATGCAAAAATGTTAGATGAAAGGAATCTCACCTTGGTTAAAGAACATGGTTTTATGTGCTCCTAAACTTCTCCCAGTTTCACACTACCCTTTTAAAGCAGTGCAATACCATGCTGTTCTACTGTTCTCAGTCTTTCTGCCCTCAAAACAACATATTTTTACCAGACTTCTATGCTGCAGCCATTCCTGTGGGACCAACAATTGACTTTTCATATTACACAAATGTTCAGTTTGCAGTTACAGACATGATCATTGTGGTATGGAGTCTTGTATCCTGACCTGTGTAGTGCTTCCAAACGCAGACACCACTCACATGTGCCTAGAACATTTCAAACTCTGTCACAGGAGATACAAGTGGGTATCATAGCAGGATAGAAAATTGTGTGCTTAACAAAGTCATTTTTCTGGAATTTAACTTTACATAAAGTTAGCCTCCATGAGAAATGCTGGATTAATAAAGGTATTGAAACTGAAACACACTGAACGGGTACTGCATAACAGTGACCTATACAAAGTTCTCTACACTTCTCCAATATGATCCAAATAGACTACATACGAACGTAAGGATGAGGTTTGCAGTGTCAGTTTTAACAGTAGATTCTGCAAGCACACAATCCTTCTGAACTGGGATGAGACCAATACATTTGACGTTGTACTGCTGATCATCTGTAGTTACATTTTCAATCAGCTAACAGTTCTGTAATTTATCCAGCTCTTCACATCATAAACCTCATACTTTGTTCCATTTTATTTCATCAACCTTGAAGCACATATCTATTAAGAGAAGACTTTGCGATGTTAAAATCTCTTATGTGCTGCATGCACTCTCCATTTTCCCAGGTATTAAAGCAATTTTCTACAGCAGCCCAATGCTATGGAAATTTTACATGTTTAAATTTTCACTCTGACAATGACATCTTAAAATAACGGAAGTATGAAAAGGTGGTAATATAATCAAAAAGTACTTGAACTAAATCAACTGCAGCCCTTTTAATAAACTGTTTAACTTTATTGAGGTTACCTGGGCATTGTTTTCCCACACACTATTGTGTACTTTCTTGCAGGTATACTCAAAATCAAACTCAGAATTAGTTGTGCAGATTCACTTCAAGTATGCAAGATAAAGTCATTGATAACCTGTTCCAATACTTACCTGTGCAAAATAACTGTAAAAGAAAACTTGAAAATGTAAGAAAAAAAATTGTTATGATCCCATTCTTCTAACATACAATGATATTTCCCAGTGTTAGTACCTTTGCCAATATTCCTTGGAGGTAGAGGAGGTGCACTACTTGTAACAGGTACTGCAGGTTGAATGGGAGGTGGACTGCCACTGAGTATTGCTCCATATGTTTCATTCTGTAATATGCTTGGCATAAATCCTCTTTGCTTATCCTTAGCAATGTTTGCTGCGTCTCTTGCCAACGATGCTACATTAGGCTGCAGTTGGTTTGATCCAAGCTGATAGAAGCTGACAGGCCTGTCCTCTCTCCGATTAGGACTGGGTTGCTTAAACACAGTAACAAAAGCACTCACTGATACCACATTATTTGTACTCACTTCATTTATTAATGGAAAGTTCTTAGTTTCTAGACAGTAAAAATGGCTTCTAAAATGCATTTTTATTGCTTCTAATACATGATCTAGACTCTACATTCCTCCCTCTTCAAGACAGTGTTCATATTAATAATAAAAAAAATTAACGTGAATTGCATTTCAAATAGTTCTCATTTTTTTCATTTTCTCTTGTATACTCCTATAGGATAATACTGTATCCTATATATACACAGGACTATACTGCTATAGATAGTAAAGTAATACAGATATTCAGATTAGATCAAGGAAAGTTTTCCTGCATAAAAGTACCAGGTAATATTGTCAAAAACACAGAAACAACTGAAGAACGTACTACTCATGTGAATTTCTGCAGTGTTAGATCCCAAAGGGCATGATCATCTCAAAAACAGGACAGAACCGCATCTAAGTATTCTACCTGTAGCTCAACGTACAACACATTAGGAGCCCAAACTTCTCATGAACTCTTTTTAGCTCACTAATATCACAGGACCAGTTAGGGATTAATTGGTAGCTGGGATGGAACATTGCTCAACTCATGCACATTATCAAATGAGCTCTGATTTGTTGCTTTTGAGATTTGCAGCAAGTCTTCTGTTTGCTATGCACACTTAGCATTATTTTTCCTGTTTCAATAGCAAGCATGATAATTATTGTTATCAAATGATAACTAAAATAGCTAGAGTTATAAATTTATATAGCTGGTGCAGGAGTGGGTTGCAACATTCCACAGTTCAAAAAGCACAGCTGATGTACTGTCTGTATGAAATTAAAATAACCATTTACAGTAAAAGTATTTGGGCAGAATAGATTTACACCACCAGTATCATGAAAAATAAATAAACAACCAATTTTCCTCTAAATATATTCACTGCCTACTCTGGATAGATCATGTAGGGCCTTTAGACATGCTACAGCACAGCATAATAGCTCAAAGATTTATCAGAATGATATGCGTGACAGCCAGCCACATTAATCCCTACCTTTACTTTGGTTTAGCAGCCTCACTCCTCGCTGGCTGACTCTCCCCTTTCCCTGACCTCTCCACTAACCTGATTCTGGTATTTGTTTCAGCCCACACTTGCTTCTGCTTTCTAAACCATCAGAAAATTATTTTTTGTTTTGTTGACTTAGCTTTTCACTGGTTTACCAAACCAAAACAGCTCCATACAGCATCAATTGTGTGCCAGAACGGAGGCAGAAGATGAGGTAACAGCAGGCCTGATGTGATCCTAAGCAAGAGCAGTATTCACCAGTGCATTCAATGTAGTCACAGACACTAGTGTGTGATTAATAGTCCTTAATCTCCTTTCAAAAGTCCCTGTAGTATAAGCCTATTAATAGTGGGCAGTGAAATAGCAGTTTCATTACTTTAGCCTCATTGCTGAGTAGCAAATAACTTCTTAAAGGAGGTAGAACTCAAGGGACTGACCAAAAACAGAACACAACTGCAGAAGGCAACTGGCAACAATAAAGGAAATGAAGAAAAAACAGATCAAAAATAAAAACAAAAATTTAGAGGGCTCAGTGTCCCAGAAAGGCATTGATTTGACAGACATCTAGTTGTAAAGTTCTTAAAAGGTTTTACAACAGGGAAAAAAAAACAAAAAACAAACAAACAAACAAACAACAACAAAAAACCAACACATACCAGAAGGTTTCAAGCCATGTTATCAAAAAGGTCATCATTATTGCTGTTATCATCTGGATGGTGACACAATATATAGGAATAGATATATGGAGAACTGGAACTGGATTTAACAGCTCACATACTACAGATTCTTGCACAGATACCAAAATTCTCAAGAGAAATCTTAAGAAAATTCTCAGAAGGTAGCAATTGTGCTTTGATAGGGATTGTTTCTGACATTTTTTACTCTTTGTTGCTAACTGCAGTGAAAGTCAAGTGTCAGAGGTAAGAGCTCTCTTGGACTAAGAAGACGAGACATGGGAGAAGAACCCTATGCAGACAGGATCTCTGGATATTTTGCAACAAAGGAAACCTACTGATGTCAAAATTAGTCTCCAAAATATTAAGCCAATCCAGAAATCTGATGGCCTAGTATTTTTAAAGATAAAAAAGCAAACAAAGTGAACTTATGGCTGTCACGTTTTAGTATTTCTGGAAACAAACAAAAAAATCCAGCAAACAAGATCTGGTTTTACATTATTAATTATTTTAGTATTAGCAAGTCATGTCCTATCTGAGATGGGAGACTTTACAGGAGACATACTAAAATGCTAAAAATTGTAGAATGCAAAAAAGTTGAATTTCATTATGCAAAGGAGAAAAGAATCTTTTCTTAGCTACTTCCAAGAGAGAAAAGGTTGTGCTAACCTCTAGAGAATAACTAATATAAAGACTACTATGTAATCCTTGCACTCTATAAACAAAGCAGAAAAGGCATAAGCAATTACAACTACACACACACACAAAAGAACAAAAAAAACACGTGTTCAATACTTTTACATAATACTTCAAATTAAGGAAGTTTCAGAATGTTGTTAGTATTTAGGAACCAATGTGTAATTTCAAATTACTTGGCACCTAGAAATCCAAGCCATTTTTCAGTTGTTCGGATATCAAAACTTGGTAGCTTGTTCCCTGTCTGTATGCTTAGGTGCTTAAATACTTTTTAAAGTTGGTCCCTAAAATGGGAAAACATTTTTTCTTTAAATGGAATGAGGTTTCCATGCTACTGGAATACTTTGTAATTTGAATACTTGTAATATGACCATCCTTGGAGATATTCAAAAGCTATATAGATACAGTCCTGGGCAACTGCCTCTAGGCAACCCCATTTAAGCAGGGAGGTTGGACCAGATGACCTCCACGGAGGTCCCTTCCAACCTCAGCCATTCTGTTTGATTCCGTGACCCAGCAGCACCACACCAACACCAGAAACTTGAGGTACAAAAACAGAGAAGAAGAAAAATATTTTTACAAGAAGATTCAGAATTAAGACCCTATTGTGCTGATAATGAACACGCCTAATTTAATGTACAAGTTCAGCGCCACTGAAGACAAGTCAACACATGAACTGTTCCAAAATTAGAGCTATCAACTGGAGTTGTTTCACAAAAATGAAGACATACTGCAAGGTCCCTCTCTTTGTAATGGCAATTCTCCTAGCTCATGGTACTTCTGCTTCATGATCAGAAGATGTAAATATTCCTGATGCGTTGAAACAATAACAACAACTATACTGTGTGTATATTGACTCCATTAAGAAAAAAAACATCACATACAGCTAACTGCAATCTGATCATTACCACATGATCATATATATATATTTTTTATATACCTTATATTAAACAAGAAAATGAAGATAAACAGAAACTAAAATTTCAGCTACTGCATTTTACTATAGAATATCATTTTGCAGTGTCTTCATACCTACAGTAAGAAATAGTGTTATTGAGATCATTATGAATATCATACTTACACAGATATATATGTACAGAAAATTAATAGTGTACTGAAACAAACCTGTAGCTTTTCATCCACATCATCATCACTTTCATCAAGATCTTCATGGAGTAATCGCCATTCATATTCTACATGCACATGAGAATTAAATCTTCCAGACAGTGCTTGAGTAAGCTGAGGAACAAAAGATGACTGTCAACACCTATGGTATGCTGGGTACTTATTTTTAAAACAATATACTTTAAAACAAAAACCACACATAGAAGGAACCTTGGTTTCTAAGTACAAATATTTTTTAAAAAAAACAAAAAAACAAAAAAAACAAACTTTAGTAATTTGGAAAGTTACTGCACTGTGGTGAGTTCAAAGAATGAAGCTCTGACCAAACAAAACACAAATAAATCAGAAGCAACTAGTCTTTTTGTTACCCATTGCAGGTCCATTCTCAATTTTCCGGCAAGAAACACTACATACTATTTGCTTCAATTTAGAAACTGCAGGTCAAAGAAATTAACTGCAATGGTACTTTTTTTGCTATGGACTCATTTATCAAGGAACTTTGACCCCATCAATCCATTTTCCTTGCTTACTAAAAGTAGCATTGGTAGCCAACTTCACTTCTATGGCCGTCACTCTGTATTGGGTTTACGTGGTAAAGGTTTGGTAGCAGGGGGGACACAGGGATGGCTTCTGTGAGAAGATTCCAGAAGCTGCCCCATGTCAGATCAGAGCCAGCTCCAGCCGGCTCCAAAAGGGACGCACCGCTGGCCAGACCTGAACCAATGGGCGATGTTGTTTGCACCTCTGGGAGAGCAGATTTAAGAAAGGGAAAAAACTGCTGCGCAATAGCAGCTGGGAGAGAGAGGAGTGAGGAACAGTCCTGCAGACACCAAGGTCAGTGAGGAAGGAGGGGGAGGAAGGGCTCCAGGCGCCGGAGCAGAAGTTCCCCTGCAGACCGTGGTGAGGCCCATGGTGGAGCAGGCTGTCCCCCTGCAGCGCATGTGGCACCACATGGAGCAGATCTCCACATGCAGCCCGTGGAGGAGCCCACGGAGGAGCAGGTGGNGGAAGGACGGCATCCCGTGGGAGGGACCCCACGCTGGAGCAGGGGAAGAGAGTGACCATGAAGGAGCGGCGGAGACGCAGCGATATGGGCTGACCGCAGCCCCCATTCCCCGTTCCCCTGTGCTGCTTTGGGGGAGGAGGTAGAAGAGGGTGGATGGGGGGGGGGGAAGGAAGGTTTTTTTTAGTTTGCTTTTTAGTTTCTCACTGCTCTAGTCTGCTAGTGATAGTAATAAATTGTATTAATCTCCCTATGTTGAGTCTGTTTTGCCCGTGACGGTAATTGGTGAGCAACTTTCTTGTCCTTACCTCAACCCTTTAGCCCTTGTCCATCGTATTTTCTCCCCCTGTTCCTTTGAGGAGGGGGAGTGAGAGAGCGGTTGTGGTGGAGTTCCACTGTTTAGCTAGGTAAAACCACCACACGCTCATAAAAAGTATTTTAGTGATTTGATTTCAACAGGATGCCAGACACAAAACTTTTATGGATTTGAGGCCAATATCTCAAACAGAATCATCCTCTGGCCTCAAGAAGTTAAGCATTTCCAAAGCATCTAAGAAAAAATATAATTTTCTTCTTGAAAGCATGTAACTTCATTGTTTTTTTTCTAAGCAGAAAACTATTCTGTCTGGAATAGATTTGTTGAATATTCAAATGTAAACTGTTAAATATTCAGACATGATTCTGCTTATAAACACACACACATATGGAAAGATGCAACACTTACCAACTCTTCACAGTGAGTATGTTTTAAGCGTTTAGCTATATCAAGTGGCGTCTCTCCTGATTCATTAGCTGTATTACATCAAGAAAAGAAAGTTAGGATGATAGGAATCATTATTAACCTGTCTGTTACTAAAGGTAAAGATATACTTGCAGGTACATAGTGAAGTACTACACCACCACAGTCTAAAATTCACCTCTTTCCTTTGTATGTAGGTCCAACTAATACCAGCCCTCTGAATATGATAAACAGTAGCAACTCAACATGCCACATATATGGAATGATAGCCATGAAATGGCGGTATATAATTAGGCAACAAGACATCAGTTAAAAATCTTTGGACTTACTTAATGTAAATTTGTTTAAAAGCAAGTGTAATGTATAAGTCAATTTTAAACTTCAAATAAACAATGAATTGTTTTGATCATTGAAACAAATCAATTGAAATTGATTTTTTTAAATGACTGTATTATTCACAGAATGATGTTAAACAACTGAGGAGAAAACAGTCACTTTTTCCTTACCTGCAGCAGTTACAAATACGAAATTGAAGTATGCATTACCCTTTTACCTATTTCAATAGAAGCTTTCCCTCTCAGCAGCAATTTGAGGCACTCAACGTTGTCCGTCAGACAGCAGTAGTGCAGGGCTGTGCTACCTTTACACGTCTGTTTGTCTAGATTGCCACTATTGAAGTACAAGAAAGAAGAGGAAAGCTGATCAAAATCAGTTTCCTACCCTATATTAATAAACCTCTCTCATTACAAGATTTTCAAAGAATAAAGTTACATTTGCAAATACTATAATTCATTTTAGGTATTACTTGACAGAAAAACAGCACCAGTAACATTTTAATAGTTTTCAATACACTTACCTGTTCTGCACTAAGAAGTCAACTATATGGAGGGATGTTCGATCAACCGATCTAACAGCAAGGTGAAGTGCTGTTTCGTCTTGCTCCTAAGAATAAAATAAAACAATACATTAGTTTCTTCTGATTTACTAAGAAGTAGAAATTTTGCTAAGGTATAAATTGGATCAATTAAAATATTTAATTTCAAAATATTCCAACATGTTACCATTAAAATATCTCTTGCAAAGCCTTTTGTTCCTTCCCTTTTGTTCCTTTGAAGTAAATAAACAAATGGGTTAAAAAAAGCAAATAGATTATTGAAAAATTTAACGTTTGAAAACATTTTAAATATGATAGCATTTGGAAACCATTTTAGATTAAAATCTTTAATATCTTCTTTTGCTACAGTTAAATTACACCATTAAAAAGACAAATGTTCAGAACAGCATTTCAAATCCTATCCTCAAATAAAAAAAACAAAGTCCTTTTTACTTATGAAAGCATATTGCACTTTTTTGTAATAAAAATTTTTTTTCTAATAAAATTTACCACACTTACATGTCCATTGGCCAGTGGAATTTTTTCTGTGAGATCCACACCATCAGCATATACTTGGACTAATCCAAGAATGTCTCTTGATTTGACAGCTTCACAAAGAGCATGCAATTTAGCTGCATTGTCAGTGTGCTTTTTCCTTGCATATTTCCTCTCAATATACTTGGCAGTAATATAATCTTTCCTTGCATTCCTGAAATTGAACATAATTTACTTTTATAATTTTTAGCAGAAGATAGTTAGAATTTTCATAAATACATGCAAGTCATTTGAAATAAAATCTGAGAAAGATTGCAGTTCTCATTCATTATAATTTTTCTTTTTCTTTCTATATACATAAGACATGGTGTCTCATATTTCCAGTATGAAATGTAACTACAATATGAACACAGACCATAATTTTCCCCTCTGAACTCTAGTTTGAAGTTGAGCTCCAGATTACCCAGTTTTACACACAGAAGATACATCAAAGCTTCATGATCCTGATTTGCTAACAGCAGCCTTACAGGTTGATGTTTACCTGACTTGTACTCCTACACGTGCTGAAAAGGGATGGAAGGCATGAGATACACAAATCTGTCTTATACCTCTGTGCAGACTGTCCAGGCTTTGGATCTGTATTCACAGCAGTGACTATGTTCTGTAAAGCAACTATTCACCACAGCTATAACAGATAGGGAGAACATAGTGGAGTTTTTAGTTTCACCTCTAAATTGAGGTGAAAACTATCACTTAGTACATTTGAATCAGTACATGACTTACCGCTTTTGTTGTTAATACACAGCTAACAAACAACTATTCCTCTTCCCATCACAGTAAGAAAGGATCTGGCATGCCTTTCACAAACTTAACCGTTTACCAGCTCTTGGGATGTACACAACATGACACAGAAGGCATTTGACAAAGACAAAATTTATCATCTAGATATTATAATAGCGGGCAAAAAGAAAAAAGTCTGAAGAGTAATAGCTTGAATCAATGGATAGCTCTTGTTCCTAAAGCAGAGGATGATATTTCTTCCTGGTTTTAAAAGCACCTGTTTTCAGGTTCTTATTTAATGAAAAAACAAAACAAAACAAAAAAAACCCACAGACTTCATATATAGATTTTTCAAAGTAAATAACTTTTTTAAAAAAATATATCTTTTAGAAGTATTTTAATTTATTGATTTAGCATTCAGTAAAATTATTAGGAATTTTAATTATTAATATAGTTTATATTATTATTGATACGAGGAGTCAAAAATTATTTAAACTGTAGTATTCACTTCGTCAAAATCATGAAAGTCTGGATAACATAAAATCAGCTTCATCCAAAGCCATTTCTTCTGGGTTTGTTTCTGCATTGTTTACCAGCTCTTCTATGACAGCGTAGGATACAGCCAAGTCAGAAGCTGTCCTTGCTGTGTCTCTGCCATCACAGTTCAGTGTTTTGGGGGAATTCAGTTAAATGTCTTCTGTTCCATACAGTTATGGACCAAAGTCCTAGGCAGAGTCTCCACACAGTAGGTGTTCGGTACCTTTCAGGTAAAATGTGCACTTTATTCTAATTTCTATTTTGTGCTTAAAAAGCACAAAATAAATAGCTTTGGTTTTAAACACTATCTTTGTGCCTTTGTGCATCTTTAAAATTCCCAGCATGTTGTCTTTAATTTCTTCCTTTCCCACAATTCATGATTGAGAGAGCTGGTAACATAATCCTAACTATTACTGAAGGTATAATCAGATAAAGTTCAATAAAAGAGACATTCAAAACATCAGAAAAGAAAAAAAAGTTTATTCCTTGACTATAAGGCTATATTTAAGATATTACACATTTTCCATGGCATGCTGGTACAAACCACAATGGGACAAGCCATCAGCAATGTCAAACTAAATGCTTGCCTTTTTCAGAAGTAGCGGCTCTTTACTTACATATCACTGCTTGGATTAGGTTTGACCATCTCATCAACTGGCAGACAGAATTCCATAATCTCATTAAACCCAGCATTCCCAATATTCTTTGCAAGCTGTTAAAAAAAAAAATCCACAACGCACTTAACAAATATGTTCAGTTATAGGTCACACACATACAAGTGGGACGACAAGGAAAAATGGGAATTAGGACTTTCGGTTTCTGATTCCTAGTTCTGCTGTTATCTGCTGTTATATCAGTGATCATGAATAAATTAGGTACCTTTTTGGACAACAGTTTTCAGCAGGAATCCAACACACAAACAAATAATGGCAGAATCAAGACAACTGTCTTTATAATAAATGTAAGATACTTGCTGCCGTGTGAGAACATGCATAGGAACTGTGACAGAGCAGGTGATATGCACAAAGTTCTTTGTGTAGCAAAGCCACATGCATTTTCTTTCTTTGAGGATTAATTATTTAGCATTTTTAGAAGACAATTTTAATAGGGTAAGTATTTGTGAACTCCTTCAATTTTTAATCTAAGAGGCATATTTATGTGTCAAACAGTTGTGTTCTTTTAAGGGGCAACTAAGGGCAAAAAGAAAAAAAAAAAAAAACCTTGGAAGCTAACACCACTAAGCCTTTATTAATTTGAATTCTAAGATCAGGCAAAGTTTACAGCAAGACACTATGTTCCAGGAGGTTCCCGTAATCTTGAGGAACTAAGCTTTCTTAAACTAGGCTTATCAAGAGGCAACTTTCCAGACTGGAACTATACATAAAGCGACAAAAACATACTTCTGTTGGAAGTATTTTATAGCACTATTTTTAAGTCAATAAGAGCTATTCCATTACCAAAAGTTCAGATGTTCCCAGCACATCTAATGTGAGTGACTGCATTCTGGAATAGTGAACACCAAGTTCTCTATGGATTCCTGAGCATTCAATGCAAGTTAGAATTCCCAAATTTGTTGAAAGCCAGGTAGGATCTGAAACAAAAAGTATCCATAGAATTAAAATTAATTCATGTAATGACTTCATTCTAGAAAATGTAATATACAGAAATGAAATTCTGTAAAAATAAGATTCTTGTCCATAAATTATCAGATTTTAGTATTTATGGCTTTACATTTTTCTCTACTGGGAAACACAAATGAGATTTTTTATTTTATTTTTATTTTTTTATGGTGAAAGAAGCAAAAATGCAATTTTAAAATTGTGTGTGTGTGTAAAGGCCACCTACCCCAATGAGAGCTGCTCTAATAGTCTGGTTTGTCTTTCTCCATGCTTTCAAGAACTGTATTTTTACAACATTAATATAATGGTGTCACATTCTCAATCAGGGGGTTACCGGTGCAAACTAAAATAATGATGTCTAGAGTTTTTTATTTTGTATTTCAAGTATAGATGTTAGACTATGTGAAGCAGCAGTGATTTTGAAGTATACATATAGCACCACACTATAATGGGTTCTCACTCCACTATTTCAAAGATAATAAGGCTCATCGTTCTCTTTAATTACCCTTCATTGTCTTTTTTCCCTCGGTATTTTGCATTCTTGCTATAGCATTCCCTCATTTTCCAGTCAAAGAAGTCATTTCTGGAGATTTAGGTAGCTTGAAATTCATTTATTTGATAAAGGTGTGGTAGTAGCTATTTAGAATCTTCTTGAAAGACAGCAGGATTGACTCTTCTCATAGTTTTATAAAGTATCTATTGCTGGAAGTTATTATTGATTTATAAAATGCATACTGGTTCAGAACTGATGTTTTCAGCTACAGTGTCAGATCAAAAAGCCTAAGTCCTGCAGTATGTCTGTAACATAACATAACACAGGAAACTGCAGGAATTCAAAAATAATTTGAAGAAGATTAAAGTAGAAATTAATCGATCGACAAAACCAACACTGCAAACCAGAGTCAGCAGGTGCATTCTTTTCCAAATAAGTACAGTATTAGACCGTCTCCTGGCTCACTCTCAAAGTCGAATATAAAAAGTGAAAAAAAATGGCGTATTAGGAAAATGCTTGAAGTATCTTACTGCTGTCAAGTTTTGCCCAAATATTATGTAAACTCAGTAACGCATGGGCTAATAAAGTAAGTTCAATCGATTTATATCAGCAAAAGTTACAATTAGCAAAATACATGGGAGAAAAATAAGCTTTCCAAATAATTTTTCTCCCCACTGACCATCTGCATATAATAAATCAATCTGCATTTAATAAATCAATCTTACTAAAGCAGTGTAATTGAATTGTTAGCATATTCTACCATGTACAATCTTTGTGAGATAAGGAGTAAAAGTGAAAGCGTAAAATATCAGCTAAAACACACTCATGATACATAGAATTTTTACCAATTAGAAATATGCTTAATTGAGTCACCTTGTGCTCCACAGTCACAACACACATCATTTCCAGTCATCCTCTGGACTTCAGATATAATTTCTTTTGTCAGTTCCTGGACAATATTATTTTCTCCTGTGTTATCATCTCCTTTGAATGCATTATTTAAAGCTTCCTCTTTGCTGTTTTGTAGAACAGATGTCCATCTAAAATGGCAGTAATATTTTGCTATTAAATGTTTTGGCAGTTCTAAAGTTCACGATAACGTCTCAGTAGGACACCAGTATCAGAAATAAAATTAGCAAAGTAACTCACATTTGACATTCCTGTTCATCCTCTGCTTGAAAGTGGTACGTCCTGTCATCTGCACAATAAATAATTCACTTACTGATTAAAAAACTGTTTTTGCAGAAAACTCTCAGAAAAATCTAAAATTTATTGATGTTTGACTCCTGAGGTCTCTAGTCTCATCAATGGAGTGTTGACAGGTAAAAAGTCTATTTAGCAAGTTTCACTCGTACTAGGTACTGTTAGTTCATCTACGTTTACACGAGGTGGCTTGTTGCTCTTTAAACAGAAACCTTTCTTCAGTGCTGTGCTTCTACTACACAAGCAGCAGGAGAGCATAGTAATTTTTCCATGTTCTAGATACAACCTCAGTAATCATAAGTCTAAAGTTCTGCTGGTGGCAAGGAGGGGAGTGTCTAAAATATAGACTCGATATTTGAGTTCATCTGTGTATATAAGAAAGATCTCAAGTTTCCAAATGAGCTCTTAAACCAGTAATTAAAAAGGGCAAAACAAACTTGTCAGACACAAAGACACAATCAAGATAAAGACACAATCAGGATAAACCCTAAGCTTTTTCAATTAAAGCAAACACAAAAAGTTCAATTTACTACTACTTTTGTTATTCTAAGCATTGTTATCACAGTGTACTAATTAAACAAAAAAGTATAATACATTTTAAGACTATGAAAGAAATGGCATGATATAGTTTGGTGATTTAGTTGAGAGTTAAAATTAGAATAGTCGATGAGAAGAACAGAGGTAAAACTAGTGGCAAAAAGATATTCTTGGCTGAAAATTCCTAAGGCTGAAAATATTCAGGCAAAACGTATTAAAAGATAGTTTCAAACATGAAAAATGTTAATAGAGTGAGGATGCATGAAAGGACAGAAACAGAAGTGTTAGATAAAGAATAAAAGATGTTATCCTGCCATGATACAGTAGTTTGAAGAGTTTTTAAAAAACAACAAATGTTTCTAAACTCTGCAGTAAAATAAAGTGAAAGTGTGTCCTGGAGAGGACTAAGAGGCTGATTATGCCTCATCATACATATGATGGGACAAATGATAATGCTGTGATGATATTGGGCAAAATATGACTTGGTAATCAACAAAGAAAGAGAATGCAAAAATAAACAGGGAGGACCACTTGCTTGTGTAGAAACAGAAAGGCTGTCTATGGCTTACATGAGTCCTAGGCTGTTAACATAAGCAGCACATCTTATGTTTACTAATAGGAAAGAACTTTATGCTCTGAAAAAGGAACAAATGAGGAATAGATTCATATTCTTCTCTCCAGATAATCTGATATATATACAAAATCAGTAATGCATTTGTATTGGGTCCATAAAGATAGTACTAAATTGTCCCAGTAAGAAAACAAACTAAACATTCTATTATACAATTTTGTATCATCCCAGTCAGTTTCCAAAATTACTCTACTTTAGTCTTTTTAATAGGTAGGCTCTTTACCTCACCTGTATATCTGTAACAAGATAACAAAACTAAAAAAAATTTCAGTATTTCCTTCACAGTTACATAGCAATCACTATGCTTCAATTTCAAGAAGTTTTGTCATGGTTTAAACTTTCTTTTGATCCTGTACAAAGTCATAACCTCCTAAGATGATCAGCTCTGACATTTTCCATAAGAAGAGTGATGTCACAGCAGAAATACTGTTACTCTGTTGCAAGGTGGCACAAAATGATATAGAATGAAGGAGTAAATACAGCTCTAAAAACACGTAGTCTTCCAAAGAGACAGGTACAGTTAGTTTGCATTATGCTAAAAAGCGTGAAATGGTAAACTGTCCTAGGAAGGGCATTTTATAAAGCCTTTTCTTTATTTTATTTTAGTATTCTATAAATGCTAAAACATTTAAGTTGATTACTAACACATCTTCAGAAATAATGCAAAACCCTTTGATATTAACTGCAAGTAAAAAGACCTAAACAACAAACCTACGTGATATGAGGTCAAAACATTTTTTCTCCTCTGGGTTTGTTTTCACTTGGCAGGTTAACAGATTGAGCTTTGCTGGAGGTCGGTTAGCCTATTTGAAGATAAAACAAGATATAAGTTTTAGTATATTGATACTGACTGAGCCCTGCAGTCCAAAAACACAAGATAACATCTGACTGGCCAAAAAGTCTTGACATATGGCTGCTACTTCAAGTTTTAAGGTATTTAGGTTTTTGCTTACGTTTTCTTCTGGATAAAGGGTTTGTAAACTACATTTTCTTACATTTGGCTATTTTGTTCACTGATAACTACATAAACACTAGAATTTTGAAAGGGGGGAGAGGTAATACCACTTTAATTATCACTACTTTGATCACCTTACTGGTAACATTTATCTCAAAGAATCAGGTATAACAAAGAGACAGATATATCTGACTTTAATTTAACCCTCTAACATTCAGACATTTAGTTTTAAAAAGTTCATCATCTAGGTTTTCACTAATCAGTGAAGAACAAGAAAGACTCTCAGCAGACAGTTCATTCCATCCAGCCTTCCACACTGAAGGAAAATAAGAAGTTTGCACAGAGAAGTCTTGCAACAAACGTATGCAAAACTAAGCTGAGACAGTCCATTATCAAAAAATGTAGTTAAACTGAATATTTTACTCTATAATAATAAATGCTTTCTAGTCAAGTTCCTTTTACCTATTTCAGTTCCTTACTGAATAAAAAGTGGCAATGTTTTATTAAAAGAAAAGTGAATAAGCAAATTTCATTTTGAAAAAGCCTCATACAGGCTAGAAAGACTTTTCAAATAGCATCTCCGCACTAATCTCTTCTTTCCCTTAACCTGCCTGTCCTTCAGATCCACGGTAGGACCTAGAAAGACATTACGTTTGCAACCTTGACTTGAGGGATTAAGAATTAAGAAACTACTATTGTAAAGAAAGAAATACACATAAACACATTACCACGCTTGTTGTGTTCTAACCTTTTTAATCTATCAAGTTGCTAAAACAAGATTTAATCATCTACGAACAAGAATTATTACCAAATGAAGCTGAACTATGGCATAATGTTATTAACTTGCAATGAATCATAAAAAACACAGATCTTCTTAATCTCTTCTAAACTTATTGATGAAAACATTTCATTCAAAAAAGAAGGGACAACAAGTCTGAAGAGTACAGATTTCTTTGAAACAATCTGATAAAATGATGTAGCTGGCCAAAAAAAGGATAACAATATCATTACATCTGAAGGCTACTAAAAGATCAAAACCATGGAGGAACATAAGGGAAAAAAACACATATTTTTTCCTGTTTAAACAAAATAGTCAGTGTCCTTGAAAAACAGCATGCTCATGCTTTGCCCGACATAACCAGCAGACATAACATAAAGTCATGCATGCTTTGAAACAACAAACCTGCAGGTCACTTGCTGGGCAATGTTAACCAAATTGTACCCATGAGAGGTTTTGGAAGCAGTAAGATGACAATTAATTGACAACCACATTGTACTCTCTGCCTAGTGAGTAGCTTTTCAAATTCCAGACATTCCTTTTAGTAGTAAAAGGGCACATGGTTTTCATTATTTTAGCCTACAAACAACAAGACTTCTTTGAAATTAGGAGCATGCAAGAAAACATCTTGGAAATGCCAACTTGGGCCCATTTGCTTGGTTATATTTCAATGTACTTAATAGCCATAGCATTAAAGTTTCCAGTGTTTACATTTTTAATGTATTTGTTGTCCAAGAAGTCTCCAGAAGCTGCCTATAATGAAAATACAAAATAAAGCAAACAAAAATCAAAATGCAAGTATTTGGTAAACAAGCCACTGGGCAATTAATATATATCTTTCTCACAGACTGTATGAGAATGTAAAAATCTAAGTAAATTCAGGTTAAGAAAGAATCCTCTTGCTGGAAACTACAAAAAGTCCCCAGGACTTTGGAGCTGAAGTGCATTCAGGACCTAACTCATTTTCTGTAACTTATGAAATATGAAGCTGTAACTGGACCCACCAAGATGTTTCAGAGAGGTGTGAAAGGCCAATACACAGAGACCTCTTCTCTCTGAATAGGAGAGTATAACAATTCTGTATCAGGATTTGAGAACCTATGGAAATGGCTGCAACAGCTTAAAACACATCCTGGGCCAATCCTATCACATCCTGTGATAATTTTGGAATGCATCCATATTTCAAAGCTTTTAACTGAGAACCTCCTTAACCCTCTAAAAAAATCAGCATTAGCAATGGTATAACACAAAACAAAACAAAACAAACAATAACAACAACAACAACAACAAAACCAACATCTTAACTTTGGGCTGATATCACCACATTCATGCTTCTATGCTGTGGCCAAATAACAGCCTACCCATTCCCGTTACTTGGTGAACAACATGTTTCCATCCCCTGGCAGGTGTTGCTCAGGGGAGAAATCAGAGCCTCAAGACAGAGAGAGAAATTTATACAAAGTGTATAAATTTAGACATACAACACTGTAGGTTGAACCAGACTTCTGGCAGACACTAGAAGTAGAAAATGGTAACAAATGTGTAATTGCTATTGCACTGTTTGTTTGAAATCTCTGGGTTTTGTTCTCCTGCTCGAGTCTCTGACCGGATAAATAAACTTCAGACTACTACCAAATTTTTGGACATCCACGTTAACATACCAATGCCTGGAAAAGATGTGCTGCCACCTCTCATGAACGCAGACTTCAGCATGAACTCATGTTCCTTCCTGGAAGAACTGTCACCCTCCATCCACTAAAACTGACTTGTATGTCCTGACAACAAGCAGCACGTGCAGGAATCAAAAAATTTGGCCTATAAGACCATACTGAGGAGTTCCGTGATACAGAGCTGATTCTTATAACAGGCATGGGAATATGTGTCCACTTACTAAGCAGACTGGTTGGCTGATTTCATCACGCATTTTTTCTGGATATCACAGTGATTTACTAAGAATCAAAAGATTAAATCTGATTCTTTTGCATTCAGATTGTCCTGTTAATCATAACGGTAGATTAAAGGTTGCAGAAGTAAAGAACAACATAAAAAGATTCCTCTGTAATAAAACTCTCATAGTCCTTTTTTTGCAGACAACCAGCAAAATACCATTTAAGCTCTTGAAACTCAAACTGACTTTAAGGAATCTGAGGTTCCTCAAATATAAGTTTTTCCCTTGTGGCTTCTTGATCCAGAAACCACTTATGAATTCCTATTTATGTCATTCAATCGGCTTCTATCATTGTTTTTTTCATCCATGTATGTTAAATTGCAGTCAGGTAGATGTCAGAAAATGTCCAATTGCTAATAATTACACAAAGGAGCAGTGTCTGTTTTTCAATCAATCTTTATCTTGCGTGTTGCTCTATGAATGGCAATTTCTTTGAAGCTTTTAGATGTCTAAAAATTTAGCTTCTGCACATATGCTGATACAGACGTGTTCAGCATTACAGCTAGGTGAGAACAAATCATACTCTCCCCATCCATATCAGAAGAGCACTTGGCAGACGAATTTAAGTCAGAATACAGCATTTGGAACTGCCTGAAGATGGCTGTTACAGAAACTAACCAAAAAAAACAGCCTCTCATAAAAATCTGAGAGACTACAAGGCCAAGGAACAGACACCCATGAAGAAAATGCAGCCTATAAAGGAAAGGCACTTACACATTTGTATTTAATAAAGCAATCAAAACTGACAACTGAATTTCTGAGAGATGGTTCATTTTGCTGAACAGCTGGGATGAGATAATGACACATCATATTTTAGAGACCAAGAGATATCAGCCCTGACAATGCTTGGAAATCAATGCTATTGCTTCAAAAGTCTCAGAAGATTCAGAGCAGCCCAGAAAATCCTTAAGAAATAGAAATCATCTCTACCCATTTCAATGTCTATGAAATAATCATTGATTTTTTTGCACAAAACTGCCATCAACACATAAAGAGAAACTAAGCAAATGAGTAAAAATGAATCAAAAAAAGAAGTACATTTTAAAATGAGATGGTACTCTCTTAATTTTTTATTACAAAAAGATCAAGACCAAACTTGTAAAACCTTCACAGCTAAACTTGCATTTAAGTATCTACTTTAAGCAACTGATTTCCAGCTACAGTTCCACTGACTTCAGTGGGAACTTACTGCTTCTAAAACTGTCTGACCATCTGGTAGACAACTTACAAAAAGAATAGAACAACGGTATCTTGATAGAACACAGTAAGTGTACTTGTATTAAAACTCTGCTCCACAAGTGGACAATGTAGCCTCTGCCAGCTCTGAGCTGCCCTAGCCCCATTCCTACTTGTTCCACTACAGCACGTCCAATGCCAAGTCCATTTACAGCACACGGAGACACTGCTATAGAAACACCAATAGACTTTTCTTCACAAAGACACACTTGCACACATTCGAACAAGGATAAACTGGTGGACAATCCCAAAGTCATAGTAATGACTCTACTTTGCAGGCCTGTTTTTGCACTCCTCCTTAGTTCCTGGTTGTCAATTCAGAAAGCAACAGCTTGTGGTTAGATGCACAAATGAGAGATTGATTCATTTTTGCTGCCAGGGTCAACTTGTAGTCATAGCAACAGGCATAACAGGATGAAGAACAGAAGGGTTCATAAGAGGATCAAGAAACAGGACTGTTTATTGGACAAAGAATGGGAAATACTGTCGCTGAGTTGATTTTTGCCTTAAGAAACTTAAGAAAGTTTTGAGAATGCAACATAAAAAGAGGAAAGTTAAGGGAAAGGAAAAATAGCTGAGTTCAAAGCCAAGATTAAAAGGTACAAAGTACGGAAGTATGAAGTTTAAAAACTTAAAGGATTAAGAGATTGTTAATATGTTGCTAATAGTGGTAGCAAAGAAAGAAGAGCTTCTAACACACTCTCATATTTCTGGTAGAGTTTGCTTTCAAAGCTAATTTTCTCCAACATCTACTCTCCAGGAAAGTTACCTTCATAACAGATTATCATATAGAAGCAAATCTGGGGGAGAGAAGATGTTCAGCATTCTTTCAGACTGTCTTCTAAATATAAAAAGTTGTTTTACCCATATGTAAAAGATGGCTTAATGCCCAACCGTATCTTTCTACATACTGAAGTTAGAATTCATATTTTTAGATAGTCTAGTAAAATATGAACTGTTTACATGAACAAAATGAGTCTTTAAAAAAGCCATTTTTTTCCATTAGCAGTCATTAGCATTAAAACAGTTGTATTTTTAGATACTGTGTATGTCCTGATATATTTCTGAAAGATTGCCTTAAAAAAATGTATCCATCATATTCAAAACGCTGTATCAGGAACGTAGCTAATTCCAAACTACAAATATAGACCAGCATAGTTTGTCTTTTTGTATTAGCAACCGTGTGCATAAAATACTATAAACAAATACTTACTGTACCATGGGAAATTGTAAGAAAACCATTTTTAACTGAGCACTTCCTTTTCTGCCACACTTTTCTGATTCTGGTTTCAAGGGGGGAAAAAAAAAAGTGACTCAATTTTTAATACATTATTACATTACTTTGCTCTTAAGACCTAATTTTTTTTTCCCAGTAGAATCCAGCAGTACTTACCCATCGCTTTTCTTGTACAGGCTACCATTTCGTTCAGTGCCATGTTCCTTGTTTCCCTGAGGCTGATGTAAACTGTAAGCTGTACTCTGACGAATCTGAGAATCCTGAAACGTAAAGAACAGCAATTTGTAATGAACTCCACATTTTCAACCAAAATATCACTCTTACTAATGAGTTTCAGACCTTTTCCTCCTGCTGTAATCCTACAGGCCAAAAGAAGCACATTTTTCCTCCTCAGTGAGGAGAACAAGATCCATTTCTTTTTCAGACAGCACAAAAAACAGTAAGAAGCAGGCATTACCAGCACCTGCCAAAAACCCCTTGCTTTCATTTAGCTTTGCTACTGCCTTTATATATATTTTTAACCTGAACAGTAATTGAGCAGTTGGCTTTCCAACTCATGCAAACACTGCACTGTATAAACACTAAAGATTATTATTAACTCCAATTCCTAGCGCACACTTCCATTGTTAAAAAAAATGATTAAAAATAAATTAAAAATAAAAACACAAATAAATGTGAAGTGGTTTTCCTTGTGAAAACTGACTCAAGTTATTCTCTTTGAAAAGCAAGAGAGACTTACTAGAAACATAGTTTCTAAGCGTACAGAAATTAGTAGAAAAATCAAAAAGTTATTTCCATAAGAACAATAATTCAAACCAAACCAAAATATCTTGAACAAAGTAGAATGCTGTGACAGGAAGTAACAAGGATTAAACTAAATTATTCTCACTGCTCTCAAAACTACCCAGATGCAGGACTCACTGCTGCAAGAGTCCAACTCCTTAAAAAATAAGAACCTTATAACAAGGAATCTGATGTATCATGCTGTATTACCAGCTCACGATGGGATGAACTTTTCAATGCACACACTAATAATGACTAGTATTTGTAAAATTTGTTTTCTTTTCTATCATCTTTGCTATACAGATGTAATGCACCTTAGTTATATGTGGCAGACGAAAGTAGTGAGGAAAAAAACACACACAAAGCAGCTCACTTAAATGATTATCTGAGCTAATCTAAGCAAAAAGTTAAGAGCTATTATGAAACAAAGTTACTAATTTGATAAAAATCTTCTTTTGTAAAAAGATGAGATTGTATGCCTCAGATATGCTAGGAGTACGGTCACAAGATACATCGGTTTGGGTTTCCAGAGTGTACACATGATAAAATAAAATACACAGGAATATGAAAAGTATGAGTTTAGAAGATTATTTCTAACTACAATTAGCTTCATACACTTCATTAGCCTATCTCTGGATATAAGCGGGGCGGGGGGGGGAGAACAAGCTTGGACTGTGCTTTTCCCCAGGGAATGCCAGCTCAGATGAAGTGTTGCACCTTTATGAGCTCCAGCAGCACATTCTGTTGTCACTGCTGCATCCAAAGCTGTTCAGAATCCTCCTCAACAGTAATGGCAAATGGCAACACATGACAGTCAGAAACATGGTAGGGACACAGCCACCACCTACAAGCCCTGTTGGGTGCACTTACAACTCCACAACTCCAGGTTGCAGGATGTCAGGCTCATCCTCGGTGGTTCTGAGAACCATGAATTGAGCTGAAGGAAGGCTGCACTGTGCTCCTTTTTGGCTGAAGCAACTTGTGCCCACTTCCCCATCTCATAGCTAGTGATCTAGGAAGCTGGGTCAGCTACTGATGACATGCATGTGAAGCTTCTAAAGGCACTGCAAAACCAGCACTTAAAATGACCATACCTGACAAAGCATCCATCAAACTTAAACCAGTATGTTTACCACTCTTCCCCTGTCCGTTTCTACAGAACTATTTGGCTTAGCACTCTGGCCGCCAAACATGAAAACAGAGCAACATTTGAAAAGAATTCTCATCACTGATTAAGAATCGCTGCATGTGTACGTTTACTGACTTCTGAAGAAAATCTGATCTGACACTGCCTATTACGTCCTACCAATGCCTTAATCTCTGCCTCCCATTATTGTGTTGCTTCAGTAAAAGAACTCCGTTCCCAAGAAGATTAGAGGCCTTACAGGAAATTAATTTCAGTTCTCCACATCCTCATTTATGCAGAGATTTCAGATGACCTCCAACACCTGCCCAGAGTAGAATTCCCATTAGTTAAGACAGTACTGCTACTTTTTGCAGAATATTTTCTGCTGCATTTCAGCTACCTCCCTTCAGCTGTTTACTCTCAGTTGCTATGTTTGGCCAAACTGGCAAGCCAATAATACAAGCTTCCTGCCTTATTTCAACTAGGGAGGAAGCTGCTGTAGATGACGTGTATTTCCACACATTCATTACGATGAACAGTATCTTTAAAAAATTTAATATTATTTCATGACAAGGAGTTAAGGATAAGACCAGGAGATTTTCAGTTTTAAATCCCTGGTTCAGGCCATGCCCAAATCAGTAGTGTCCTGTGTGATTCCCAGATGATGGTTTCCCAGAGTCTTTTCACAAGCAAGTTCACAGTTTTGGTCTAGCTCCTAAAAGACGTGATGCCATACAACAAATCACCGTCACAATTAACATCCTTCTCGGCAATTTCAGCATGCCTTTTCCATACGCGGGCTCCCCAGAGAATCTTTCCTTATGTCTGGTTTGCATATTCCACATAACAGGAGAACAAATCACAGATAACAGGGTCAGATCCAACAGCCTCATCGGAGGAACAGGAACAATGTACGTTGCCTACGGGAGGAAATGGATCACTGCAGGATACAGGATACACCTAGCGCAGAGTATTGCCACTTCTAATCTCTCAAACAAAGATCAGAACAGACTGCAGTACACTGAAGCCTAAGAAGCTGAACTTTGTCCACTTTATCAGCTTTAAAATGCAGATAGACATACAAAAAAAAAGTGAGTCATTTCATTGCAGCACGTCTATAGTGAATCACTTCTCTGACAATAAACAGGTTTGAAATGATTTCTTTCAGTCTTATAAAGACTTCTAAACCAAGCTTTTTTATACAACTAAAAATTCAGATATGTGAAAGATATGTGAAAACAGTGTTATGTAAGGATGGTCTGTGAATACTGGCAAGAGACATCCTAAAAACCTGGCTACCAGCCCCACTATTTGAACACAACAGAGCTTTCCATACAAGGTGCTTTAACTTATACACACAAAATTTTGGCTAGCTGTTTCACAGCTCCCATGTAGCAGGCACTCAGACTGCCTGGATCCCTCCTGCGCATAAAGCTATCAAAAAGTCCTTACAGCTTTCCAAGAGCCTGAGGTTCTCTTACATTTGCAGTACCATTGCCAGGAGGATTTTTCAGAGACCCATCCCTTATCTATCACAGTCCCGCAGAGTCTCCAACAGATGTATCTGCTAGAACCTCCTGCAGGCAGCCTCTCCTATAGCATAGCTGCCAGAAATTTTAAGACAAAATTTATCCTGTTTTGCAGTGGCCTAAAGAGATTGTAGGTTCTACCGAAGAGGCAGAGGAAGCAGAAGCAGTTCTAAACACTACACTGAGGCTACCTTCAATCCTAACTTTTTAGAGTTATGCACTAACAGAAGAGCTTGTTTCCACGGGCTGAGAGGGTGCAACAACCTAGCTGTCTTGCTTTAGCTTAAGCTTGTATGTAAGGCTTTAAGAATCAAAGGGCACACAGGAAAGAGAAATGAAGGCAATACTGCTCTAAGGTTGACCCTGAAACTTGTAGGAGATCTACAGGTTGGAAAAGTTTAAGAATTAAAAATTACCATGATGGACACACAATGACCTTTGATAAAGAAGTTTCAGTACAAATCAGGTTTGAGGAAGTTCTGTGCAGGAGGAAACAATGTAACAATATGCAACAAAAAAGGTTCACTATGAATATTCACATGATTTTTTTTGAACAGAAACATTCAGCAATATTCTATTAAAATGGGCTTCACATATGAAATATTAAAACACATATGTCTCTAAAATCTTGCAAGGACATAAAATCAAGCAACTGGATTTAATTCCCAAAAGAGAGTGAACAGGAAATCACCAATTTGTCCTACAGTAATTTTCTTTCTCAAGAACAACTTTTTCTTTTTTTTGGTAATACAACACACACAAGAGGAGGAAAGAACCACTCTTCTCATACCAACAGAAAAAAGCTCAGAGGAAAAATCCAGTTTCTTGAAATCTGAATGGAAAGCATGCCAACTATTTTCATTAAAACATAGTAACACTTACTCTCCTAGACTTCGGTCACAAAATGTAAATGCATTTTGGGAAGGAAAAAGAAATCAGTTATAGTAAAGGAAATTACAGTGCAACAAGAATAATACTAGTGGATTGTACAGTAAATTATAACAAGAATGTTTGGCATCCTGCTGATTAATTGATATTTTCAAGCAACTTTAATAATCATATTACTTCTCAGGCTCTGCAGGTAGTATCTATATCTAAATTTGCAGAATTAATATATAATGAATATAGCACAAAGCACTTTCTACACTTCTGTTTTTAAATGCAACAAAACCAGTAAAAGTGATAAATCTGTGTATTATTAAATTTTTCAGTCTATGAAAAGATGTGTGCTCACCACGTGTTCCTCATACATTAATATCAGTATCACTGATAAACAGTTAAACACAGAAGAGCAACATTCCTAGCAATCATGAAACCCAACCGCTTCTGTTACCTCTCTTGAACAAAGACAGTATAGGAAGCCTGCTAATTTGCCCTAAAGAGCAAAGACTCCTTAATGAGAGTAGGCAGTCAATGGTGAATCCAAAGTAGTCATCATTTCTGTTAGGATCACTAGCCTTNGGTGAGTCCTAAACACCAGGCAGAACCTAAGAAAGCGCCTGCAAACTGAATAGGACTTTGTACACAATGGTCATTACCACAAACTTCATGTGGCAACAAACGGCACCTCAAAGTGAAGAGCATTTAACGCGTATCAGCAAGTCATCTGGCTGCCACCTGTTAAAGCTAGGAGCCTGCATAAACTTCACAGGAAGATGAAAGCAAGACTGAGAAAGATCAAGGAAGTCTGAGGTCTACAGACTAAACTATTTCATTGTAATCCTTCTCAGAAAGAGAATCTGAAAAGGGAGGGGTTCATTCATCACTTACTCATGGCCCAGCAGCCACACAAAGGAAGCTGGCTGGCTTTTATTTGTACGAAGAGGAAGCACTAGCAATCTGAAACAAAAGTAGACCTAATGTTTAGGATTAGATTATACAACAGATGCTTGGTTCTAGATCAGAGCTTGCCAAATAAAATTACTCCAGAATGCTTTAAATCTAACAGCAATCACAACCGAAGCTCAAAAAATACTTGATTTGTTAGATTGCTGAACTGACCCAGCTTTTGCACCTTTGAAAACTGGCATCTTTGCAGCAGAATAGCAAACTTCATTGTCCTTTTTGCAGATGGTGACAGGAGTGTTTTGGGATTTTGAGTTGTTTTGCATAATCTTTATACAGTACAGCATATTTCTGAGAGATAAGATTATATTAATTGGGTCTCCTTGTTACTGCCAAAGTTCTTCCATTCTCAGTTTCAGCAACATAGACACCCGTGCCTGCAGTTAGTTCACAGACAGTGCATTAACCTAAGTATTTTGCAATAGTAATAGCAAAAATAAATTGCAATTAGTCTCATACATTTTTAGTGAGAATCTGTTTAAAAAACAAACAAACACATCTTCGTCAGAAACATTCAATATCAGCATCAAAACAAAGATGAATAAACAAAGAAAGTTATATGGCTGATGAAAGTTAAAATAATTCTATTTCAAATACTAACACTAGATTGGAAGTAATCATAAGGGACATTTCAAAGTTAAATTATCTTATATGCTCACCTCTTTTTGATCAACCTGGAGTGCGGATTTTAAAATATCTCTAAGCTGTGTTAACTGCCTTCTTTCCTCATCTTGTGCTTGTTTAATCTTGAATCAAGAAAAACACAGGTTAAAAATAACATTATTGTTTCTTTTTCAACACAGTTCTTCCAAACTTGCTACTTAATTGGTTCATTTTTCTGAGAAACATTCAGCAAGAATGAAAACATGAAGAGAAAAGATACCATGATAAGTTTATTTTCCTTTTTATCTTCAGAAAACTTGATAATGGCTAGGATGTTGCTGGGTTAAGACTTTGATATTGCTTCACACTGTTCTTGTTTCCTTGTGTTCAGTTTGAAACCATACGTTGTTTTTCACTTAGTAAAAATTTTAGGGTAAAGACTGTTTTCCTAACATTTTACACAGGGGGGTCCTGAACTGAAACTAAGGCTACTGGACATGATATTAAAACAAAATTTTACTCAAAAATTTACTCAGAACCTTAAAATACTATTAAACCAGTCAACCAACCTGAACAAAAATGTTCACAGTTCTACTGTAAAAAACTAAGTTTACAACACAAATGTGAAAGGTTGCTAACTCACTGTATAAAGATCTGTCGACAGTGTCTCAATTGAAGGCTTGAGACTTTCAACTGCTTTTAACCCATCCTGAAAGAAACTTAAAAAAGAAAAACAAAAAGCAGACTGTTATTAAACTTTACTTTGTATTTTCTGTTTAAAAAGTTACCAAAGGAAGACATGCAAATTATTATGCCGTGCCATAAACTTCAAAACCTTAAAAATGTATTTTTTTTATGCATCTTTGACCAATTCACATCTTTATTTCCATCGCAGCTTATTCTAACATGCAAAATCCCTTAGTAGATTCAGGGATTGAATTGCCACAGATTACCACAATCCACTGCCACATAAATTTTCTTCACTCTCACCTCAAACACAGGTTCTAATCCCGTTTTTGTAAGGCCCCAAACAAGCAAGATTTCATTGTAGATCAGCAAAAGCTCCAACAGATATAAAATAATTGTGACTTCTTGGAGCCCAGTCATTTCACACCTGATGCAATCTTCCCACTAAAGGAAAGCCTCTTTGTTTCCCAAGCATTACTTATAGTCTGTATGCAAACTGACTACGTTGAATCATACTGCATCATATGTGTTAGTGTATTGGCACAGTAGTGTTCTCTATTCCAACACTGCAGCTCTTTAAAAGAAATGAGATTTTAAATTCAAAGAAACCACAAGTGCACACATTTGATTAAAAAATTGCTGCCACATTTGCAATAAAAATATTTTCACTCTGGGAAGCAGACATGAAAGTGACAACACAATACAGCATTTATGTTGTGGAAATTTTATTAAATGGACAGGAGATGAGTGACAAAGTACAAGTGAAACGGATTTTAAAGCATCATAGCTATATAGGGAAGGAAAACCTACATTGATTCAAACTGGTCTTTTAAGATAAATATTTACCGATTTGAACAGATTGACAGCAGCGCAGTCAAGTTTATAGCTATGGCTCTCTTGCTATATTATTGATCTGTAAGATTACCATAAAAAAAAGGACATTGTTCTAATGAAAGCTTTGTGCTTTATTACTGAGTCGTCCAATTAATTTGAAAGAAAAAGAGTGATTCTTTCAATACAGTTTTATCCCACTGCTTAGGTAATTTGTTTTCCTTGAGTGCAAAATTCATTTAGATCATTGCTAGATACACAGGAAAAAAAAAAAAACATAATGTCAAAACTAACCAACCACTAACTAAAAGACCAAACTAATAGCTTTATTTCAGGAGTAGTTTATGAAATATGCCAAATTATTGTGTAACACTCCTTTGGAACAAGCAATTATATTCTATGGTACTAACTAAAATTCATTACATGCTTTGGAATATAGTAACAAGTGCAATTACTAATCTATTTGACAAAAGCAATTCGTCAAAAGATTTAATGAGACCAGCTGAATCTCAGATTTACTTTTTAAAAAATCCAGAAAAGTATTATAATTATGTCAAAAGTTTAAAACAAAACATTGCTCCAGTTATCATGTAGGTATAAAGAAAACTAAAACATACTTGCACTGAGCATGAAAATACTTGATCAAGTTCTGAAGCAAGTCCACTCCTTTTTTAATCTTGATTTCATTGACTTTCAGCAGGTACTGTTAAAACAGTAATTCACACAAGAAATTAACAGTTACTGCCACAGTATTTTTTTTAACATTTTATTTTCAGTTATATTTCAACAAGGTTTAACAGTTCCAGATTTAAAAGGCCTAAAAAGAATATGCCATACTGTGGCTTCAAGGGTTCATCATACACCAAAACAATAGTTGTCACTGCTGCTTTTTGATATCCCGTGGGGATACTTCACTATGATTAGTTCAAATTCTTACCACATTCTTCATGACTCCTAGTGGAAGCCTCTGTTAAATGAAGCATAAAACAGTTTGTGCTATGAATTTAGGAACCCATTCTGAAACCTAGCAGCCTATCAAGATACCTACTTCACTGGTTGCTAAATCAATTGCCAAATAGATGTTATTAAGGAAGAAAGCAGTTTATTCAAAAAAAGTGAGGGATTATTTTAACCAGTTTTTAAAATCTGCCTTCTGATTTTTATCATTTTCTCTATCAGTTCCTTATACATATTAATAACAGAAAATTACAGTTTAGCAATAACATTTAAAAAACCCCAGCATTGAGCTTAAAAAAAGAAAGTTTAATTAGATTATGTTATGCACAATCAAGGTCCATATTAAGCGGCAGCTCTTCCCCTGAATGCCATAGCACAAAAGATGATGGCCATGTAAGCAGACTTTTAACCCCTGTGTAGATAGTGACCTACAGGCAAAGGGGTGAACGTCTTCTTATCAATGCTCTAACCCATCTGGTTTTCCCTTATCCACCTGGGATAAACAGTACACCCTAGGTATTTTAAAACCAATAAAATAAAGCAGTATGTAGGTGCCAGCTTTCAATGTTGCAGCCTTTCATGCTGATTCTGATGAACAGATGACTGGCCTAAACGTAGACATGTCAAGAGAAAATATTTAGTCAGAAGAATCACTCTCTGACTCCTGTTAGTTTAAAATGGAGCTCTAAGCATCTGGTATTAGGTTCACTTTCACAATTTATGGAGAACTAGCCTTTATTTATGGAACTGCAACACATAGCACTTCTGATTCACTAACTAAAACAAAACAAAGTCTCCTTTTATTACTACTCAGAGGTAACCAAATATAATCTTTTTTCCTGAAAATCGGGGAAAAAAAAATACAGGACACACTCCAGCTATACCACATTTAAGGTAATTCTCAGGCTTAACCCTGGATTTTATTATCACTACAACTGACTAAAGCGAACTCCTTTACTGTGACACAGGAAGACACAAGCATCTGTTCCAGATGTTTTCTTAGGAAGTATACAGATGGACAATTAGTTCGCAAATTCCATGTATTTAGTGGGTACTCAAATTCTTTTATCAGCTTTGAATATTTTAGGCTGGCTCTGTATAGGTATATGAAGTTTTCTACTAAATATCAATATATGCAGTTACCAAAACTGGTATTCAAGGCAACTGCTGTTAAAGCTATGTTGGCATATAGGTCAAATTAGCTTTAGTCAACATATTAAAAGCAGCAGACACATCTATGGTGCTTTTTTTTTGAGTTAGTGCATGGAAAGAACAAACACAGTAACCTCACTTCCCAAGGATGGAACCTGATTTGCCCTTAAATGAATCAAAACAAAAATATTTGCATCAGATTTAACATACAGCAAAATCACAAAGATTTCAAAGTGGCAGCATTCTGAAACATGTCGAAAGACAACTTGATTCCATCCTTAGCACTTTTTTTCCAGTAGCAGCCCCAGTGTGCAAGACTGGTGTCTTTCCTCACATAAAACTGCAACAGCTGGCAGTGTAGGGAACAATGCAGAGAATGATCTAGGGCTTAAAATAACTTAGAGTGAAGTAGGAGTATAAAGGCTTATTTATTATCATCTCAGTGTTTAATTGAGCTTTGCACTGTTCATTCTACAATTTACTTGTAAGTGAAATGAGAAAATTCCCTGCAAAGTTAGCAGCACATCAGGATAGAAAAGTGTACTTTAGTAATATGACTCTAATATCTTGCTATTTTGCTTTAACATTACATTTGCCATAAAACAATTACGTTTTTCAAAATGCTACTAAAAATATTCGCAGAACAACAGGAATCTCACGTTGAATGTTACCTCACACATCTGTAACTGGAAGAACCTTCTTTCTTTTTCCATCTCTTCTGCAATTTCAGCTCCACTTATTTCTGTACGGATCATCCCATGCAGCTTAGCATGCTCTTTTTTCTCCTTCTCTATTTTTGTACTATAAGGCAAAGAATCAGTCAGTGAAGTGAGAAATTCAAAGACTATCAGGAAATTTAATTATTCACAAAGTCTACTGACAGATGCAGAGCCAAACTCTTGCAGCTTTGCATATGACTTACTTCCAGATGCCATTTCATTTGAAATTTGACAATGACTAAAGATCAGCAATGACATGCAGTAGCTGAAATCTAATTCAATCATCTGTTAAAATAATTTCCTGACATATTCTAAAAGAAGATACTAAATGAGAGAAAGATACTAAGTTCTTGTGTTGAAGGAAAAAAAAAAAAAATCTATCAGCAAAATAATCCTCATACATTTTCAATTAAAATTCATGTTTAAGCCCAACTGACCAAACACTGGTTAACAGAGTTCAATTATGTCATCAGATTTATTGAGTCTTGCCTGTCATCAAGTCATCTTCTATATATACAGGGTTTCCTAAGCCAAAATCACAGTTGCCACCTCTATTTGCTACTGAGCCAGTTGGCATTGGGAATGCCGGCCAGCCGGCTGTGTTGCAGACTTCAAAGTCTGCTAGACCAGCTGTCCTAATTCCCTAAAAGTTTCCGTGAACATTTTCCAACAGCTCTGAATAAAAAGGTTCTTCTAGAGAATATAAATGAATAGTAAATGCCCACCATGCAGTAGAACTCCCCTACATGCATTTGTTACAGTTATTCTCCACATTGTTGCTACAAAGAGTAGCATAATTATGTTACCCAGTTAGATTAGTCTAATATGGAAAAAGATACTAATAACACAAAATACAGGAGTGTGTTTACTTTTTGGAGAAAGACTTTCAGTTTATCACTTGTACAGTTTAGAAGCAGAAAATTCTAAAAGGGCTTCCTGAGGAAATGCTATATTGCTTTTGAACAAGAGGAAGCATTATACAGGAACACAGGAAGCAGACAAGATGTACAAATAATACACGTACTGTCATACCTCCTCTTGGGCAGTCAAGTGCCTCTCAGTTCTCCCTCTGAAGAGATGACGTGTCTCAAGTGCTCTCTTAACCTGATGTTAACATTGCCCGAATAGTTTATGGGGAAATGTCCTAGACGGTATGAGGACTCCTCAAGAATGAGAAACTGTTGTTGACTGGAAGTGCAGAATATATCTCCTCTTACACTTCAAGCAGCAAGCGAAAACTAGAATTAATCCCATTAATTCCACTCCATAACATTCCCACAGGGAAACATTTTGAATGGCCATTCAAAAAGCTCCGTTACTCTCTCATCACTGGCAGGCACAGTGGAGCCAATCCCTTGTAGTATTTCTGCACATCCAGCCAACATTATGCTCTTTCTTGGCACATTAAGTTCTACAAGAAAGGGATGTTCTGAGGAAAGTTCCTCTCCTTTGAAATAAATACTCTGAAAATCTTCATGTGCCTGAAGAAAAACTCAATTCCAGAATGTTCTATTCTCATCAAAAAAAAAGTCTATACTCCAATATGCCATTTTGTAGCCACAGAATACTGAATCCAAACAAAGGAATTAACCAGACGCCAACTGTGAACAAGGACGATATACCACTACAAAAAGAGTCACAGAGAATGGCAAATATGCGGCTCCTTTCCAGCACATCAGGTGGAAAGTTTACATTATGTGATACTTGATAGTTCTAAAAAAGGCAAACCTCAGAGCAAAGATCCAGGATGGTTTTAGTGATCTGAATTTCCACATTCATCTAACAATTCATGAGGCCAAATAATTCAATGAAATGTGATTCAAGTTTAATAACTATCAGTTACTAGTATTTTTATTTATATAGAACACTTGAACATAGGATGACATAACCACGCCTAAAATTAAGAGCTTATTAACATGTCATAAGGTGTTTCTAAATGGTAGTTAAACCAAAAGACAACTAACTGCCAAAGAGTCAAACAATAAGCACAATACTACAGTATACATTGTATTCAGTAATTGAATTCCTTTTAAAGAATAGGCTAGACTTGGGTGGAAGAGACCTTCCTACTCGTTAAAGGATAAGCACACTCTCACAGGTGTAAGGTAGTTAAACCAACACCAAAGCATACCAACATCCACCAAATAATTCAGAGAAACAAGACATCCTTGAAGCCATTTGCTGGAGCTTCCTTTGCATTTTTGTAGCAACTACAAGTTTCCACAAAGTAAATGGGAAGATGGATCTCGAAACAAACTCAAAGGTGAGACACCAGCTAAAAGGCAGTGCTTTGGAGGAAGAGGACTTTGCAATTGGCTCCATGGCTTCAACAACTTTAGTGATGCTTTAACAAAAAACAAACAAACAAGTACCAGAGGTACACATCAGTGTATTTCAAAGGTGTATTTCACGTTTGCATTTCCTTATTATTTATGCTTTTAGTCTCCAACTACCTTTTCAGCTCTCTAATCCAGAATTTAACCTGTTGTTTTGCTACAGTAACATGCCGCTTCCTTTCTGACCCACCCTACAAGGCACTTTGTCTCTATGGACACAAAGAAACCATGTAACTCAGTGTTGCATGCAAATCTGGGTACTAAGGTTTAGTTGTGTTTCCTATCAAATTGCAAGCGTCAAGTCAGGGTCTGGCAGCATCAAGGTCACTACACTGTGACATTATTAACCAAATCCTTCAGGCAAAGACAGTTCTACCATGTACTGCTATGGGATTTCCAAATATTATGGCATATTCAGGTTTTCCAGGCAGATCAATTAAGCAAAACATATAAGAAAATAGGGAGAACTCTAAGATAGAAGCAATAAGAAGGAAGCAAATGTTTTGTAAAATTGCTGTTCTCAAAGCTCATGTAGCACATATTGCATATATAGACTTTGCTAAGATTAAATTCTGAGCATCCTTCAGTCCATTTACAACACAGATGTATATGACTAACCTACAATGAGTTTCGATCTGCGTAACAGGCAAGTACAGCTGAAAGACAGGATGAAGAATTGTAACAAAAAAGTACAGCAGATACAAATAAATGGTCTTGCCCATTTAAGTTTCTCTATATGACTATTCCTAAAGCTTCAATTTGAGAAGCAACTATTTTTCAGTATAAATTTTGATTTCAAATAAATCAATTCTGCCCTACACATCATGATATAAGCAAACAAAGTAGGCTTTTATTTATTTAATTTATTTTAACTTTAAGAAAGACAGGACCTGTTACTTTTTAACACACCTAAGGCTGGTATTTATCTTCAGTCAGTGAATGGCAAACAACCGGAATGCCCTGTGTACACGTAGCAGCAGTGAGCTGGGCAGGAGCTAAGTCTTTCTTCCTCTCCTTCCCCACATAGGGGTAGGCCAGGCTGAGTCTGGGTACATAGGTGAGAAATTGCAGAACAAGGCAACAGCCCCTGGAAGGCACAGGAGGTGCACCCTGGAAAAGGGAGTGCTTCCAAGGGCTATTTTGTTTCAGAAAATATTATGCATTTTCCTTCCACCTATCCTTTCTTCATGTAGCCTTCTTTTTCATCTTGACTCCGAAACTCCAGCTCCAGCATTCTAGTCTTTCAGTGTGGGAGCCTCCATCTTATCTTATCCTACTGTCTGTCAAGGCTGAGAATAAAGCGCTACTATCTCTCCTATCACCCAAGTCCTGAACAGAGAAGTCAACATCAGCTTTCCCCTTTCACTCATCCTGCACTGGGGACTGAGGGAGAAGAGGGCAGAATGAGAAAAATGTGTCTGAATCTTTCCAGTATTTCATCTGTTATATACACAGATTAATTCAAAGCTTTTGCCATTTAAAATTCTCTTTCAAAACAGAAATACTTCAGATGAAATCCCAGGCTCAAAGCAGTATATAAAAGCTACCTCATTTAGCACTTTCATTCTATGCCACTATTTTCAAGATTATTTGACCTCCAATTTGCCTCACATACATGCTTTAAAAGAAAGCATGGCAGAAGTATCCATGATCTATGAATAACAATGATCTACTGAGTCAAGTTAAAGATCTGAAGAAGTAATCTGAGAACAGCTTACAGAATTTTCAGATATAATTTTTAAATATTGGTTAAAAAATGAGTTTAACAAACTGGAAATATCATCACTTAATCACACAGCTATGCAGACATCTTTACAGAAGACTGTAATAAGAACTTGTTCATTCTCCTATTGACTTCAGACGGTTCAGAAACAAATCATTAATGATAGCTATATCTAGATATGCCTGCTTGCGTTCCTGCACAGTGATGTAATGCACCTCAGACTACTGCCTTGATCTTATAATCCCATAAGCACATTCAAACAACTCGTTTTATTCACTCAAGCGTGCATAACAGACTTCATGCCTGGCTTTTAAAAGGAGAATGGCAAAGGAGGAAAGGGAGCCAGCGTTCCCAAGAAAAGCTTGTTAGTTTTCATTAAGCTTTTATTTTTCATAAGATTAGCACAGGACTTCTGAAGATAATATATATTCACAGGCCTAAGAATAAAGTCATCTTTATTAAAAAACAACAACAACAACATTTTTTCTTCTCAGGAAAGACGGGTTTGTGTCTGGAACACAGACATTACTATACAGCTAAAAAAGGAGCAAATAATGTGCTTCAGTAAGTTTATGGTTCTATCTCCTGTACAAAAGTGATACAATATCTACCTCAAAATCTGCCACAAAGGGACTGATCAAACTAAAGAATGTGGGTGAAATCTGGCTCACTGCCTTGTTGAATTTGGTCTGTCTGCTGGAAGTATGAGCAGTTTTTATGATGTGTACTCCTTCCCCATACGCTCCCCTGGTGCGTCTGCCATTAGTGTTTAAGTACATAGGGGAAAGCAACTGCCTCATCACAAAAAGAGCCCAGTCTGCACCAATTCCAGTCAGAGGATGCAGACAGACTAGTCCCACCGCAGTCCCATAGTGGCAGCCAGTATTGTCCAGCTCACGCAGGCAAAACAGAGACTCTAACTGAGGTCTTAAGAGAAATGCACTGCTTTTAACTAGCTTAAAGCTTTCAAACTGCTTAAAAATCTTTAGGTCTACAGCTGGAGCATGCTAATGACAGATGGTAAGGAAAGATGAATTATTCATGAATGTCACCTCAGGATATTACCAATTTTTGATTAAGGTAGGTTGGCATAAAGCTATGGGTTACTTGCTCCTCTTACTCCCTTATTCAAGAACAGTACCAAAGTGTAAAGCCTTCCTCAGTTATATCAGCTAAGGTTATCTTGAGGAAAATACTATGAGAAATTAGGTATCTACAAGGAGAAAGAGTTGCATAATAATCAACATTGATAGATGGTGATCCAACAGTTTAAGAATGGATCTTAACATTACTCTCCCAAACAAGACTAGATATATAAATATTTTTAAACACACAATTTCATACGGAGCTTGAAGAAGCAGCTCAGAAATTGTTATGGGGAAAAAGAAAATAAAAAGAGTAATTTTTCAATTAACTGAGTTTCTTTTCAAATAAGCCACATTTGGGTATATTAACACCTGCTATGTCATCAAAAATGTGCAAGTAAGAGATGAGATATTGGGGCAAGTCAGCTGTCTTTATAAGGAAGAATCAGAAGAATTCTGCTTATCAAGCTGAAGAGTCAGGTAAGAATCTCCAGATATGGCAGAAATCAGGACGAAGACATTGTCTCTTCTCCACAGACTATGAAAACACCACTTTGTTGTTTGGTGTTTAGCTTCACAAGTCTGTACTTGTGACTTGGCAATGCAGACCAACGGTATGATTTTAAGCGTATGGTAAAGAGGGTTAGGCAGACAAAGCTACAGAGCTGCCTAGAAGCCTTGAATGGTTTGTTAACCCAGAGGGAGGAGCAAAAAGATGGGAAAGAGAGAGGACAGAGAGATATCCAACAGAAGTATCACTGGAAAAGAAAGCTAAGCATAATCCTAGTACTGGCTTTATGCACAGTCCAAACAAGGAGTCATCTAAGGTAACAGACTGAAGAAGACTGAGCAAACCTCCAGCTATCCCGACATCCACCATGCCACTCATGCAGCACACACTGTAGGTCAGATTG